>MU223045.1:1950109-1965744 GCA_018584345.1 Thuja plicata | reverse complement strand
GGAATAGTATTTACACTATTGATAAATACTAGCAAATGAAAGCTATTTAATTGATTAAATTAAATAGTTAGAGGAATAAGAGGGAAAATAATATTAATAATAATATTAATATTTTTGGGCGTCTACAATAAGATTTTTAAATAAGAAAGGCATTTTTTTGAGAGTAATAAACATTTGTGTTTGCAGGTTTCCTAATGACTTCATCAACCAAATGCCCATGTTTTCTTTAAGTGGTTATGTAGGCACCTGGTTTAAATAGGGTATTACTTGAGTGAGTCAAGCTAAAACATTAGGGGATTATGCTCTCTTCCCTTTTAGGGAAGATCATAAACCTAGACATGTTTAACTTGTCTTAGGCAAGTAATATTTTGGGAAAACTTGGAGTATTTGATGTGTTTGGGAAACCCAAAGAGAAATAGGAGATTATGCTCTTCAACTCTTTGAGGAAGAATCAGAAATCTAGACCTTCTCTTTTCTATCCATTTTTTTTTCATGCATACCTTTTATATGGGTATGCCAATTGAGGTAAAAAGATCTTGGGAATGACCCATGCGAGAACAAGGTGTAAGCCACACCACTCCAACTCACGTTAATAAAATTTGCTTCTTGGGGTTAAAGACTCAAAAGTTGGGTACCATTTAAGCTTATACTCAGCTCTTGCCTAACACATAATAGGGCCTTCATGCCTCAATCATGTTTACATGAATACTGGTGCTAAGGTTCTATGTGGGTCTATACACCTAAATTGTGCTTGCAAGGATGCAAAGGATGTACTCGAACGGAGACCCTTACTAGAATCCATAGAGTAGAAACCACCTAGTTCACCTCTGAAAGTGGATAATCCAAATGCAAGGGAGATAGTAACTCCCCCAAGATACTCATCATATTATGCCCCTATTAGAGTTTGGTGTTGGATAATACAACATCACTATACCCATTGTGTGGATGATGGTGGTTGTATTCTGATTAGCTATTGGGTGTGTGCCTAAATTAACGAGTGCAGATTGTATTACTAAGCCAAATTGACTCTAGAAATAGGAAGTGTTTTATTTTCACTCCTTTGTGTTTGATGTGTTTGAATCACCCAAAATTGACACTAAAACAACATAAAACACTTTCAAACATTGACATTATCACCTCAAGATTTCTCAAAATTGGTCCAAAATTCATTAAAAACAAGTGGAAAACTGTCCCTACACTACTCTATCATTTTCACCCATTAGAATTGTAGTACAAAAAAATAGTGTGACAATAGAAACTCGTATGAGAACTCTTGAATTGTTATATAGGAACATGGGAATTTTGTATGAGTTCACATCAAAATCAAGCCATTTACTTTGATCTTTGGTATCCTTGTGTTCACTTTACTAACTAGACTTGAATTAATCACAGTACCTTCTCACAGCAATCATCAGTTCTTGATCAGATAACTTGACTCATAATAATCTTTCATTCTAGATTCTTTAATGGTCTTACTTTTTGCACGTTATCTCATCAAAACTAAACCTCAATCAACTTGGTCACAAGTATCATCCATCATACATTCAAGTCTTAAAATATGATACCTTATACCAGGCTCAAAAATCTCTCATCATCACATCTCTTACCAATCTTCCAAACAAGTGATCATTTGGAAATATTTGAAGTTGAACCAACAGTCTTGTCATCTCAAGTCTTAACTACAATTTTATTTCATGGTACAAACTACAAGTCAACAACAAAAGGATGATCTCGATTCAAAGGGGAAATCTATTGATGATTCCACCTCGAGACCCTCGCCCTATCAGAAACTAATATCTACTCAAAGGATTGCAAATAAAGATAGACCAACTATATATCAATCAATACCCTTGTTTCACTCATCAAGATCTCAACATCAAACAACTCATACTACACATCAAAATAGATCCAACATGTCAGCATATGACTGGGGATCTAGCCAAGAGCTGAAAAGTTTCCACAATAGTATTTCCTCCTCGGTTGAGGAACTTACTGAAGAATAAATTAGGAGATATCAACATGAAAAACACTTTCAAAAGATTATGTAAATCCTCATCTAAATGGACAAGGATAAATATTTTATGCACTTCGCATCTATAGGTTTTAAAATTCCTCACGAATTTGACATCGAAGGACTTATACAACAAGAGGAAGAGTCTCCCATCACCATTCTCAATCAAAACTTACAAGATATGAGGTGTGAGCTTAGATAATTGAAGAAACCAAAAGAGAAATCCTCTAAAAAGTACTTTCTAGAATCTATATGTCCCTTCCCATTTTCTAAGGAATTACACATGCCTCCATTCCCCCCTAAGGTTGAGATTATGAAATATGACAAGTACAATTGGGAAGGTGACCCTCAAGATCATGTGAGGGAATTTTGTGCTCTCAAAATGGATTTAATGCATGAAAGGACATATATAATGTGAATGTTCCCACCAAGCCTCAGTGGCCAAGCCTTGGAATGGTTCACAAAACTCTCGCCTGGTATTCAAATATTTAATGAGATCCTAAAAAAGTTCATCCAACATTATTCTTACAACATATTTCACATGGTCACCATGCTAAATCTATGCAACACAAAAAAACAAAATGGTGAACCTTTTGTCCAATTCCTCCAAAGATGGAGAAAAATATTCACAAGATATCCTAGAAAAATCTCAGAAACTGAGAAAAGTGACATCTTCATTAACAACTTGGTACCAACAATGAATTACGTAATCCACATGAAATAGCATACTACCTTTATTGATTTGGTGGAAAGTTCTATCTGAATCAAAGAGTTTCTCATGAGGAAAGGAGAACTCACCTTATACAAGGACACTAAACCCTCCAACAATCAGGTAACAATAATAATGGTAAAGAAAAAACAAAGTATTGGAACATGAACAAGAATGTGGTCAGTGACAGAATGATTGACTCAACCAATTTCAAACCAAAGGAACTAGTATTCAACCTATCTAGTAGCATCCAAGCTTCTAATAATAATGGGAATGTTCCATTAATGTTCAAGAATAACCCAGACGTGCAAAAAGACAAAGAACCTTGGATACCCAAACCCAAGGAAAATTTCACTCCTCTTGGTGAACCCCTCAAAACCACACTAAAGACTCTATTGGCTCACAAAATCATCATGATACCAAACTCAAAGCCTTTGAAATTGACAGTCAAACCAAAGTGGTGGAACGACAATCACTTCTGCGAATATCATAAAAACAAAGGATATTTAACTAACGAATGCATGAAGTTGAATCATGTCGTACAAGACCTAATTGATAATGAAACCATCATTGTTGATGGGAATCAGTCAAACAGTGATCACAAGGATTTTAAACAACCCCTACCCTCTTATGAACAAGGGTAATCGTCAAAGAGTCAAGGAGCTAAGGTAAATTAAACCTATTCTAATAATGCCAATGTGATCCACATGCTTGAACTATCTAATCAATTAGTTAATGGGATCATCGTCAAAGACAAAAAAGAGTCAAAATCTGCTAACACTCTAACAAGGAATCAAGCTAAGGTTACTCTTAAGGGAGTAGCTTCATCATCTAAACAACCTACTGCATTAAATCCCTCAACATCAAAAAAAATCATCATGTTAATCCCAGCTGCAAACTACATTTTGGTTGATCAGTTACAAAGAACCCTAGCTATAATTTCCATCCTGGAATTACTTAAAATCTCACCATCACATAAGGAAATTCTTGAAATGTCTCTTTTAGAAACAATTTTTCCAAAGGACCTTAGTGTCAACCGGTTCCAAATTATGGCAGGCCACCTGACCTCGCCTCATTACCTTTCCTTTTCAGAAGAAGATGATAAATTGTTGAATCATATACATAATCAAACCTTGCATATAGAGGTCTTGATCCATAAACATAGAGTCAAACCTATTTTGATATATGGAGGCATCAATTTGAATATTTGTACTCTTAAACTCATGACAACATTGGGTTTCTTAGAACATGCTATAAATCCCAGGAGGAATATCACTATAAAGGCATATAATGAGGAAGAAAGGTCATGAAAAGGATTAGTTTTGTTACCTATTAGATTAGGACCAATTGAGAGAGATGTAATTTTCCAAGTGTTAGATTTGCCTCTATAATATAAATTTTTATTAGGGAGATCCTAGATCCATGACATGAAGGTAGTCCCCTCAACATATCATCAATGTCTAAAATTCCCACACAACGAAGTGGAGGACTCTAGTCGAGATGATAGCACATACTCTTGTAACACTTTGAAGCAAGCATACAACATGGTTCAACATAGCTAGTAAGCATCTAATGAGAAAGAATCTGAAAGTTCCCGAAAAGCACTCCTAAAGAACTTTGAGGAGAAAAATTAAAAGCACAGGAAAGGGAGAATATTCATTGCACACTTTTTCCTCAGTGGAGAATCTCCCCACATCCCCTAGATATTTTAGAATGCCCTCATCATCATTCAAGCTTTCTAGTACTTAGAAAATAGAAATAAATGAAGGGACTAGCATGGTAAAAGCTCATGTTTCTCTCTCAGAAGAAAATGAAGAGAAGGTTTTTCTTTCCTGGATCTACAAAGGAGAAGAGTAGGAGCAAGAGGTTAAGCATGTTGATATTTCTCTATATAAATATGGTAAAGGATATCAACTCATGCAAAAAATGAGGTATAAAGGAAAAGGACCCCTAGGAAAAGATAAAGGATTAATAGATCCCATACACACTGAATTCCGGAGTCTAATACATTAAAAAAGGATTAGGATACCATAAAAAAAGTTTAACCCTTCCTCCAAAAATGGTCCTATAAACAGTCAAACAAAGGACTCTAATGATGAGACTAAAGAGGAAGCATAGATTACAATGTTATCATTTGAAATACTATTACATATACAGATATAAAATGCTCACTATCAAGGAGAACTATATATCCCACCTTAATTCAGAGCCCCCTTCGAACCAAATAGATTAGTGTCCCAAAAATTACAAGAGGAGGATCAATTGACTGAATAAGAAGTGTCAAGCCCACACAAGATGAGTTAGGATTAGAACAAGAAGGTGAACCTAAGGAAAGATACCCTAACTGGGGGGCAACTGGTCACTATTTCTCACATACTTGATTAACCTCACTTTATGTATACACAGGTACACGCAATTGAGGTATCTCTATCCCACCTTATGTCCATACAAGAAGGTGAAGAGAAAGCCACAGTGCAAGAAGATGAAGATGACCAAGAAGAAGAAGGAAGCTCGAGTGGAGACTAAGGAGTCTTCATGACCATAGCACAATACCTAGGTAGCTGTGATGATAGTCAGACTAATTCTCATGAATATGAGTTTGGTCAAGGTACAAAGAATGACCTAGAAGGAAGGAATCCTAAATGGGGGCAACCAGTCCCTCCTACTCATGTCCTAGACATACCTCATTCTATGGAAACAATTTCTAATGAATAATAATGGGATTATCTCTTAGATTCCATAGTAGATATTGAAGTTGATGTCATCCACAAATATGCATCTCAAGTTGAACAAGGGGAAATTTCCAATGATACCTAGATAACAGTCCTTCCTCAAAACATAAATTGGAACTTTGGAGATAATGGAAGGGATAATCATACTGGATCTAGGTTGATGTCGAGAATTGAGATCATTACTCTAAGAAATTTTTTGGAACGAATGTCTACTCAGGAGGAGAATCAAAATGCTAGTGTTAGATCAAATAGGTTTGATTCACAAAATACAAACAATGACTCTGATAGTGAGGTTAGAATGCTTCATAGTCTAGGGAATCCTTCAGAGAGTAACGTAATAGATATTCTCTTACCCATTGAAAGCCTTGATCTGATAATACAGTGCTATCTTTAGAACCTACTAGATCTTTATCCCTAATTCACCCTGAGCTTAT
This sequence comes from Thuja plicata, assembly GCA_018584345.1. Lineage (NCBI taxonomy): Eukaryota > Viridiplantae > Streptophyta > Pinopsida > Cupressales > Cupressaceae > Thuja > Thuja plicata. Next base: position 1,959,858 of record MU223045.1, on the reverse strand, counting down.
TGAGTGGAATCCAGGTGAGCCTTTAAACATAGTCTCTTCTCCAAATGAATATACTCTAGCTTGTTACCTAAATACTATTGAGCCCCTAAAATATTCCACCAATGCAATGAGCATAAACATGATAGAGGGGGATATCAAGTTTATCAGTCTTAAAAAAAAAAAGGAGGTCTAGTAGTGAAAACCACTTGGTGGCAGTGTCATAACCCAGAATAGTAAAAACAAATGACTTATCTAGTGGTGAAAATCTCTTAGAGGCACCAGATGATGGGAAACTTGGTATCATAGCCAATCAATTTCAAGAGAAGTCCTCAGTGATTATAGAGCCTACATAGTCAGTCAATCTGGGAATAAAAAAATTGCCTCAACTGATATATCTAGCACAATCTTTGTCTGAAAAATAGAAACAACAGTTCACTCAGTTTTTCATGAGAAAAAAAGTCAAATTTTTGTGGTCCTACTAAGACATGCCATGACTTGATATAGACTTGATAATGCATAATTTGTCAATTTCTCCTAGTGTCAAACCAGTTAAACAAAATCTCAGGAAAATGCATCCCCATGTGGCACTATTGGTCAAAGATGAGCTAAAAAAATTATTAAAAGAATAATTCATTATATTTATAGCATACTACGACTGTATCTAAAACATTGTGCCCATTTCTAAGACTGATAAATCAATCAGATTCTATACATATTTCCAAGATTTAAACAAAGCTTGTCCAAAAGATGATTTCCCACCTCCAACATTGAAATGATTGTTGATCTCACAACATGATACAAGATCTATTCTCTCATGGATGACTTCTCAGGATACAATCAGATAAAAATAGCACACGAAGATCAGAAAAATACAAATTTCACGTGTGTTGGGGCATGTTCTATTGGAATATTATGCCATTTGGTCTAAAAAATGTTGGAGAAACATACTAGAGGGCTATGACAACCATATTCCATGACATGATTCATAATAATATGGAGGTACCTAATGAGCTAAATTATATTCTACAGTGTATTCTTCCACATAATAGGCTTCCCTGCTAGTCTGTTGGGTAACCTCACACTAAAGAATACCATGGTTTATTATGAACCCTAGATCCTCTAATCTCTCTCCATGATAGTATGGTCTCTCTCGATAATCTATTCATGATCCACTACTAGCTACGTCTATAACCCTCAGATCCATCCCCTCAAGGTACAAATCATATCCTATAGGGTCTTCTCTCTAGGAACACCCTCCTCACTGGCCTAGGCATCCCTCCTCTATAAAAATTGTCAGGATGCATCATTGAAAATAGGATCCTTCTATGCATCACCAATCCTCATATGTTGCACTTGTGGGAGGAGGACCAAAACCTATTGAACCTAAAGTACCCCCTCTCTACGTTGTCATTGTTTCCTAACTATGGGTACCCTACTGGAACTGACACCTGGGTCTCCTCCTTCTCCGCTAGCTACGGGATCCCTCTATCCCCTATCTGCTTCTCTTTAAGGGTCATGCACCTCATTAAAGTCTGGTGTTGTCTCAGCCTGATCTATGAATCTAAGGAAAGGATAGTACATAATGTAAACTCTATACTATGGTGTGACCCTTGCATCAGTCAAATCCTCTAAGTAATCCCAAGATGGTCATCGCATCTGTATAAGATCATGTAAGAAAAGAGCAGGAGATAACCTAGGAGCCTATCTCAGTCTCTCCTCATCCATAAAGAGAGCATAAGATGTAAAATCCTGAGAGATGCTTTGAGGTTGCCCATACTACCTCAGTACTCAAGAAAGATAAAACCGCTCAATAATGGTTTAATTCCTCCCAATCAAAGGACGTGAAAAAATATGTCTCTCTTTTAGGCCTTCCAATCAGCCCAAACCTCAGTGCCTCTATAGGGTCTCCAAATCACTATGCTAAGGTTATCTAAATAATGCCTCTAGTAATCTATCTTCTCCAAGTGGAGTTGTGTAAGAAAACCTGAATACATGTACACAAAAGGCTGACCACCCTACTGTGGATCATATTTCATGGGCCTGCAAATGGGAAGGTGCTTCCATGCCCATACATGCAAAAATACAACACCTGCAGCTATACCCCTGAAAGTAAGAAACAAAACCTCATGGATCTCATGGAACATCTGCATGAGGAGGAACTAACCCCAGTCTAACTACTTTGCCATGGAAACAAGTCTCTCCAGAACCCAAACCCAACTGTAAAGAAATCCCTACTAACTCCTATCTACCATGATGAAACATCTAATGAATCCCACCATGATGCAACAAAGAGGATACTATGTACCATATTGAATCACCATATCATCCTAGGTGATCGCTCAATCCAGAATAGTCTGATCATGAAAAACTTGAATGAGGGCTTGAATGCCAAGTTGTGGAGTTGTGTCATAATTCACACACTCTCTAACAAATGGAATATGTAGGAACCTATAAATATCTATGAGAGTGATGGTCATCTCCCCGGTAGGAAAATGGAATGTGTTATTCTCACTATGGAACCACTCTACCAAGGTTATGAGAAATATGTGGTTCACATGGATATATGGCATCTAGAATAGCCAAATGAATCTGCAATCACCAAGATGACTCCTTCATGCATCTAAGAGATTCCTCACTAATCACATGGTTGGAGGATGAGTAGATCTAAATTAAATATCTTGTTACTGTGTCTGCAAAAGAGAAACAATCCAAAACCATCAATAATTGAGCAAAATCAAGCTAAAAATGTTGAGTACACGAATCATGGAAATTAGACAAGTTGCAAAATAGGGCAAAGAATATAAATTTATGAGCAAAAGAGATGAAATTTTATGTTAAAGACCTTGAAAAATCTTGTTGTTTATCATACCATAAACTATACCAAAGGAGCACTAGCATGAAGACTCGTACGAGTCGGGAATAAGGATAGTATGAAAAACATTCTGGTATAACAAAACAATTATCTCCATATGATAGAAGGGATATGTATGAAGGACCTCGTATGAGTAATGGATCTTCTCCAGATGACAAAACCTATGGTCTGATATGAAAAACTATTTTTTGTTATTTTTTGTACAAACCCTATCACCAATCAGTATGACAAACCAATTCATGGTTGGAAAAAATGACTACAAACATTAAAAAAATTAACAAAAACATGCAAAATTAGAATCTACAGGATGATTATTTTATTACTCACTAGAGGCGGATAATCCTAGGGTCAACTATACCTCTACATGCACTCAAATCAATGATTCACAAGAGGGACCACCATTTTTCACTCAGAAAATATTTTGAATTTTTGAATCGAGTGAAAATGATTTCAAATGACCCTTTTGGCCCTTATGTAGGTTTTGACCTAATTTTAAAACTTGCTCCGATAAGCGTAAAAATCTCCCCTAGCTAATTGGACAGTCCTAATTCCATTTTTAGGGCCAAAATAAAAATTTGACAATATTTTTCTAGTCAAAAATGAAAATTAACCTGTTACACAAATGGAGTTGATCGCTGACGCTTTCCTTGCAGGACTCCTCCTCAATATTGTTCCCAGTCGACTAAGTGAAGAATTCTCTACTTTATCTTAGAAAGTCAACCTTTGTTAACCAAAATCAACTCTCAGTCAACATTGGTCAACTAGACCCTAAATCAAGCTCCAATCCAATTCTTCTACATCTATTAAGTTCATTTATTACTTCCAAATCCATCACAATCATGCTTGTCACCCTAACCTCATTTCATTTTTTACCCTAAGGGGCACCATCAATACATCAATAATTTGATTCAAATCAACAATTTTACTCTAGGGGCATCAGAGCTTTGTATCAAATCAAAATTCTTCGAATTGATCTCATCGCTTCACATCAAGTCAATTGAATCTCTAGGGGCATATCAGTTTCATTGCACTACATTAATCTGATAGCACCTCTTAATTAGGTAATTGGCTTCATCAGGACCCATATCAAGTCAATTATCCCAAACAATCAATCAAATGGAAATTAATCTCATTGCACCACATCAAGTTGATTATTTATTTAAACCAATCCAAAATTGGTAAATCTTCTCTGAGGATGGATATTCAGTTTCATCGCTTCATATCAAGCTAGATATTCCAATATTTCTATCAGTGTTTTCTCAATCAAGTATGGATCTAGTACCTTTAGGTATCCCCATCAGTCTTCACTCAATAAGGTCTAGAGCTGATATCTTCAATATTCAATTGATCAAGTTCAAAATTGGTTCTAATCCATGGGATAGTTCCATCGTTTATAATCAAGCTACTCCCTAATCTTTCATCAAATGTTCTTTGAATCATCATGCTGATCGCACATGAACTCAAAGAGGGGAAAATGTAATCACCTAAAATTAGTCTATTAAACCCATAACCCCTATTTCAATTAATTGGCCTTAAAAATTCTTAAATAAAGGCATTTATCGCTAGGCCCTAATTATAGGAGAATTTAATCAAACTTTCTTGTATAATTAAATTAACTTGTTGAATCAAATTCTCAATCAAAGCTTCAATTATTTAATTGCTTAAGTTGTAAATTTTAATTAAAAGTCTCAAAAATTATAATTAAATGAACCCCTTCACACATCCTCACACATGTGTGAGCACACAAAAATCAAATAAAAGAAATTAAAAGGGGATAATTACCAGATCAAGCCCACATGGATTGAAGGTAAATGCCTCTCAACCACCCTTTGTGGCTCAATCTTGATCATCCATTTCAAGGAATTTCTTATAAAATGGATAGCTCCCCTTGCTCAAAGAGAGGCAATTTGAAGAAGTAAAGTTATCATTATATTTTAGTTCTATGTTTTTTATCATGTTATAGCCTCCATTTTCATTGTAGCTTAGTTTGGTGAATTTAGTTCTAACATGAATTTCTAGTTTCAATTTATTAGGTTGTAGATACATTATTGATTAAGTTATTTCATTGTTAATATGCATTTAGATTAGTTTTTCCCATGTAGTTCATTTCCATGATCTTGAGGGAAAAGTATGAAAGTTCTTGCATCATGCCCACCCCTTGAATCTTGTGTTTTGGAGGCCTCTAGTCACTGATACTAAATGCCAATCTGATGAGCATCCTCAAAGAATCAAACTTGCTTCAACTAGGAAGCAATAATCCACCTTTGAGGGTAGTTATATGATGTTACATTTTAATTTAAATATTTATAACCCCTTGAGTTAATAGTTTATTGAGTGTTTTGTGTTTTAAGGTTGATGACACTTTGGAAAAATTAGCAAAGAGAATTACACACTTGGTTGACATGGAGAAAATATTTAACAAGATGGAACAATTCAAACTAAGGATAAATCCCAAAAAGTGTGCCTTTGGTGTGACATTAGGAAAAATCCTTGGGTACATTTCCTTAGTGAAAGGAATTGAAGATGATCTCTCTTTAGCCATCAAGGCATCACAGTGTGATTCCAAGTGTCCAGCCTTCAACACTCGAGCAGTCATCTTCATCTATAGTCAGATCTTTTTGATCATGTGGTGGTCATTAAGCCCTAAAGAGGAAGCTGTAGACCTTTTAATGTTCAATGGTTCACAACTGAATGCCACTTATAAATTGGTCGAGCTGCGTGGGGACTAAATGTAGATAAATTTCATCTTGATCATGTGGTGTGCGCTAAGCCTTAAAAATGAGATGCATATTTTTTACCCATTGAAGCTTCGCGTCTAGGAACCATGTGTATCTGAGATAGGAGGTGCCTTATGTCTTTAGTCCCACATTGGATGTGCTAAGGAGGATTTTCTAGTTTTTATAACCAAGCTCAAGATGGTTAATTGCCAAAATGCACACAACTTTTTGGCCAAGTTGTTAGTGGTCAAGCAATTAGATGGCGGAGATGTGGTGTCCAGTTGATAGACAGAAGGGATAGTTTTATGGGCCTATGCTTATGCGACATGGATGAAGGTGACATGTTGTAGATGGACAAAGGTAGGGCCCAATCAAAGACTGAGGTTGCGGTGGTCCCATCAAATAGGAGGGTGACACATGGAGGATGGTTTCCAAGTTAAAGGAGGGTAAGATTCATGTAGATTAAATATGATCAAATAGTTTGCGCTATGCCTTAGAGAGAAGATGCATGAGGATTACTAATCGAGGCATTGCAACCATTGAATACATGGCAGGTTGTGGGTCCAAGTTATGACAAAGGAAAGGTTAAGGTTCTGCATATGTGATGAGATCTGATGGCTATCATTATTCCTTGATGGTAAAGATGCGAGGAATTTTGTCTTCAAGGCATCACAACGGGCTGATACGTTGAAGGTTTTGGGACCTAGCTGGAGGTAAAGCAATGTTAAAGGGAGAAAAAATTGTGAAGATATGATGGTTGGAGTGAAGCCTCAAAGGGGAAGATGACTGACATTTATTTTTCAAGACATCGTGCCTGCATGACGCGTGTCCAAGCTAATCAGTGCAGGTCAGGCAAGAATAAATGATTTCTCAGGGTCGGTTATATTTTTCCACATAGAGGTCTGAAGGGTCTTCGATGCATTTATTTTGATGAGATTGTAGGTATCTTAAAAATATGGTCTACGGATGGGTTTTAAAGTTGGAAAAATAGTTTTATCTAGGCCATTGATCAAGTTTTTTGTGCCACTTGTGACCGTGCACCAAGTATTTAAATTTTAAATCCTTTCCTGAGGGTTTTTTAAGTGGTGGACCCTGTCGTGTACTCAAGAGAAGTAAATGGATTGATACAATTTTCTTAGTCGTGTCTACGCATTTGTAGGGTTTTGTTTGGATGAAGATTGGGAAAATCAAGGTACATTTATGATGATGAGGTGTTTTGAGAGTTTTCAATCAGATCTTACAAGTTTTTTCATAACCCTAGGGCACTATTCTTGAACACCCTGAGGTGGTGGACAACTTCTTGTCAAATTATACTCGTGATGGAGTGAGGTTGGGGTCACTTCTTGATGGAGGGACAATTGGTTTGTAGGGTAGATCAGATCAGATCTTTTGTTGATCTTTGAGAAGATCAGTCAATGAAGAGGAAAGAATGCATTAAATTAGATGTAGAAGGACAGATGTTAATTTGATATTAGCTCTATGGTTTCCTTCTTCTATTTAAGGCCTTCTTTTCTCTGTGAAAGGGGTTCTAGAATCTTGAGTTCCAAAATTGTTGGTCCCAGGGATATATCAGATTTGCATTAGACTATTTCAAGATAAGATAGAAAATTCTTTGATCGTTTGCATATTATTGAATGGTGTTTTTTCTTCAATCAAATTGTTACAAAATCCTTATTCATTATACTTAGTACAAATCTTCTCAATTTTAAGTCTCTCCTTGGTGTTTTCCTTATGAGTTTCGGATCTTCCTATTCATTGCATTGAGTTTATCTATGTTTGCGTTGTTTTCCATAGTTTTGATCTAGGATCAAATGAAATATGCTTTGAGAATGATATAAAATCATTTGGTCTGTCTACTTAAGGATCATATAAGAAGTGTGTGTTCTAAGTTACTTGTATTTATGACCATACATTTTTTTTCCAATAGGTGGGTTTCTATTTTCCTTTCAGCATTGAAGAATTTCCCAATGGATAAGGCATTAATTAAGAACTAGTATATCTCTTATTTATACGTGTTTAACCTGATTTAGTTATATCCTACAAATTTACATCAAAACGATTACTATGTTTTTTCATATCCTATGGTGGTTATTTGTATGTTCTTGTGTGTGAGAGATTACACCTTCATGAAATTAGGATTAGTAACAACAACTCATGGTTAAACCCATGACATCTAAGAATTGAAGTTAAACCCATGACATCTCATGGGTCCCTATCTAAGCTTTGTTAAGAGAACTCTCAGTCTTAATCACTCTCAAGGACAATCCTAGAATGAGAAGAAAATCATAAACATGCTCTAATCTAGCTCAAATGCTTCTAAACATGATATTCTAAATGCTATGCAAATGCTGAAATGCTATTAAAAGCTTTGAAATGCTCTTCAAATGCCTATAATAAGGATGCTTTGCTCTTGAAATTATTGGATCCCAAACGCAAATAAAATGGCTTGTATTTATAGAAATTTCCCAAGGGTAGGGGGTAGAGAGAGTTGATCATGATCAAGCCTTGGTTGACTAAAAAGCTTTGAGGTGTTTTCAAATGGAGGGAAAATTGAGTGATTGTCCTCAAAGAAATTAGGAATTATATAATTCAATCATTTAATTAATTTAGCCATGTAAGAGTGAATGGGTTGGATTTGATTTTTTTGATTTAAACTATACAATTAATTGATTAAAATCAATTGCATAATTTGATTAATCCCTTTTAGGCTTGAATTTAATTATTTGATTTCATGATTATTTAATCCTTTGATTTAATTTGATTTTTGTCCACTTTTCTTGATAAATGTCCATTTTATTTTATTTTGATCCATTTGATTTGATGAGATGAGATTTGAGGCAATTGGCTAAGATTTATAATTTTGGATGCTTAAGATACACCTGGTCAAATTTAGGTGTCTACAGTTCTACATGGTAATGGAGAGTTAATGAATGTCTAGTTAGCATTAGTACTTTCTTACCATCATCTGTTGTTATAATCTAGAGTAATTAGGAGCTATAAAGAGTTGAATATATATCTAGATTAGGTGTACCCTGCTTGGTTTAACAGAGCCAAAAGTGCAGAGGGGAGTCTTGTCCCTATAGTTGGTCCAGTTCCCTTGTAGAGCTTTCATACTTGGAACTAACCACTCCTAAAATCAGTCTCAATATATATTGGTGGCTTTCAAAGCATAACCATTTTAAAACACCAACAAAATGGTGACTCTATTAGGGAGTTAGTTATAGATTCATGTACTACAAAGAAGATATTCCCCATGTTTTGTAAAGTGAGTCAAGTCTATTCTATATATCATTGCAAAGTGTTTGAAAGTCCAAATTCTTAAAGATCTACTTATACTATCTCACATGTGGTGGGTGGCGAATCTAAGTTCTCTTATTTGCACCAGTGTGTATAATTGAAGAAAGGATAAAAAGGAAAGAGTTGGACTTGCAATGATAGATGAAGTAGAAATTTGGACTCTTTTGATTATGAGAATAGTCAAGCAAGGAATTAATATGAGGACCTATTAGGGGTGTGTTGTAGTTTGTTGATTTAAAGAAGGTTAGAGTTGGGAAAGAGTTCTCAACTGATTCAAATATTTTCCTATACAAGGAGGTGGCGACTCTACCAAATATTTTGAAGGTGATTTGGAGGTGACTTAAAATAAAAATTTTGAAGAAACTTCATCACATCCAAATATTTTGTTTTCATTGGATAATCTTTTGCTCCATGAAAATTAGTTCTTAAGATTTTCCCTATTAAGTGGTCAGCACTAATTGAGAGGGAAGAGAGAGGTAGTTTATAATCATCTTGCCTACTAAGATGTCACAAAAGTATAAAAATAGGTAGTATGGGGCTATAAATTTCAATGGCATCCCAGGTTACCCACATCTTATTCCATCATAAATCAAAAACCACTTGCCTAATTTTAGAGGTATGAAAGGGGAATCGGTTGAGAAACATCTAGATAGGTTAATTAATTTGATAAATTATTATGAGGTTGATCACGAGGATATCTGATGGGGAGGTCCCACTCCTAGAGCTTTCTTTCTCTCTACTAGACCTTCTCTTGGTCTTTCTTAGGGTTCCTATCACCACCTTAACTAGAGGATTCCTATCTTGTTCCTCTATCTTTCTAGGAGCTCTCCAACAAAGGGATAAGCCGATTGAAAAAGAGACAAGGTCAACACCATTGTAAATAA
>MU223045.1:1903769-1925022 GCA_018584345.1 Thuja plicata | reverse complement strand
TCTTCACAAAATTGAATAATATCAAAAGAGGTAGATGACTTATCCTTTTGTTCTTTTTGTGAAGAACTTGATGCTGCATTATTGTCTTTATCCGCCTTATGAGAATGTGCTGGATTCTGAGCAGGAGTGGCATTAGAGACCTGACTCTTATCTTTCTAACTTCTGGTCATCACCATTAGCTGAGGTCCATCCAAAGTGGAAAAACAATTCCCTCCATTTTTTGAATCAGATTCATACTCACAATACAAATTTACGGATTCGCCATGGGGAGCATGATCGTCATCATCTTTTGGATATTCAATTCTTTGCCTAGATTCACCTAACATCTGCAAACATCTGATCATTTCTTCACAAGTATTACCATCATGATCTGTTGTGGTGTGAAAAGCACAAGAGTTCTGACCTTTAGGAGCAGCTTCAATGGCTAATCTTTGCTGAGGAGCAGGAAGCTGTAAGTTCTTATTTCCACCTTGATATCTTGGTCCTTCTTGATAAGGCTGATATAATGAATGAGCTGGTATAGAAATTTGTTTCTTTAATGCAATCATCTCATTGGACAATTTTTGTAACATAGCCTCGGTATTGTTTGAGGTGTTTGTTGTATTGCTTGAAGATCCAGTCTGATATTCTTTCTTCCATTTCTTGGAGGCTATCATGTCATCCTCCATCTCTACTGCAAGAGTTTGTGCAGCTTGTAAGTGACATTGTATAAGTGATACTAATAATTAACACATTAATAAGTGACATTAATATGATCTTTTATAAGCGACATTTCATAAGTGACACATTAAAAAGTGACATTGTATAAGTGACACTAATTGACATTGTATAACTGACACTAATAAATAACACATTAATAAGTGACATTGTATAAAGTGGAACTTATAAAATGTTGCTTATTACATTCTATACACATGTCGGTTATTAAACTGTCACTTAATTCTAACTGCAACATCCTCATGCTGAGGATTCACCACACTACATGCTTTCTGAAATGCACACAAGTGTTGTTCTGTTGATATTGTGCCATCACCATTGAATTTAGGAAAATTCTTTCTTGAGGCCCTTGGCAAGTCATGATTTTCTACGAGGTTTAGTGCCCCAATTGCATTTCCCCAATTGCGTTTCCACTACAGAAAGTTTAGTAAGTCTAGCTGCCGAGCTAGAAGTCAAAATAAAGGTTATAAAGTTTGTTAAGGATAGTTGGGACACTGCATTTGCATCCACCTTACAACTTCATAAATAGTTTTTGGACAAGTATAACTTGACCCCACCTGTAATCAGTGACAAAAACAAGGGGGAATCTGACAGGACTGACAAGGATACAGCATAAGGAGATCAATACAAGGTATCAATGTAAATATTTTTTTTTGCAGGCATGTATAATTTGTAAATTTTTGTATGTAGTATGATGTACATTCCTAGGGGGAGTACATTCTATACTTACGAAACATTTTAGATGGAATGAATTGAAATGATAAGTGTGTTTTTGCCACTAATATCAAAGGGGGAGATTGTTAATCCCTAAGTTTTGATGATGATTAGTGACTTACACTTAGTCATTTACTTAGGCATTTTTAGTTGGTTATCACTGTGGCTAAGCTAAACATTCAAGGCTGAGCAAGTTTTAGGTTGCCAAATTACATCATGTCGAGCTGAGTATAATATTAAGTGTTGAGCAATAAAGACGTTAAGTGTCAAGAAAAATAGTTTTTTCATACATGTCAGAATTAATTCAAACTTTTATGTAAAATGTTTAGGCCAACTTGTATGAGATTTGGGCTGACATTTGTATGCATTTAATATTTCTCTACTGATTTAATTCCACATTTGATTGTTTTATACTATGCATGGCATGGATCCAATCAGGAAATCAGAATGCATTGGAAGCATAAATTATAGATCTTGATCATTGATCTAGATCTCGCTGCCCGATCCAAAAAGACATATAAGATTGCTTCTAATCCTAGAAAATAAGTGTGAGAGATATACAGTTTGTAAGAAAAGGATTGTTGTTCTTGAGAGATGAATAGTAAGTAATTTTGAGAAGAAGCCTGGATCAAGCAGAATGACAAAGCATTGAAAAGAAGAGTAAAGACATATCAGATTGTGAGATCACAGAAGGTATTGGAAAGAGTAGATCCGTCATCAGCATTTCAGTGCATAACAAAGGATCACTACTTGGAACATTCTAACATGTGTATCAGGTGAAATCTCTTAATAGAGTGGTTCTAGCAGACCATTTTAAATCTCTTAGCCAAGTGCTTACTTTAGTATAAGTTGAAATCCTTTAACAAGGTAGATTGTAATGATCTTCAGTTCGTAACCAAACAGACCTTTAACTAGGTAGATTGCATATTGCAATCAAACTCTTGTAGCCCTAACAGGCACACTTTATTGCTATAGTAGTGAATATTTTGTGGGTGTCATCGCCACCCCAGTTTTACCTATTTGGGTTTCTAGGTTACCAAAATTTTGTGTTATGAGATATACATTTCATGTTATTGATGCTATCTGATGTTAGGTTAAATTAATATATGTATGAATGTGGATCAATTTGTTTTAAGTGGCTAAGTTTTAAGATATGATTTACTCCCCCCTCTCAGTATCTTGCTTTCCCCATTATTGTACTTCCAACAAAATCTTGGTAAAAACAATATAGGTTGAGTGGCTACTTCTCTTTTCAACCTTTCAAACCCCTAATTAACTGCCTTGGTCCATACAAATTTGGTTTTCAACCCTCCTTTAATGGTCTCGAGGACTAGAGAACATATTTCAATGAATCTCCTAATAAAATTCCTATAGAATTGGGATAACCCATGGAAGCTCCTAACTTCAGTCCCTGTCTTAGGAGTAGGCTAGTTCAATATGGCCTCTACTTTGTCCTTATCCATTTTCAAGTCACCTTGGGAAACTACAAATCCTAGGTAGACTAGTTCTTCCTTCATGAACTCACTCTTTTCAAGATTTATGGTGAGATTTTCTTCCTACAACCTCTTCAACACTAACTCCAATTGTTTCATATGATCCTCCTTTTTCTTGCTAAAAATGAGAACGTCATCTAAATAGACAACTAAAAATACACCTATGTAGTCTTTCAAGACCTCATTCATCACCCTCATAAAGGTACTAGGTGCATTGGTAAGCCCAAAGGGAATAACTAACCATTCATATAACCCCTCTTTAGTCTTAAAGGCTGACTTCCACTCATCACCTTCCTTCATCCTAATTTGGTAGTAACCACTTTTCAAATCAATTTTAGAGAAGTACTTAGCACCCCTAAACAATCCATTAAATCTTCTATCCTAGGAATAGGAAATCTATATCTAATAGTTATCCTATTAATTTTCCTAAAATCAGTACACATCCTCCACTTACCTCCCTTCTTAGGAGCCAACATCACTAGGACAACACATGGGCTTATGCTCTTTCTGATCAGCCCTTGGTCCAAAATTTCTTGTACTTTCCTAGCTATCTCCTTGTTTTGGTCCGGTGTCATTTTATATGCAGCCTTATTTGGCAAAGATGCTCCTAGTACAAAGTCAATCTGATGACTTATCTCCCTCTTTGGTGGTAGTGTAGCGGGTGTACCCTCACATATTATGTCCTTTAACTGATCCAATAGTTGTTTCACTTCATTTGGAATAGGTGCTTACTTATGAGTCTCCTCCTCCTTTGGCTTTAACATAATTGCATAGACAACTCCTTCCTCTTTTATATCCCTTAGGAACTCCTTTCCACTCATCAAAAATGTACTGGATTATGTCTTCTACACTATGTCTTCCTCTATCAAAGACTAAATTTTGAAAGTTACCCCATTTTTCTTGAAGGAGTACTTGTTCTCTTTCCCATTATGGAAAGCTTCCCTGTCATACTGCCATGGTCTGCCAAGTAATAGATGGCATGCATCCATTGGCAACACATCACAAAGTATCTTATCTTGATACTTGCCAATCGTAAAGATCACTTGATATCTTATCTTGATACTTGATATCTTGATACCTTGTTAATTGTATTAGGAAGTCCAATCATGTTATGGATTAGGTCTATAGTAATACAGATGGGAACTTCACCAATCTAGTAGAGGTCATCATGAATCCTGCTCAACAAGATTTTAACCCATTATGGTTAGTAGAATTCATGCTCATTCGAATACTCAAAGATAGGATTGTTTGTGAGGTCCACGTATTCATCCTTGAATGAATAGTCTGGTTTCATCATCGAAGCCATGAGAGTGTCTATAATATTATCTCCAACTGTTTCCTTTCTACAATAAATGTATGCACAGATGTCTTCTACATGAACAACTCCTAACGGAGTTTTGGAGAAAGATTCTTCCACATCATCTAGTATGGATTTAAATGGATGCTTATTAAATGCAAATCTCTTCCTCTCAGCAATGTCAAATACAACTAGAGTCACCATACTTACTTGATGATTGATTAAATAAGGTTTCACAAAAATTTGAAATGGCACGACTGCTAGGGTTCTGTTCCAACTTCTTAACCACCAAATCTATTATGCTTCTGTGCTTTGATGCTCAGTGCTCCTATGCTCTTCAAACTCTATGATCTCAAATGCAAATGTGAAGAAGATCAAACACTTACATCCTTTTATAAAAGTTACTACATTTAATGTTTGCAACCGTATGCAGTTTTCACAAAGAGTTTCAAAATTTGTTCAGAATGCATTATAGACAATGCATGTATGCATAGTGCATCCAACTATCATCATAATCATGAATCCAAAGGCACATACTCAGAGGTGAGTATACCAGCCACACAGGGGTTCTAAGCTAGAATAGCTCCCCCTAAGACCAAGAAGGTCTATTCAACAGGAAATAGAGGATGCGTCCACTGTGGATGCATCAACAACTCTGTTCTCTACACTGTCCTTCTTTACTTCAATCCAAATTTTTCTTGAATCTTCTTTTTCTTGAACAAACTTGACTTCTCCTTCTTCTTCAAATAGTGATTTCTTAGGATCCTCTTGTTTTTGAGTTCTGTATCTACAGATCCTTGAGATGTGTCCAGCCTTTCCACATGTGTGACAAATGATAGGAGGTCTGATGTTCTTGTTCATCATGCTACACTACTTTTCTATGTATCCATTGTAGTTACATATCTGACATGTAATGTTATGCAAATTTCTTTGAGGCTGATTTCTCTGATTGTTTTGATTCATTTTTCTCTGATTCCATTGTGACTAATTTCTTTGATTTGTTCTGCAATGTATAGCCCTGTGAACAAACTTATTACAAGAGTAACAATAACCATTGAAAGGTCTTACCTCTTTACAATCTCTTTCCAAATGACCATGTTTATTACATGCATAACAAGTTTTGTTAACTTGCTTGGTTTCTCCTTTAGGTGGATCTATTTTAATCTCTGCAACATTTTCAAATTTCTTTGCTTCTGAAGATGCTTCATGTGCTTTCTTTTTTTCTTCTAATGAATTGATTTCAACTTGTGCTACACTGTATCCAAGACCAGTAGTGTCACCTCTTAGATTTTGTGCATTGAGCTGAGATTGAAGTGAATCAGAACTTTTGTGGAGTTTATCAATCTTATCCTTTGCTTATGTTAATTTAGATTCCATATTTTTCTTTATGTTCTCCAATTCTAAGACTTTCATGTTTTCTTGCAAAAGTTCATCTTCTAATTGTTTGCTTTCTTTGATCTTTTCTTCAATAGAAATTTGACTGTCTGTTAGCTATTCATCCAGATTTTCAATTTTATCTTTTAGAGACATGTTCTCTTCATTCATCTTTTTGACCATTTTCCCTAAATCACTTGTCGAACAATCTTTCAAATCTTTTCTCAATTTCTTGATAAGCATTTGTGAGCCATCAACTTTCAGTCTAAGTTCTTCATTTTCTTTTTTAGATCTGTCAAGATCTTCAAGAGCTACTTCAAGATTATTTTTCAAATTTTTTTCTTCTATTGAGTCCATGATCTCCTCAAGTGGTTAAACTTTCTTTCAGAGGACCAGAGCTATGATACCAATTATTAGAAACACTGAGAGGGGGGGGTGAATTAGTGTTTGTCTATTTATTATATTTCAGCAACTTAAACATAAATCAAACATACATCCAATGAAGCTCAAAATAAGAACACATAACACATTATATGATTATGGGGAAACCTTGATCAGAGGAAAACCCCAGTGGGAATTAGTACCCACAAATATTGCACTATTATAATGAACCTGTTAAAGTTCCTTTTCCCTATTAGGAGTAGTCTTTACAATCCAAGTACAATGACCCTGTTAGGAGTCTATACCCTATTAGAAGTCTATTACAAAACCCTGTTAAAGGTGGTTGGCTCACTACCTAAGCTCACTGCCCAAAAAGATAAAGGCTACAACCTTATAATAGTTGATATACACTATATCAAAAATATGAACTATTGTGATGACACTGTTGTCTGATTAGTTCCATTTATGTGCAGATGATATTACTCTCTTAAAGAGCTTTATATCATACTGACTTCATTATACTTCTCTTCTATATCTTTCTCTTTCATATTCTATGACACTTGTAACATAACTTTACATTACATACTTATATGTTCATGCCCGAATAGACGCGACCCAAAACAAGACTTATGGTCGGCCCTAAAGCATAATACACAATGCTTCCAAACTAATTGGTTTAATCATTTTTAAATCATTACTAATTACATCATTACAAACATACTATCATAGGTGCTTGTCCTTTACATAAAAAAATAATATACGCTGATCAAAACACTACTCGACTTTCATGCTCTGTCTTCTGGACTGCTGGTGCACTGATCTATCTATATCTTCTCCGTACTATCATGTCATACCATGTGTGTCTGGACTTAGTATGTACATGAAACATAGAACATATATCTGAACATACATACTCTGATTCAGTCACTTGCATGTGCACTGATGTGCTGATCACTGTATAACTCTGTCTATCCTATTTTCCATACTTAGTCATTTTATCTTCTAAGTTTACTTAGACAGAAACTTAGTATGACTTTGTTGCCATGATGACAACACAAAATAAGTCATGCATCCTTAGGAAGTCAACTTGCCAATATTTTTTCCCCTTGTTTAGCCATGTAACTTTATAGGGACACACATGTGGAATCTTGGTGAGTTTCAACTTCTCTACTGCCTCCTCAGATATAACATTATCTGTGGACCCTAAATAAATGATAAATTTGCACACTTTCCCTAATTTCTTGTACTTGACTCTGAAAAGATCACTTCTATACTTATGTTCATCTTTGGTGGTTGTCTTGATCAAGATTCTTCTCAACATGAGATGTTCTCCCTTCTCTGAATCTAGACTCACCTCTGATTATTTAGAAAAATCCTCTTCTTGGACATGGGATATCTTTTTCTCTCCTTGTGAAGCTGAGGGTTTTTCAGGGCATCTATATGCAGGGTGCCCCAATTATCCACAGTTGTAGCATGTCATGGAAGAAAAGAGAGAACTTCTTCCAAAACCCCCTGATCTTCCTCTTACACTATTATAAGAACCCCTTCCTCTATTGTATCCACCTTTATTGTTTTACTCATGTCCTTGCTCTATATATCTGGAGTCACCTTGACTCCTACTGTCATTGCCTCTTCCACATCAACCTTCTTTATGACCACCTCTATTGTCTCTACCCCTTCTTCTTCCTCTTGAGTTAGAGTCTTGTTTCTTTTTGAGTTTCTCTTCCAGTTTCAAGTGCATTTGGAAACAACTATGAATGGAGGTTAGGGTAAAGAGACTGAGTTCTTCTTATATATTCCACCTTAATCCATTAAGGTACTGAGAAACCTTGATGCTCTCTATTTCTTGTATTCTTGATCTAAGACAAAGCTTCTAAAATTCTTCAGTATATGATGGAACATCTAGGTCCTTTTGCCTAAGGTTCTACCTCTTCTTGTGTAGCTAAATTTCATAGTCCTCCATAAGGTAGTTCTCCTTCACTTTTTCTACCATTAATTTCCAATTTTCTATGGGATTCTTTCCCTCTTTCTCCCTTTCTTCTTGTAGAAACTTCCACCATGTGAGTGCTTGTCCTCTTAGTGTAGACTTGGCTATCTTTACCTTCTATGCTTCTATGATTCCATCACATTCTAAGTGGTTTTCCATACCTTTGATCTATCCCATAACCATCTCTACATCAATCTTACCAGAGGACACTCGAATTCCTTCTAGAGCCTTGTCACTCAATTCTTTGAGTGCCATGAGAAATGGTTCCTCAAGTAAGGGAGGGTCAGGCTCTGGTTCTATCTCCTCCTCCACTGGTTTCTTTCCCTTGTCTTTATCTTCACTCATCAACTCCTTCATCTTGTTGGCTGTCTCTACAACCTCTGCCATCTATATCTTCATTTCTTCCATTGCTTCTTCAAGAATCCTATTCTTTCCTTACTTCTCTTACAAGTTCCTTGCCAATTCGGCATTATTCACCATGATGTTCTCACCTATGGATTCACTCCTCTCTAACATACACCAATCAACACCCAAGCCTTTCAATGGCTCTGATACCAATTTGATTGGGAGCTCCCACTCTTAGATATTTATTTCTCTCTACTAGACCTTCTATTGGTCTTTCTTAGGGATACTATCACCACCTTAACTAGAGGATTCCTATCTTGTTCCTCTAACTTTCTAGGAGCTCTCCAACAAGTTCAAATTCACACTAGGTCCTACTATATAGCTCTTCTCATCCATGGTTTATCTTGTTCACTTACTCCCCCATCTATCCTATCTTACTTGTGATGGGATTTTTGGCCTTCTTTAGGTCTCTTTCAACCCACTTAGATCCAATCTTGTGGACCGTTCACCCTTGTTTCAATCAGGTTAAAGATTTCTAGTACTTAAGGCCTTGTAGCCTTTTAGGCCTAATTAGCCCTCCTATTCACTGTAAAAGTGGATTTTCTCCTAAAATCCCTTAACACCCTTGGAACTACTTACATATTCCTTGTGGGTTTTTCCTCTACTCTAGGATTTCCAAGGTTTAAATTTCCCACTATGTCCATACACTAGTTTTCCAAGAAACCCCTATTTTCATGGGTTTTAGGGAACATGCACATAGTCTGGTTTCTTGAATTGTTTTGATTTCCTTCCACACCTCCCTTGAAATTATCCTTGCATAAAAATAACAAGGACTCTCCTCTCTACATATCCCCACCATTTATTGGATTCAACCAATCCACTGAGAAAGTTTTCTTTCTACTGCTCCATTCAAGCACCTAACCAGAATGCAGTTGCACTTGTATAGGCCTTGATGCTAAAATTTATTCCCCTACATAAAATGACTCCACAGCCTATATAAAAAATGTAAATGGAGTCCCCTACTTTAATCCAAGAGGCCATAGGAGTTTGACCATGAGAATTCAAGAGGGTGGCATATTTACATATCTGCCTCAAAACCAGATAGCGAAACTGTGAAAACAAAAGAATTTACAAAACCTTTGCCAGTCACAAAAAATGATCAATCCAATGCTAGAAGAAGTAATTACATGAAAACATAAAATTTATCAATCCATTAACTAAGTAATTTCAATCCATTACACTACTGGATCATAGCACTGTCATGAAAATACAGTCTAATTCCTTCCTTCTACACACACAATCCATACACAATGGCAACTAAATCCTAGATTAGGGTTTTTCCCACCTTATATAGCTTACCTTCACATGTATGGACCCTCATGTTAGGATTTGGGCACCATTAAATCCCTTTTCTAAAAACTAGGAAATGTTGTCATGACAACTTTGCAAAGTTGCAAAAGTTGTCATGACAACTTTTACATCTTTTGCCAAAATGACAACTTGTTGCTTCTAATGGCCCAAATTGGTCCTAAAACATATCAAATGACCTTAAAAAGCTTAAAAACATAAAAACCTTTTTTTCCACTCCATTTTGGAGTTTTGGTCAACCCTTTGACCTTTTGGTTGACTTCTAAGGGTATAGACCCCTAGGTACAATTTGACCTCATCACTAGAAAACCCTAATCACTATTGAATCTAATCACACCTTAAACACACTTGGAACTTTATAACATCTTCCTTATTAATTTATGGTTGGATAAACAAACCTACAAGAAAAAATTATCTTTCACACACCTTAGGGTGCTCCTGCACCAATATCATTATGAAGTTATTTGCAGAGTCTTTATTGGAGGATGCAAGAGATTGGTTCTCATTTTTGTTGCCTCAATCTGTTAGGTCATGGAAATAATTGCAAATATAATTCAATGAACAATTTATATAACAAGTTAATGAGTATGACTTGATCACTAATCTTTTTTATATTCATATTGGAGATGAGGAGCTAGTGCCTACATTCAATCTCGGATTTAGCAAAAAAATGAAGAGAATTCCTGAGAAATGTAGACCCCATGATGCAATGGCTTTGGTTGTTTATTTAAGTGAATTTGGAAAAAAAATGAGCTACTTGTTGAGAGATAAGGAGCCTAAGACTTTGTATCAAGCTTTCATGGAAGCAATATATATTAAAAATAATTTAAAGTATGCAATCATCTCAAAGAATTTTGCAAAAGCAGTTTACAGGGATCATTGTCATAAGATATCAAAAATAGTTGATAGGTTTGGAGAAAGAAGTGATGATCAAAGTCAATATGTTTCTATCCCTATTGATCCTCCTAACCATATTTTGAATAGTGATTTAAGACAAAATATGAATGAGGAGTGGTTTCTAAAAGTAGTTTATGCCCCTCACATTGATGTTAACGTGGCTAGGAAGGGATTGTATAATGTGGTTTCCCCTCACATAGAAATATATAGGGGTTACACACCAAATAAAATGGAAAATAGTTATTCTAGTTATGAGGCTACAGAAACAAATTGTTTGCAGTCAAGTGTGGAAAATACAGAGGGGTAGGTTTTTCATCAGATGATGATGTTGAAGCCTTAATTGATGAAATTCTATCAGAATTTTCTGATGTTGATAGTGAGGATGAGGAGGGCATATCATGGACTAAGGAGGATGATGTGTCTAAACCCATTTTTGTGTCACATGGGGATGTCCAAGAAGATGTGTGTGAGGGAATGGTTGAGGAAGATGAGTCATGGTGCCAGAGTAGTTCTATTTTGTTTGAAGACAAACTTATTGTTAATATGTAGCCTTGTGAAAAAGATGAATATTTGTCATATGTTGGAATTTATTGTGAGGATGTAGATTCATTTGAAACAATGATGAATTTCATAGGCATGTTTGAAAAGGAATTCTCATACAAGGAGTTTACACTTGAGAAAAATAAAATGAAACCTTGTGATGAGTATGATTCAAGAAAAGGGATTAGGTGTGCTGATGAAGATACACATGCCTTTTAGTTTGAACAACATTTCTACAATGGTGATGATGTTGATCATTCAACTTGTATGTTTGTATTATGTGATTATCCATGTGAAGGGAAATTGAGTGATCATGCATTTGATGGCAAAGACACTATTGTGCAGAGTTTTGATGACACAGTTTTAGTCTCACCAGAATCAGTTTCTTGTAGTGACCCTAATGTGGAGAATAGGGATTATGATGTGGAGTCTTCATATGATGATGATAAACTTTCTTCTTGTTTAGAATCTGATCTATTTCCCTTTGAATAAGGTGATTATGGCATAGACATGGGTTATCACATTAGTAAGTTTTCTAATGTGTTACTTGATATTGACATTGATTTTGGTCAACCAATCCTTTGTCATAATGATTACAACAAATATCTGCATATGGTTTATAATTCTTTATATGAGGATTGTGATGTGGAACCAAACATTATAAATGATACTAGCTATATGGAAGAATATGAGTATTTTCTTTCTAGTTGGATGATGTTTTTTCATAATGTGGCCATGAGTCAAAAGATGATAAATATTGCATTTATTCTAGTTTCTCTTTACCTAATGGATGCAACATACATGTCACATAATCATCCTTTTCAAATTTTTTCTGACATCCATATGAGCTCTAATGATGAATGTGTTGATACTAATTTTTATAGTATTGAGTGAATGGAATATGTTAGTAGGTATGGTCAAGCAGATGAAGGAGGCATTTTCAGCTTTCTCTCAATACAAAAAGTAAAAAAGGTTTGTTTTATAGAGGCAAGTGGATTGGAAATTTTGGTGATGGTTTGAGGCCATCCAGCCTACTTTGATTTCTTCAAATCAGTGAATAAAATAGTAGAGGTGCAGATCTTTTATGGTAGTAAGTTTGTATATATTTCTTTCTATTGTTGCTTCTCTGATGTATGTTAGTTCTCTTTCCTATAGGTGGTCTACTTGTCCCTGAGATTTTGGAATATTTCTATGCCTGTAAGAGGCATGCATCCCCAGTCGGACCCAACATTAGCCCTGTCAAAATTTTCCTTTGTTCCAAGGTATTACTTCTAGTTTTACATTTATTTTAGGTCTCTAAACATAAAACCTTGTTCCTTTTTCATGCAAAAACCTTAAATCCCTAAACCCTCAATGGCTTGTTATATTCCGTCGTTACCTTTTCATGCCACTTAAAACACTTAAGTCATGTGTTTTATGTCATCATCGATGGGGCCACTTTATCTCCTAAAGTATTTTCCTAGCGGGGTTTTAATATTTCCTAAGTCCCCCAAAAAATTTATACTTTGTATCTCCTGAGCATGTCTTTCTTAATCTGACAATAGGCATTACGTCCTTATCATGAAGATGATATCTCTTTACCCATAAAGGCATCATGACGTGATGCAAAGTGTCCAACATTCAACATTTGATCAACCATATTCATCTACCATCATATATTTTTGATTGTGTGGTGGTCATTATGCCTTAAAGAAAAATTTGTAGACCTTTTAATGTTTAAGTGTTCATGACTGAGTGCCATGTGGAAAGTGGCTGGGCTATGTGGGGACTAAACGCCTATCAATTTCATCTTGATCATGTGGTGTGCACTAAGCCTTAAAGATGAGATGTAGTTTGTTTACCCATTGAGGCTTTGCGCTTGGGCACCATGTTTATCTGAGATCGGAGGTTCCTTATGTCTTTAGTCCCACATTAGCTATGCTAAGGAGGATTTTTTAGGTTTTTATAACCAAGCTTGAGACGGTTAAGTGTCGAAAGGCATGCAGATTTTTGGCCAAGCTATTAGTGGTCAAACGGTTAGATGGTGGGGATGTGGCGGCTAGCTGGTGGAAAAGAGGGATACTTTTGTGGGCCCATGGTCAGGAAACATGGATGAAGGTGAAATGTGGTAGATGGATAGGTGGTGGGGCCAAATTGGATGGTGAGGTGGTGGTGGTCCCAATGAATAGGAGGGTGACATGTAGAGGATGGTTACTAAGTTAAAGGAGGGTAAGATTCATGCAAATTAAATATGATTTGATAGTTTGTGCTATACATTAGAGAGAAGATGCATGAGGATTAGAGATTGAGGCATTGTGATGGTTCAAAATGTGGAAGGTTGTGGGTCCAAGATGTGACGAGGGGAAAGTTATGGTTCTACCAATGTGATGAGATCTAACGGCTATCATTATTACTTGATGGTCAAGATGCGAGGAAGTTTGTCTTCAAGACATCATGACTAGATAATGTGTGGAAGGTGTTGGGACCTAGCTAGAGGTAAAGCAATGTTAAATGTAGATAGATTTGTAAAGATCTGATGGTTGGTGTGAAGCCTCAAAGGGAAAGATGACCGATGTTTATTGTTCAAGGCATTGCGCCTTCATGACGCGTGTCCAAGATAGTTAGAATAGGTTAGGGAAGAATAAAGGATTTATCAAGGATGGTTATATTCTTCCATGTATAGTTCTAAAGGGTTGTCAATGCAGTTCTTTTGATGAGATTACAAGTATCTCAAAAAGATGATCTATGGATTTGTTTTAAAGTTGGAGAAATGGTTTGTTTTGGGCCATTGATCAAGTTTTATATGACACTGTGACCGTCGCACAAAGTATTTAAATTTTAAATCCTTTCTTGAGGGTTTTTCAAGCTGTGGACTTTGTCGTGTACTACTTATAAATAAATAGATTGATCCAATTTTCTCAGTCTTGTCTATGCATCTGTAGGGTGTTGTTTGGATGAAGTCTGGGCATCTCAAGGTACATTTACGATGAGGAGATGTTTTGAGAGTTTTAAATCAGATCTTACAAGTTTTTTCATAACCCTAGGGAATTTTTCTTAAGCTCCCTGAGGTGGTGGGTGACTTCTTGTCAGATTGTACTCATGATGGAGTGAGGTTGGGGTTACTTCTTGATGAGGGAAGGACAATTGGTTGGTAGGGCAGATTAGATCAGATCTTTTTTTGATCTTTGAGAAGATCAGTCAGTGAAGAGGAAATACTACATTAAATTTGATGCAGAAGGACATATGCCAATTAGATATCATTTCTAGGGTTTCCTTCTCCTATTTAAGGCCTTTTCTCCATGTAAGGGGTTCTAGAATTTTGAGTTCCAAAATTTTTGGTCCCAGGCATGTATCAAATTTGCATTTGACTATTTTAAAGATAAGATAGAAAATTATTTTATCCTTTGCATATTATTTAATGGTGTTTTTTCTTCAATAAGATTATTCCAAAACCCTGATTCATTATACTTAATACAAATATTCTTAGTTTTAAGTCTCTCCTTGGCATTTTCCTTATGAGTTTTGGATCTTCTGATTCATTACATTGAGTTTATCTATGTATGTGTTGTTTTCCATAGTTATAATCAAGGATCAAATGAAATATACTTTGGGAATTTTATAAACTCATTTGGTCTATCTACTTTAGGATCTTATAAGAAGTGTGTAATCTGAGTTACTTGTATTTATAGCCATGATTTTTTTCCAATAGGTGGGTTTCTATTTTCCTTTCTGCATTGAAGTATTGCCTGATGGATTTGGCAATGATCAAGAACTAGTATATCTCTTGCTAATAAATGTTTAATCTTATTTGGTTATATCCCACAAATTTACATCAAAACCATTACAAATTCCTTTCATATCCTATGGTGGTTAGTTTTATGTCCTACATGGTGATGGAGAGTCAATGAATGTCTGGTTAGCATTTAGTACTTTCTTATCATTATCTATTGTTTTAATCTAGAATAATTAGGAGTTATGAAGAGTTGAATATATATTTTGATTATGTGTACTTGCCTTGGTTTAATAGAGGTAGAAGTGGAGAGGGTAGTTTTGTCCCTATAATTGGTCTAGTTACCTTGTAGAGCTTTCATACTTGGAGCTAGCTAACCACTCCTAACATCAGTCTCAAGGTATATTGGTGGCTTTCAAAGCATAAACATTTTCAAACACCAACACAATCCAATGATACATAAATGTGGATGAAGGATAGGAAAATCCCTAGAAGAAGGATCACTCTTGTTTTAATCCATCTGAGGAGGTTGTGAGTAGAGAATCTAGCTCCAATCTTAGTTGAGCTTGAAAAGACCCAATTTTGGGTTTGGAACTATACAAAAGGTTGGAGACCCAAGAACCCAAAAATATTTTAGGTCTTCCAAATGGGTACTCTGAATGGCCAATTGTTCATGGGTTCATTCACCAAGTTTTAGAGTTAGATCCCATAAATGTTGAACTAAGGGCTAATTGTGACCTAAAAGATTAATAGGCCTGAAAATTCCTAAGTATGAAAGCGATAGGGAAATTCTTGGAAGATCAATAAAGTTGCTAAAAAGGAGTTTTTTATGAGCATTGAGGCCTTCTACCCTTGCAAGATAGTTGTGGAAGAAGTTGGAAAGCTGACACACAAGATTTTAGAGATGAGCTTGTGGAGTAGCTTAATATTACCTTATAATGATTGGGAGCTCTAGAAAAAATTGTTTCCAAGAAAAAAATTTAGAAGTTCATGACCTTAAAAGGTCCTTGAGAGCCAAGATCAAGATTGAATAGAAGAAAATGTAGGTGTGGAGTAGAAAAATAGAGGCTTCCTATCATGTTGTCATTAATGTCAACTTAGTATTTTTTAGTTGACTATGTACCTATTATGCCAATGTATATTCAAGAGGTTGAATCTAGAGATGTGGTAAGAGGTGGTGTGTGCAATCATACAGGAAGACTAAGTGATGTCTCTAGATACTATATCTATGATCGCATAGGTTGATCTTATGTATTGTGTGAGTTATGATTGATTAAAGGTTGATAGGTAAAAAGGATTAACAAGATGGGGCCACGAAGGAATGATTTTATAATTGTGTCCAATAAGTTTAGATTCAGATGTTGTGGTCATGATATATTTATCTAGACAATGTTATGGGGTTGTTGTTGCGAGTACATCATGATTTGATGACTGCAAGGAAAAGATTCAAGTGATAGAAGTTCATTCAGTAAAAAATTAAAGATGTTCTTAGAATAGTCAGTTGGATCCTTGACTAGTGATGATGCACCGTTATGAAATAAGTGCTTCTATGTTCTAGGGATCATGATGATGTTTTTGATTGACGTGGATTGATGATTTAGCATTTTTTATGATCATTATAATCTGATTTCTCAGAGGTTGTGAAAGAACATTGAAGAAGTTATTGTGGTTTTACTTTTCTTTTTCAACTTGATGTATCATGGATTTGAAGATCAACCTAATTTTTTTAGAAAGTGTTATAGTTTGTAACACTTTTTAGGGTTTATTCACTAAGTGGGAAAAAATGTAAAATTTTTTATAAGGCATTTAATTTCTCTAATGAACTTGTAATGTATAAATATGTAAAATAATGAAATGTACAAGTATATATCATGGATGTAGAGGTGTGATCAAGAAAAGAGAGAAGAGAGAAGATTGTCTATATATAGAGTAGATATTAAGCTTGAACTGGATCTATATTAGCAGAGAAGTTCTATTTTCTCAAATAATTTATTTTTTGATTCCTAACAACTTCATCAAGCTAAATCCCTTAACCGGGTAGATCCTAATAGGTCTGGATTGTAAATCCTTTAACCAAGTAACTATTTAATTAGGTTTTGAAATCATTTAATCAGGTTACTCCTAACATGGTAAAGATCTTAATAGGGCTGGAGGTAAATCCCTTGACCGGGTGACTCTTGACAGGGTCTTGCTCTTAGCTGGGTATTTTGTAAGTTTTTTATACGGATAAACTCTTAACCAGATGTACTTCAAAAGAGTGTATATTTTAGTGGGTGCCATCCCCACACATGGTTTTTCCCAGTTGGTTTTCAATGATAAAAACTTTTGTGTTATTGTATTTCATGGTTGTAGATGTTTATTCTTATTGCTTAGTTTTTCATGCAATGAATGTTTATTGATGCAAGTGGTTGAATGGTTAATGAAAAGTTGGAATTGTTAAATTATTGATTCACCCCTCTCTCAATAATATTGGATCTCATAATGCTAAAAATTGGTATCAGAGCCTTGGTCTTCTTTGTGGTAAGATTAAAAGCTTGAGGACAAGATCCAATGATGAGGAAGGAACATCCCAAGTTTTCTAAGGACAACTACCTAGTATGGTGTTACAGAATAAAGTTATATCTAAAAGGTATGGGATCTCAATACTAGATGCATGTCACAAGAAGGTATATCACCTCTCCTAGAAATCTCACTATAGATTAATTCAAGGAACAACAAGAGAATAATCAAGCACATAAATCTATTGTAAGTACCCTATCTAATATTGAATATGTTAATTTTCATCAACTACAGACTACCTATGATGTCTAGGAAAATTTAAAAATTATCTATAGAGGAGATATTCATGTGCAAAAAGATAAGGAAGATATTCTTAGAGGAAAGTATGATGACATGAAGATGGTAGAAGGAGAGATCATTGCTCAATATGGCCTAAGAATAAAAGAAGTGGTTAGTTTTATTAGAGATGTTGGTGGAACTATTGAGGAAGATAATGTGGTAAGTAAAATGTTAAGAAATTTATTGTCTTCTTATGCCATTAGAGTGTATGCTATAAATGAGTTGAGAACATTTGATAATGTTACTATAGATGGACTAATCAGTAAGATTACTACATTTGAGTTAAACAAATTTGATAACATTATCCCAAGAGTTGAAGAAGCTTTCAAAGAATCATTTTCTAATGTACTAGTCAGGAAAGGTAAGGAAAAAAGTTATGATTATGATTATATGTCAAGTTATGTCAGGGAACTTGAAGCTGTCTCGGAAGAAGATAGGAAAAAATGAGAGCTTGAAGCTCTAATAGCAAAGAGACTGCCTAGAGGAACTGTAAGTACAAAGGAAAACTTTCAGTGAAATGTTTCTTATGTAATAAGATTGGACATATTTTTTCTAAATGTCCTAACAATGAACAAAAGGATAAGTTTAGAAATTTTAAGGGAAAAGAGAAGAAACAATGCATTTTTTTAGTGGATGAAGGTGTTACTGATGAAGAATCATGATATAATAAGGAAGAGGAGTTTGTGTTTGTTACAGTCAAATAAGATCAATTAGAAGGAGAAAATTGATTGGTCTCTCACTTAAGAAAAAATAATGAATGGATTGTAGACAATGGGTTCTCACATCACATGACCGGTGATAAGAGCAAGTTAATTAAACTTGATGAGTTTGATAGTGGTGTAGTAATGTCTGGTAATAGTACACCTTGTTTGGTTAAAGGTAAAGGAACTATTTCTTTGAATGGTAAGAGTAAGACATATGATGTTTATAATGTGGATGGTCTAATACATAATCTATTAAGTGTGGGTCAGTTAAATGATAACTGTTATAGACTGGAATTCAAAGGAGGTGTATGTAGAATAATTGGAAGCTTTGGTGATGATATTTCTACCGATAGGAAGACTAGAGATAATTTATTCCATCTAAATACTAGTGTGAATAGTTGTTTGGTTGTAAATATTGAAGATATTTGGCTATGGTATAGAAGGTTTTGTTGGAAAGTTGACACTTAGGGTGTATATAACTTATTTTGTGTTGTCATTATGGCAAAAAAGTCATACGAAGTTTTGATAGTAAACTTTGAAGAGAAAAATTGGCTAAGTATAGAAAACAAAACAGTACAGAGTTATTCAGTTGATCAGAGCACCAGCACATGTGCATATGATCAAGTCAAACTATGTGCATTCATACCTAAGCTCTATGATATTTTTTTGTATTTACCCTATACACGCATGGTATAGAATGACAATACAGAGAAGTTACAGGAAGATTAAGTACCACTAACATTTTAGAAAATAGAGTATGGAGCCGACCTCAGAGTTTAAATTAGTGTATAATATTTTGTTTTGTAAAGGATATGTGCCTATTGTAATAAGTTTTTAGTTATGTCTTAATCATTCTTGTAAAAATGCTTAAGACAATTTGTTTGGAAGCGTTGTGTATGTTGTTTTTGAGCTAACTAAGGTCTTGTTTTTAGTCGCATCTATTCAGGCATGTATATATATATATTAGACATGCACTTTTGTATTAAGTGTGTCAATGAAAAGAAGCAGAGAAGATATACAGAAGAACAATATGAACAAGTCAGTATGAGATAGAGCTCTTCAACAAATTAAGAGCATCAGAACATAAACATAACTGGTCAGACAACAATGTCACTACAACAGTTCATCTTTTGATATAGTTTATATCAGATATCCGAAGGTTGTAGCCTTCATCTAATTGAGCAGTGAGCTCTGGTAGTGAGCCAACCACCTTTAACAGGGTTTTTGTAAAGACTCCTAATAGGGTCATTGTACTTGCATTGTAAAGACTGCTCCTAACAAGGCAAAGGAACTTTAACAGGTTCATTATACTAGTACAATAATTTGTGGGTACTAATTCCCACCGGGGTTTTCCTCTAATCAAGGTTTTCCTGTAAGCATATCTTGTGTTATGTGTTCATGTGTTATGATTCAATTGTTATCTATTTCATTCAATTTTAAAATTTCCGAATTATAATTAATAGACAAACACTGATTCACCCCNTTCCCCCCCCCCCCCCCCCCCTCTCAGTATTTCTAACAATTGGTATTAGAGCTCTGGTCCTCTGAAAGAAAGTTTAAACACTTGAGGAGATCATAGATTCAGTAGAAGAAAAACATCTAAAAAGAATCTTGAAGCAGCCCTTGAAGATCTTGACAGATCTAAAAAAGAAAATGAAGAACTAAAACTAAAAGTTGATGGCTCCCAAATTCTTATCAAAAAATTAAGGAAAGATCTAAAAGATTGCTCTACAAATGATTTGGGAAAAATGGTCAAAAAGTTGAATGAAGAGAACATGTGTTTGAAAGATAAGATTGAAGATCTGAATGAACAACTTATAGATAGCCTAACAGCTATTGAAGAAAAGACCAAAGAAAGAAAAAAATTAGATGATGAACTTATGCAAGAAAATATGAAGATCTTAGAGTTGGAAAACATCAAGAAGAAGATGGAATCTGAATTAACAAAAGTAAAAGAGAAAATTGAGAAATTACACACAAGCTATGATCTAATTCAATCTCAACTTTATGCACAGAAGCTAATAGGTGATACTACTAGTGTTGGATATAGTGTAGCTCAAATTGAAATCAATGCAAAGAAAGAAAGAAAGAAAGAAAGAAAGCACAAGAAATAATCCATAGAAGCAAACAAAATTGAGAATCGTGCAAAGAGTAATACACAACCTCCTAAAGATGAACACAAGCTAGTTAACCGAACTTGTTATGCTTGTAACAAGCATGAACACTTGGAAAGAGATTGTAAAGAGGTAAGACCTTTCAATGGCTAATGTTATTCATGTAATAAATTTGGTCACATGGCTATTGATTGAAGAACAAGTCAAAGAATTCAATCACAGCATAACCAAAGAAATTTGAATCAATACAATCAGAGAAATCAACCTCAGAGAAACTATCAGAACATTACATGTCAGACATGTAAGTATAATGGACACACAGCCAAGCAGTGCAACATGATAAAAAATATCAATAGACCTCCAATCACTTGTCACTCATGCAACAAAGCATGACATATCTCAAGGTTTTTCAGGTCAAGAATTCAAAAACAAGAAAAGCCTAAAGAATCATTATTTGAAGAATCTGGTGAAGTCAATTTTATAAAAGCTATAGAAGATTCAGGTAAAATATGGGTTGAAGTAAAGAAAGATAATGATGAGAACAAGGTAGTAGATGCATCCATAGTGGACGTGTAATGCCCCTCCAACCCTGTCAAGTCCTGGCTAAGCTCACTAGAAATTAAGAAGAGCTATATGTGAGAATGATCGTTCTCGAGATGGTAGCTTAAACCGAACCTCTTACAACTCACCATAACTTCTTATTTTAATAGGGGAAATAATAATATTTACACAAATATGTTCCTTTATATCTCCATATGTGTCAGAGATAGTTTAG
>MU223045.1:1885838-1900189 GCA_018584345.1 Thuja plicata | reverse complement strand
GGAAAATTAATTCCACTAGTTCATTAATGTAGTTGGTTTTGATGTGAAATGGAATCAATGTAAATTGAAGTTGTAATGGAAATAGAATTTGCTCGATTAAGCAATAAAACAAAATATTTAATAATGGTAATTGAATTCATTAAGGGAACCTTAAGGAATGTACTTGTGAATGGTAACGATGTTATGTTAGAATGTTAAAAAATAAAAATAAAAAAAATTGTTAATTGTAATTTTAGGTCATAGACCTGATTCCTTATGGGTTCCCTAGCGGGGACATTACAGGACACACCTTCTACTTATAGTTAGATAACCCTCATGGTCTTAGGGGAGCTATTCTAGCTCTGAACCCATGCGTGGCTAGTATACTCACCTCTAAGTATGCACCTATGGTTTCATGTATTTAGTGATGAATTGAGGAATTATGCATGGACACATAACTTGAACTTGGATAGAAGTAAATATTGAAATTCTCAATGCAAACCGCATTACAGAAACAAGCATTAAATGTAGTAACTTTTATATAAGTTGGTAAAGAGATCCCTCATCTTCACTTTTGCATTCAAGATTGAGCATTTAGAGAGCACAGGAGATTTTAGCATCAAAGTATCAATAGATAACCATTGGTTGGTTAGCAAGGCAAATCAAAGTTGAAATGGAATCCTAGTAGACGCGTCATTTCAAAATCTCTAGAAACCCTACTTAACCAAGTAACAAGTAATGGCTACTCCCACAGTGTTTTACATCTCTGAGAGGACAAGATATGTGTTTAAGAAGCATCCATTTAAGTCTTTACTAGACAATGTAGAAGGGGCATTCTCCAAGACTCTGCTATGAGTCATACATGTAGAGGACATTGGTGCATACATCTATTGTAAGAAGGAAATGGCTGGGGATAATAGTATAGAAACTCTTATGGCATCAATGATGAAACCAAATTATTCATTCAAGGATGAATATGCACATCTCACTGATAACCCTATCTTTGAGTATTCAAACGCACATGAGTTCTATGAACCAGTATGGGTTAAAATCCTACTTAGTAGAATACATGATGATCCGTATTGGATTGGTGAAGTTCTTGTTTGCATTACTGTAGATCTTATTCACGAGATGACTAGACTCCCTAAGGTTGGACCAATTCTTCCCACTGGTAAAGATGTCAAGAAACAGGTTGATCAAGCATGCTTATCCAGAAGTTATAGGCGTGTGATGAATGTTGATCCCATTATGGAAGAAGACATCAAACTCCTCACAATGATACTTGGTTACAATTTTTAGCATGCAAGCAGGCTGAATAGTGTGTCTGCAACTACTACAGCAATAAGGATGGTGAAATATAAAACTCGGTATAATCTCTATGAGATATTGCGTGCACAACTGATTGAAAACATTAGAGCTATTAAGCATGACAAGAGAAAATTATTCAGATTTGGCTCTTTGATTATCTACCTATACTTCCACATTTTTTGTAAAGTCTCTAATCTTTACCTAGACAAGAGTAAACCTACTATGTCCCAAATTTTACTAAAGGCCACATCAAAAAGCAATTTAAAGGATTCTATGGACATGGAAATCAAAACATTCAGGATCAAGATGCAGAAGAGGCGCAAAATATCAAAAAAGATAGTTGATAAAAACAAGGACACCATATGCTTCATGGTGGAAACTGACTGTACTTGCATAGAAGCATTTGAGCCAAGAACCAAATGGATTCATCCACTTGGTTATGAAGTTGAAGAACATGTGTTGATATGCACAAGTTATTTTGTCTACACCTAAAGATCCAAATGAGCCAAGATGGGGCACATACAGAGAGAAGAAAAATCAAGTTGATTATATCTTATACAATGAAGATAACAAAAGGAAAGCATCAAGGATTACATCCAATATCCTAAAACTGCATGGGGTCACCCAAGAAGACCTAGACAAAGCTATGGAAGCTAAAATTGTAAGAGAGATAAAACAAACAGAAGTCAAAATAGAAAAATCTTATGATATCCCCAAGAAGAAGAAGAAGAAGAAGAAGAAGAAGAAGAAGAAGAAATCTGATGAAGGTACATCTACGCCATCAACTACTATTAACTTGGAATCCTCTCCTCTATCAGTACTAAGCAAGTTGACTAGAAGAAGGAAGAAAGTTCCCACAGCTCACCCATCTTCAAGGACAACAAGGAGCAAAGTAAAGAACACTCAAGCCCCTCTTGAGGTAGGATTCAGACCTAGTTTGATATTCTTAAGGAACATAATTGTTAATGAAGGAAGACTAGACTCTATTAAAAATGTCTATGACAAGCACCAAGAGATAGATAAATCAGAAATTTATTCTATGATTATCTCTCATATGATCAAGTTTTAAAGGTTAGTATTGGAACTCAAGACAATCATACCAGACAAAGTATGGAACATACTAGACCTATTGAAAAGACAAGCAATAGAGGAAGATATGAGTATTAGAGAAGAAACATTAGACAGTCTTCTCCCTATTTTCTCACATGATGAGAAAGCAATACTGTAAGATTTGGTAAAACCTCATCTCAGAACCAAAACAAGAACTCTTCATATTATGAACAAAGAGTATGAAATGGTTGGTGAAGAGACTCAAAAAGCATTTGAGAAAGTATTTTTGGATAGGGACATGTATCCATCAATGGCGCCTATAGCTAAAGTGACTCTAGTCCCTCCCAAATAGGATAAGGAACCAGTGATTCAAAATGCACCTATGACAAGTCCACGAGATTCAATGCCCATAGTTTCCTCACCTTCTGATACAGCTAGAGATTTAGAAGAAACCACTGTGATCAATGATGTTAAGATATCCATGACAGCTTCAGATAATGACGTGAACAAATTTGAAAAAGAATTTGCTAGCACTAAAGAGACAGAGAAGGTATGCAATGATAATACTTCCTTACAACAAGATGAAGCTCCTCCTAAAGATTCAACAGAATTGAATAATGAGGAAGAAAATCAATATAATGAACCACCTATTATGGAGATCCCAGTGAAAAGTGAATGTATGGATACTAGTCAAAATGTTATATTCACTCCATCTATTAAACCATCAATGTCATTGTTGTCAAGTTTAACCCCTGACTCAGCAAGCCTAGATGCATGGGGAGAAGAAGATTTGATCAAGATCAATGTATTAGCAATGGAGAAAGCCAAAGAGAAACAAGTTATGAGAAACCCTCTCTTTCTAGTGCCAGTGAAAATTTTGAATGACTTAGTGCTAGCATATAAGAAAGTGGCTAAAATTCAGTCAGTTGATGATGTCGATAGCATCCTAACAAGCTTCAAAACACACTTCATAAGTTTAGTAGACTCAGCTACTAGGACTATAGAGGAAAAGTAAAAAAAGGAAAGATTGGATGAATTGATAAAGAAATTCTCTTTAGATCTCAATTCATTGAAGATTGGTCAGACAATTCTGAAAGAGTTAGCATCAAAAGGCAGAAAAGTAATAGCAAATTTCATGGACAGAGGAAAACTCACATCTGAGCACATCAAGAAGATTGAGGAGGCAGATATCTTGGTTGATAACATAAGGAAATTAGTTGAAACATCATCCCAAGACATCAATATCTGCATCAATATATATCAAGGACAAATAGACAAGATTGAAAAAGCTAAGATGGAGATCAGCAAGATAAGGATTAGGTAGACCCAACTCAGAAATGCACTTGCACCCTCCTTAGCTATTTTTAAAGAGAACATCAAATAGATAGATGCAACCATTGTCACATATGATCAAGGCCCCTACATGGATCTGACAAAGATGGAGAAGCTTACATATGCACTATGTGCCCATCTTCAGATAGTTGATGCACTGAAGGCATTTTGGCAGCAAGAGATCAAGAATCTTCAGATTGCTTATCCAGACGTTTACTTAGAGTAAGTACCTAGAGACTTACAAATTCTGTCACCTTTTTCATTAATCTAAAAGGGGAGTAGTATATATATAAGGAGTATGTTGTATATAGCCAAAGTTATGAAATAAAGATTTTTGTTGTTAAGTCAAAGTTTAAGCAACTTGGCCACATTCCTTTGTTTCCATTAATGACAAAGGGGGAGATTGTTGGAAAGTTGACACTTAGGGTGTATATGACTTTTTTTTTGTTTTCATTATGGCAACAAAGTCATACCAAGTCTTGACAGTAAACTTTGAAGAGCAAAATTGGCTAAATACAGAAAATAGAACAGTACAAAGATATTCAGTTGATTAGAGCACCAGCGCACGTGTGTACAATCAAGTTAGACTATGCGTGTTCATACCTAATCTCTATGATATGTTTGTGTGTTTACCCTATACATGCATGGTATGGAATGACAGTACAAAGAAGTTACATGAATATTAAGTGCCACTAACAGTTCAAAAAATAGAGTATGGAGCCAACCTCAGAGTTTTAATTAGCGTATATTATTTTGTTTTGTAAAGGCTATGTGAATATTGTAATAAGTTTTTAATTATGTCTTAAACATTCATGTAAACACGATTAAGCCAATTTATTTGGAAGCATTGTGTATGTTGTTTTTGGGCCGACTAAGGTCTTGTTTTTAGTCGCGTCTATTCAAGCATGTATATATATTAGACATGCACTTTTGTATTAAGTGTGTCAATGAAAAATAAGTATAGAATATATTCATAAGAACAATATGAACAATTGAGTATGAGATAGAGATCTTTAAGAAGTTAAGAGCATCAGCGCATAAATAGAACTGATCAGACAGCAGTGTCACTACATCAGTTCATCTTTTGATATAGTGTATATAAGATATCAGAAGGTTGTAGCCTTCACCTTATTGAGCAGTGAGCTCTGGCAGTGAGCCAACCACCTCTAACAGGGTTTTTGTAAAGACTCCTAACAAGGTCATTGTACTTGCATTGTAAAGACTACTCCTAATAGGGAAAAGGAACTTTAACAGGTTCATTATACTAGTACAATCATTTGTGGGTACTGATTCCCACCAAGGTTTTCCTCTAATCAAGGTTTCCTCGTAATCATATCTTGTGTTATGTGTTCATGTATTATGCTTCAATTGTTATCTATTTCATTCAAGTTTAAAATTTCTAAATTACAATTAATAGACAAACACCGATTCACCCCCCCCTCTCAGTGTTTCTAGCAGGTTTTGTCATGTAAGCTTTGATAGATTGATGAAAGTAAGTAATATTAATCAAGTTAGGGGATTGCCTCAATTATTCAACCCAGACAACATGATGCCTAAAGAATATCAGCTGGGTAAGTTAACTAGTTCTACTTTCAAAAGAGAGTCCTTTTCATCTAAAAGTATACTTAATTTGGTGCATACTAAATTTTGTGTGCCTATGGGACAAAGAAGTTATCTAGGTGAAATATATTTCATACTATTTACCGATGACTATTCTAGAATAATGTGGGTAACTTTATTGAAGGAGAATTCAAATGCATTCCATAAATTCAAATAATTCAAGGCATTGGTTGAGAATGAATCAGGTAAGAGTTTGAGATGTTTAAGGTCTGATAGAGGAGGTGAGTTTACTTCTGTAGAATTTTTTAGGTATTGTGAATTTTTTAAGATAGTGGAATCAAGAGACAAATGTATGCACCAAGGAATCCACAATAAAATGGTGTTGCAAAGAGGAAGAATAGAATCATAATGGATGTTGAAACGACTATGTTTATTCAAGGTGATGTATCGAAGATGTATTGGAGAGAAGAAATCAGTACTTCTATTTTCCCATTGCATTGGGTACAAGTAAAGAGAGGAATAGATAAGACACCCTATGAGCTATAGTATGGTCACTCACCTAATGTTAAATATTTTAAAGTATTTAGCAGTAGATGTCTAATTAAGAGGGATGATGACACTGGCAAGTTTGATCCTAAAAGTGTTGAAGGTATTTTCTTGTTGGCATAATGGATGCAGTAATGGTAAGTGATTTATGGTGTTGTCATGATACATATTTGATTGCATGATGATCAGTTATTGTTATGTCATTGATGTCAAATATTGATCTAATGTTCCTAGTATGTTTTTGAATATAAGTGTGATTATCAAAGTGTTGCAATGAGGTTTAGTTGTTTCAATCCTTATGCAAGACTTGAGGATGTTTCTGAATGTCAAATGTATGACTACTACTATTGATGTATACTGATAAGCAAGTTATGAGATGAAACTTGATAGTGCAACTACTAGAATAGTCAGTTACATGTTATAGGTGATTTTATTGTCTTGTCAAATCTATGAAGCATTATATGTCATGCTTACAGGAGAAGATTATTGATAGTTTGTTGAATCTATGGTTGCCACCACAACTTATTAGGATGAATGATGAACATGTATTGCAATTAAAAAAGTGGTTTCAATATAAATAACTTATATTCTTGAGATACTAATTGTAGATCTAGAATTGGTGATTGGTATGGAAGCAAGGGTGAATAAATTTGTGTTAGTCATGATGTGGTGATGTGTACTAAGGATTAGTGTAACCACCCTAATTTGGTCTGCTCTGACCAGAGACCCTATTCTCCCGAAGTGTGATCATACCCCTAATTATGTCAAGACAATTCTTCAATTAATTAGCATAATTCATTTAAATCCAATTTAATTTCCTAATAATCAAAGTGATCTTATCACTAATTTACATTAATTGCCTTAGCCAGTTAAATCAAATCAAATAAATTAAATCAAAAGAATTAAATACATGGCTAAGGTAATTAATTAAAAGGAATTAAATATAACCTCCTAATTATAACTCCTCACTTGCAAAATGGAAAGTCAATCCTTTAGCCAATGAGAGTTAAATCACTTGGATCACCTCACATGGATCACCAAGGATTTAATCTCCACCTCTCTTCACAATTCAATCCTGACCTCTCATTCCTCAATTTCTTCTATAAACGGAATGAATTTTGAGCTCAATGGGCCCTTAATCTTTAGAATTTGAAAGAATCCTTATACTGCCCCTAATTTCAGAATTTCATTTACAAACTTATGTTGTCCTAATTTATAAATGTATTTTATCTCAAATTCTTAGAATTGTTATAATATTTCATTTGGAGCACCTAAAAAGAACTTTACATTATAATTTAGCTTGCATTGTTAAAATCTTCCATTCTAAGCATGAATGTGTCACTGATTTATGCATAATCTAAGGGCAAATTATAGAATATTTCATACTCTTCTTAGATAGGGAGCAATATGTCAATTTTAGTGTTCTTTACCTTTGTTATTTCATGTTTATCTCACTAATGTAATGACATATTGAAGTGTTGTGTTGTAGCTTGTAGATCCACAAAATACACACATTTCTGGTGCCCACCGTGGGGAAATCCTCAGATTTCTCCTCATTTTAAACTTATTTTTGGCTAATTAGTGTTCTCTATTTTTTAGGTCTAGACTTGCCTTTAGTTGTCAAAGCTCGCATTCAGTAAATATCATCGCATTAAGGAAATGGAATCGCATCCCAAATTTTTGTGATCACATCTAGTAGATCCTGAATAGCATCCAGGGAAATCTCACATAAGGTAAATCCTATATTGCCTTTAGTGTAAAGGCTTGTATTCAGGAAATGTAATTGCATACAAGAATTCTAGGATTGCATCTTGTAAAGGTAGTCACATTTGGTTGGTTGAATTTCAAATTTTAAAGCCTAACCACTAATCTTCTAACCATGCTTGTTTTTGTGTTTTGAACAGCCTAACATTTCCTTGCAGGTTGTTGTCGGAGACTTTTTGTGAAAAAAGTTGGAAAGCAACTACTAACTTGTGGGTTCTAGGTTGCCAAATCGCTCAACTTGACTTCTATTTGGCTAATTTTTCAAACTTAAGAACATTTTCCATTATTTGATAAATTGATCAGAGGATTATGCTCTTTTCCTTTAAGGAAAATCAAAAACTCAAAAGTCAATTTAAAACTTGATGAGAATTTGATGGAAATGAACAACGCAAACAAATTTTCCAAAGTTTGAGAGTAATTGAACAAGATATTCATTAAGCTTGGGGAAATTTAACTATCAAATTTTCTAATTTTTGGATATTAATTGAACAAGTAAAGCACTAAATTTATGGGAAAATGAACAAAGCCCAAATTGTCTAATTTTTGGAAAGGAATTGAACAAGAAAATCATCTTAAATTGGGGAAATTGAACAAGAAAAAAAATTTCTTTCATATTCTTTGTTCTTTCTTACAATGGGAATTTAAAAATCAAATTTAAACACATTGCTTAGTCAAACTAGAGAATTTTCTCTTTTTCCCAAGTTGGAAGAATCAAGACTCGTCATGGGGTTTGAGTTTTGAGTTATAAAGTTTGAGGAAAATGAAATTTTTTTGGTGTACTTATGGGAGAAAATGACATGGAATAGGAGAGTATGCTCTTCTTCTCACAAAGAATCAGAAATCTAGACTCCTAAGTTTCCAATCCTTTGTCATTACTTTCAAAACATTAGAGGGCCTGCCGGTTGAGGAAAAATCTCCTAGGACAACCCAAGTGATGACATGTTTTACGCCAACCCTTCCAAATCACTATAAATAATATTCTTCCTTGTAGGCCAAAGCCTCAAAAGACATAGTCAATTTTGTTCCTAGAATTTTGACATCATTCCTTAAACATGCTTGAGTGCATGTAGAGTGGAGCCGCTTGAATATTTCTTGCGAGACTACACACATTTGCGTAATCATAGGGCTATACAACTCATTTTTTCCTTGTGCAATTCTATGGGTGATGTGCAAACGGATGCCATAAATTAAATAACATTTATAGTCAAACTACCTAGTTTATCTCCGAAAGGGTTATAATATTTATGCAAGAAAAATAGTAATTTCCCGAAGATGCTCATCATTTTATGCCCTCACTTGCATTTGGAGTCAGCTAATATGACATCATGACTGGAACCATTGCATTCTTGGTGATGTTTGTATTATGATTAGCATGTGAGTGTGTACTTAGGTCTATGAGCAAATATTTTCACTCTATGCCTAGAATCTAGGGAATAGGGAAGTGTTTGAATCCCCTTAACAAAGAAATGTTGTTTAATGTGTCCTAAAATATCACTAAAAATATAATCTCCTTAAAAAAAGAAACAAATTTCATTCCCTAAAATACATACAGTTTAAAACTCTCTGGAACGTCTCAGACAAACTGTGTTGTCAAAACAAATTTCACATACTTTGAGACAAAATTTAAAAAACTTGAAAAACCATCATAGGCTCTTCATTAGTTATTCCTACGTTGCATCTGGTTGCATTAGATTTCATCTAGGTAAATTTATATCTTTTGGTCATTCCTGGCTCGCATGCAGGAAAGTTGCTCGCATACTACATTTCAAAGCTCGCATTCAATTTGCATAAGCTCGCATCTAGTATAACACTGCTCACATTTAGGGAGTCACATCTGGGATAGTGGGTACTTGCACATGTGCCTCTTAGAGAAACTTAATATTTTTGGATACCCTTTTGGCTCTTTAGTTTGGTCATGTTTCTCTTGATGGTCCACCTGTTGTTGTTTCACAATTTCTTAGAAGTCTATCTTGCGTGTCCTTTTGGATTCTCACAATTGGTCCTGAAATCTGTGGTCTTTTCACTTATCAAAAACTCTTGATTCCCAGCTCACTATCAGGGAATTCTAACCCTCTGATGATAGATTTGTTCACTCAAACACAAACAACCTTTCACTACATGGACACACTTACTCAAACAATTTGAAATCCTTCTGACACTATTGGAAAACCTTTGACAAAGTTGAGACCTAGATTTCATGGTTAACACAAGACACAATCAATACCTTGCTGATGAATCAAAGATACCTCCTAGATTAATTCAATTTCAACAAGGAGAGACATCTTGCAATCCCTTATTCGATCAAGACTCACCCGCAATGGAAGCTCCTCATCAAGGATGGAGTACAACTTTTGAGGAATATAACAATGAACAAGAACAAAAGGAACAAGAAAGTAGCCATGAAGAACAAAATCTAGGTCATCCTTTTTTTGACTCAGATAGTAATGAAGACATATTCAAAGAAGAGTCTAACAAGCTCAAACAAAGTAGAAAATTCCAAAGGACCTTGGAAAAAATTGTTGGTGAAGACAAAGATAAATATTTCCTACACTTAGCTTCTCTTGGGGTTAGACTTCCTAAGGACTATGATGTTGAGAGACTAAAGGAAAAAGAGGTACCAACACCTTTTTCTATTCTCACCAAACAATAGACCTTAATGGAATCTGAACTTGCGACACTCAAGCAAGAAAAAGTCAAACAAAAAAAAACTCTTTGGAACACATATGTCCATTTCCTTTTGACAAGAGTATCAACATGGTTATGTTTCCTCCTAACATGACAAGACCCAAATACAACAAGTACATGGGAAAAACTGATACGCATGACCATGTTAGAGAATTTTGTGCTCTAAGCATAGAGTACATGCATGAAACTACCAATCTAATGAGACTATTTCTAGGAAGTCTAGGCGGAAATGCTATCGACTGGTTCTCTCAACTCATACCAAGTGTGAAATATTTTGAGGAGTTGATAAAAAAATTTGTCCAAAATTACTCCTACAACATACAACATGACATAACCATGATGGATCTTTGTAACACAAAGCAACAAACTGGTGAATCCTTTACACACTTCTTACAAAGGTGGAGGAGAATCTTTGCAAGGTATTCAAGAGAAATACCTAAATCTGAAAAGATGGAAATCTTTGTCAACAACTTGGTACCCAAAATGACCTGTTCTTTGCAAATTCAAGATTCACCTAGCTTTGATAGAATGATCAAAAACACTATTCATACAGAAGACTTCATGGTCAAGAAAGGAGAAATCAAACTCCAAAGTGATAACAAATATAACAACTACAACAACAAACCTAAATGGTGGAACAAGAACAATAATGTTGTTAGTGATGGAGTGGTAGAAGCATCAAATGCAAATCCTAAACCAGTGGTGTTCAACCTAATGAATATCTTACAAGAAAACAAAGAAGCTAAGGTAAAAACCACAATACCAAGAGAAATCAATGAGAACAACAAGAGAAAACCATGGACTTATAGACCTCAATGAACATTCACTCCATTGGGAGAACCTCTTGAGATAGTTTTGAAGACACTCTTGGATAATAAAGTCCTCACAATACCGGATTCAAAACCATGAGTACCAAAAGTTAAACCAAGATGGTGGAATGACAATGCTTATTGTGTCTTTCATAAGAACAAAGGACATAAGAATAATGATTGTGTTAAGATCAAACACATTATACAAGACCTTATTGAGGGAGGAAAAATCAAATTGGAAGGACATACCACTAACGAAGATCATACGACATTTAACAAACCATTCCCTAACTACGAAAAAGGGGAATCTTCTAAAGGAAAAGGAAATGAAGTGAATTACACCTACTCTAATAACAATAATGTGATCAACATGTTGGACATTAAAATTGAATCAATCAATGTGATCACTATTAAAGGTTCTAAAGACACATCAACACATTCAAATTCGGTGACTCAAAGCCAAGCACAAGTCACGATCAAAGGAGCTAACTCCTCATCCAAGAAAGTGACATCCTCTAGAGTACCTATTGTCACAATTCCAAAACCAGTAGCAACAAGACAAACAATTACTATACCATCTGCAAATTATAACTTGGTAGACCAATTGCAAAGAACCTTAGCTTAGATTTCTATATTTGAGTTACTAAATATTTCTTTAGTGCATAGGGAAGTTCTTGAATAAGCCCTACATTCTACTAATGTTAAAAAAGATATTGATGTAGACAAGTTCTAGGCAATGGTCAATCACATTTCAGTTCCATATTACCTCTCCTTTTCAGAAGAAGATGACAAATCCTTGAATCATCTAGATAACCAACCCCTCCACATTGAAGTCTTGATTCAAAAATCCCATGTCAGAAATGTATTGATAGATGGAGGCGTAGGGTCAGTCTAATCAAGAAATTGGGTCTTTCAAAATAAATTATTGATTCAAGAAGTAAGATAACTATCAAGGCTTACGATGAAGAAGAAAGATCATCCAAATGGCTCATTGTTCTACCAATCAGAATAGGACCATCTAAAAGCAATGTGATTTGTCAATTTCTTGATCTACCATTGGCCTATAGCATATTACTAGGGAGACCTTGGATACATGAAATGCAAGCAGTTCCATCTACTTACCACCAATGCATCAAATTTCCACATAATGGGGTGGAAGTGACAATTCCTATAGATTCAAGCTACACTTGCATCAATGTTAAGGAAGATAGTATGGTTCCTCACAATAAGGAAT
Organism: Thuja plicata; assembly: GCA_018584345.1. Taxonomy (NCBI): domain Eukaryota; kingdom Viridiplantae; phylum Streptophyta; class Pinopsida; order Cupressales; family Cupressaceae; genus Thuja; species Thuja plicata. Next base: position 1,887,922 of record MU223045.1, on the reverse strand, counting down.
TCCCAAAAGAATCCATACCTGAAAATTCTAAAGACATGGTGATGAGAAGCTTTGGAAAGACACTAAATATTGAAGAAACTGGTATGGGGGAATATAAAATAGACATGACGCAATCATTGGATAACATTCACGTGTCTCCAAGATCTTATGGGAAACCTTCCTCATATTTCACACATACTACATCTAAAGAAAAAGACATTCACAAACCAACTGGTATGGTTAGAGCCTCTACTTCTCAAGAGGATGAATAAAAGATAAAGTAGTCTCGGCTTGGCTCTATAAAGGAGAAAAAAGAGAAATGAAGTAAAACATGTGGAGATATCCCTAGAATAGTATGGTAAATGATATGACCTTCTTAAAAAAATGGGATATAAAGGGAAGGGACCTTTAGGAGATAAAGGAAAAGGAATTTTGGAACCTATACACATGGAATTCAGAAACACTAAAGAAAAAATAGAATTAGGCTTCAATAACAATTTAGAAAGCCCTACTTCAAGAGATGGTCCAATATTTAATGAAGGAAGTGATGATGAAGAAGAAGAAACAACATTGGAACCATATGTACCTACCTTTGTAGCACAACAAGAACATCATGTTCCTTTGTTGTCACAAGCTGATGTCCAAGAAGTGGAGGAAGAAATAGAATACTCCCTAGAAGTCCAAAAGATAGAATAAACTCATGAAGAAATATCCCAACAACAAGATTTACATCCTAAGTGGGGGAAATTGGTGACAATTTCACATGTCCTAGACTTTCCACACTTTGATCTACAAGTGCCTAACAGTGTACAACAGGTAATGTTTGCTGAGTTCTTAAATAGATCTGATGAAGAAATAATAGACTCACATGATTATGAATGGGATAACCTATCTAATGCTACCATGGACATTGAGGTAGATGTGATTCAAAAATTTGCATCTCTATTGGAAAGAGGAGAAAGTTATAACACTTTCCCTAACAATGTTCTTATCCCAGAATCAGATGAGATACCAATACCTAGGATTGTTGATGGAGATACTGGTGCTTTACTAGGTGTTACCTCATACTTTTCAAAAGAATGCATGAGTCAATTCTCTATCTTGAAGTCGAAGTTGAAGTTCTGTCCAACTTCAACTTCAAGTTCGTAAACCCGTTCAAGTCATTCGGTCTTCACAAGCCCGTGCCTTCACTCTGAGTAAAAGTCTTTTGGAAGTCAAAGTTGAAGTTGAAGTCGAAAGATTGAAAACTTCAACTTCAACCTCAACATGTTTTCAAAGCTAACGCTCTGTTTTATGCAGGTGTTCGTTGTTTAATCGAAACATCAAAAAGGGGACCCACCAAAGCATGTTAAAAAACAAATAGAAGGTGATGACGAGGCACATGTCCATCATAACACACATACATAAAAATGGAGCCGCAATGATGTGATGGGTGAAATGCTAAACGCACGTCTCTGACAAGCATTTATGACATAACACACTGTGAGTCTTTTCAAGAACAGAAGACAAAAAAATAGCAATTATAGTTTGGATTGCCATATCCGTTCGCCGGATTTCCCTCATAAACCTTGCCTTAAATCCATGTCACCCCTTTCATTGTTTATTTGCACATAACCAAAAAGGTCGGCGTCGTCTGGTAAGAAGAATCGAGCTGCAGGTCATTTTCTGCGAAACTGTAAGTGCTCTGCCATTCCCTTGCTGAATACTTTGATTACTCTTGCTTGCTGTAGTCATGAGTTGAGATTAAATAATCTATCAGTAGCCTAGTTGTCTGCTTTCAGTCATGACGTTATTTCATCCTAAGCTGCCTAAACCAGACAAGCCCTGCCTCCTCAGCGCCCTGCCTGATATACGTGACACGTTCTTGGTCCATAAAAGTTTACCAGATGTCATAGATAGGTCCAGGAATAGTCAAACCAGCCTCATTTACCAGAAAAAAACTAGCAGTGGGTTGCTAGAAGCTGCTGCGTTCCCCGCATCTGTTGCATGCCCTGAGTTGATTATAGAATGTGCAAACCATTATGACCCCCATACAAGGTGTATTAAGAAAGCCTCAGGTGAAGTGATAGTCCAAATAAACAGAACCAGCGTATGTGCGGCCTTGT
>MU223045.1:1830903-1885738 GCA_018584345.1 Thuja plicata | reverse complement strand
CATCAGCCGGTTATCTCGGCGTTCTCCACTACCTACGAAGCATGGAAAGCGGCAAAGAAACCCACAGGAGCAGATGGTACCTCTTGATCGAGACGCGTGGCGAAGTGAAGATGGCGTAGTAATAGGAGTTAGCTTTTGATTTCATGCATTCAGTTAACATAGTTATGTTAACTAAAAAATGATTTATCCCTGGCGGGATTATTTTTTGGGCCCTGGGTGGCATATTTATGTAATAATTTTTAGGGATAGGAGGTTACAGACACACTCGTGGGCAGACTAAAGGCAAAACTACTTTTGTTTTAGTGAAATCTTAGATCAAGAAAGTACAGTATTTTCATTTTCTCAGCAGATGAATAGAATTCTATAGTTCTGTTTTAGTTTCAAGTCTCTGTACAAGGGATAAACACTACTGTTTCTTCCATTAAGTATTATGTTCTTGAGAATATTAATTATACAAGAGACTTTGGCAATCTGTTGGTTGTGAAATTATTTCTTTCAGTGGTTTGAGAAGCTCAGAGTGAAGCATCCGTTTATGTTGCCTGCTCTTTACTTAGCTTTCAGGAATGTGGTTCATTTTGATAGTTAAGATTGAGTGGTTTTTCAGCATTAAGATTTATTTCATATTCATGAGATAGAATAAGCTGTTTTTCAGCATTTATACTTTGAAAAGAGATTTATTTATTTATCAGAAAATACTAAGTAGCTCTTTTCGAATTAAAGGTAGCTGCGCCTTGTTAATCAAGATAAACATTAAGCAGAGAATTCCTAACTAATCTTGTAGGAATTCAAGCTGTTAGTATACTGCGGTTTTATAGCTTAAGCTAGCATTGCTTTAAAGCAAAACTATTTACTAACACTAGGCATAGAAGACATTAAAAGGATACAAGCTATGAGTTTCAATTTGATGAGAGAAGAAGAAGATGAAATCTCAACCGATGAGTTTCTAGAGTTAGGTCTGTATATTACTAACAATGACCCTATTAATGACAAGTCAACTCTTAATGGTCTAAACGTTGTAGAAGCTAACTTAACAGAACATGTCTTGTCAGTTAATAGTCTTGATGCTGACATGATTCTATCCTTACAAAACTCCAAATTTGTATCCTTGGTAAGCCCCAACTTGATTTATTGGACCAATTCAAATCCTATTCCTATCATGCACTTTCCCAATGACTATACTTTGGCCTATTATCTAAATGCTTGTGAACCCTATTCCTCTTCTAGCAATGCAAGGAGCCTAAACATGTCAGAGGAGGATATCAAGTTTCTTAGTCACAAATTGAAAAATAAAAAAAATAAAAGAACTGATGATGAAAACCATGTTGTGGTAGTATCAAATTCTAAAATAGTAAAAATAAAAAATGTATTTGATGGTGAAAACCTCTAAGAGGTGCCAAAAGATGAGATTATCGATATCCTCCCTGAGAACTTTCAAGAAAGATCTTCAGTTCTGATAGAACCAACACAACCAGTTAACTTCGGAACAACAGAAGCTCCTCAATTTGTTCAGCTAGCACAATCCTTATCAGAAGAACAAAATATATAGTTCACTAAATTCCTCAAAGAGAAGAAGATCAACTTTGCATGGTATTACATTGATATGCTTGGACTTGATATTGAGTTAATAATGCATCATTTATTTATAGCTCCTAGAATCAAACCCGTGAAACAAAAAATAAGGAAGATGCATCCACATGTGGCATTATTAGTGAAAGCAGAGCTGGAAAAGCTACTAAAAGTTGGATTCATAAGAGTCATCTCTTACGCAAGATGGATTTCTAATGTGGTACCAGTTTCTAAAGAAAATAAATCTATCAGGATCTGTACATACTTTAGAGACCTAAACAAAGCTTGCCCTAAAGATGATTTTCCAATGCCAAATATTGATATGATTATAGATCTCACAGTGGGATATCAGATGTATTCTCTTATGGATGGATTCTTGGGCAGTAAAAAAATTAAGATTTCTCCTGAGGACCAAGAAAAGATATCATTTACATGCACATGGGAAACATTTTGCATGAATGTCATGCCATTTGGGCTAAAGAATGATGGCGCTACATACCAAAGAGCTATGACAACAATCTTCCATGACATGATACACAAATACATGGAGGAATATATGGAAGATACATTGGCAATGTCAAAAATACGAACAAATCATATTGAAGACTTGAGAAAGATACTAGATCGCAAGGAGAAATTTCAACTAAGACTCAATCTAAAGAAATGTGCATTTGGAGTCCAATCAGGGAAACTCTTAGGGTTTATTGTATCAACTAAAGGAATTGAGGTGGAGCCCAAAAAGGTAAATACTATACTGGAAATGTAACCTACTCGCAATATCAATCAAATGAGGATGCTTCAAGGAAGATTTCAGTCTATCAAGAGATTTATGTCCCAACTATCACATAGAGCATAACCTTTCATAAAAATGCTACATAAAGGTGTTCCTTTCAAATGGGATGAGCATTGTGAAAAAGACTTCAAAGAATTAAAAGATTACTTGGCTACTCCTCCTATGCTCATGGCACCTATTTATGGAAAACCATTACTACTATATATCTCATCTATGGATACATCGCTTGGAGTATTGCTAGCATAGGAGGATGAAAACAAAAAGGAAAGAGCGATCTATTATATCAACAGGAACTTGGTGTCTTATGAAATCAACTATAGTATCATTGAAAAAGATTTCTTAGCGGTTTTTTTTGCATCCCAGAAGTTGTGACACTACATGCTCTCACATACAGTGAAACTTATTTCAAAAATAGACCCTCTCAAATATCTCTTGAGTAAAACAACATTGACAGGAAGACTACCAAAATGGGTCTTAGTTCAAAGTTGAATTTGACATTGAGTATTTAGATAGAAGGGCTATCAAAGGACAAGTCCTAGAAGATCAACTAGCAGATTCACCATTACAAGATGATGCACCTTTGATAATTGAATTTCTTGATGAAACAATCATGAACTTAACTAAATATATGTGGAAGATGTATTTTGATAGTTCTTTCACACAACAAGGATCTAGAGTAGGGGTACTATTTATCACTCCTCAAGGCTAAATTATAGCCAAGGTGTATAAACTGATGTTTCCATGCATGAATAACATCTCAAAATATGAAGTATTGGTGAACAGACTCAAGCTTTCTATGGAATGGAAAATTGTAGAGTTACATGTGTGTGGTGACTCTCAGCTCATTATCAACCAATTAAATGGAGATTATAAAAAAAAAAGATGATAAATTGATGCCTTACAAACAAGTGGTTGAAGATTTGAAAAAATACTTTGTCTTCATCACATTCCAACAAATACCAAGACTGGAAAACAAAGCTGCAAATGCTATGGCTACTCTAGCATCCATGTTACAACTGGAAGAACACCAATTCCACTTTGACTTCTTGGTGGAAGAAATATCCTTTCCATCCTTTGATACACCTGAATCCCAATTGATTTTTGCTTTAAATTCCCAAGACCAATCTCGATATGCCAAAATAATTTCTTATCTTACGGATCAAACCATACCCAATGGATTATCAAGGAATGAAAAATGAGCTTTAATTAGGATAGCATCGCGTTATGTCATCACTACTACTAACTTATATAGATGAGGTCTTGACAGTACCCTTCTTAGGGTTTTAGAACAAGAATATTTAGAATTCACATTAAAATAGGTTCATAAAGGTGTATGTGGATCGCACTCAAATGGATTTTTATTAGCTAAGAAACTATTAAGAGTTGACTATTATTGGCCCACAATGGAAAAATATGTTGTTCAATTTTATAAAACATGTCACTAATGTCAAACACATGGAAACCATATCCATGCTCTATCTAGAGAACTCATACCTTTTATAACACATTGGCCATTTCAGCAATGGGTCTTTGATCTGGACAAATCTATCCTAATTCTTCAAGTGGAAACAAGTACATCATTACGAACACTGAGTATTTCACTAAGTGGGTTGAGGTCACACTGCTAATCAAAGCCACTAGAAAATAGGTTGCTATGTTAATCTTGAACTACATCATTTTTAGGTATGGGATACCCTCTTCTATTGTAACCAATAATGAGGGTTAGTTCAGAAACCAAGACATTGAGGACCTTTGTAGACAGTTTCATATCAGTCAGCATTGTTCTTGAATCTATTATCCTCAAGGTAATGGAAAAAATGAGGCTTCAAACAAAACATTCTAAAAATATTACATAGAACTGTAAGTCTGGAAAAGACTGGCATTTGCAACTAAATCCGGCATGATGGGCCTACAGAACAAGTATTCAAACACTAATAGGAGCCACACCATTTTATCTAGTCAATGGCACAGAAGTAGTGTTACCCATTGAATTAGAAATTCCATCTTTTTGAGTATCTCTCCAAGGTCTTGTTACAGATGAACAATACCACATTGATAGAGTTCATGCACTAGAACTACTTGATGAGCGCACGCAACAAGTGTTCAATCATCTTAAATTGTACTAGAAAAAATGTCAAAAGGGTACAATAAGAAGGTAAAACCATGAAAATTTCAAGTGGGAGATCTCATTCTCAAAGAGAATCCTAAAAACCAGGCAAATAGATAACAAAAAGGCAAGTTTGAACCCAACTGGCTAGGGCCTTATTTTATTACTACAACTTTTGGGGTTGGATCTTATCAGTTATCTACACCTGAGGGAGATTTTATTCTTGATCCCATCAATAATCTACACTTGAAATGGTTCTATACTTGAAATCTGGCTGACAGAGCCTGTGCAGTGGAAATAGTTCTCAGGAAATACCAAAAAAATCAAAAATTGATCCTGAAGAAATCCAAAAACTATGAAAAAAGTCCTAAAAAAGGTATCCTTGGTGAAAAAATTGCAAACGGTTCCTTGATACTAACAAAAATAAATAAAAAAAGAAGAAAAAAGTATTAAAATTTTGAAAAAGAGAAAAGTGCCTTGGCGAAAACCTGGCAAACAAGCGTCTTGATAGAAAAAATTAAAAGCTTTGTTGAATAGTGAAAACCTGGCAAACAGGCATCACTTGTACTCTTTTCTCTATCTATCAATGCACTGCTGATACTAATCCTTCATGATTACACATGAGTTATTGTTTGACTTTGATTCCTTACAAATGTCTTATTCTTGCCTGGGATTTGTCTACATTTGCGTTATAGGAATAGTCATTCTACAATGGTGGCAGCTTTTCTAGCATGTTCGGTCTATGTCTGCTAGGTTGTCCTAGGTTCCTTATCTAGGATGGTTCACCTCTCAAAATAATATTTCTTAATACTTGCATCAAAACATCACTATCACAAACAAGGGTGTTTCTTAAACACCACCTACCTATAATAGACATCATATTAGTGTTTCTCAACACTTTAATCATACTAGTATTTCTCAACACTTTAATCAAATAGTGTTCCTAAAGAATACATTGGATTACAATTTCTGTCAAAGTTAATCTCATATACTCAAACATAAAAACATATTGCTTGATTCCAAGTTCTGATTGACGATTCTCTACTGTGCTTGACAAATGAATCAATGATATTTCTCAATACTACTTAAAAATATATAGACTAATCTTGGTTTGATTATGACTTTTTTATGTCTGATGATGTTTCAAACTAGGGGCATATGAACATTTATGAATTTTCTTTGATTGATTATCAATTAGTGATTGTTATGTCTTTTGAGTTACTCCGTGATGTTTATTCAAAGATAGAGAGTCACAAGGACAGAGGGCATAATATTTTCTTGGTTTTCTACATCTGGTGATTATTTCAATGATCCTATAAATTTCACCTAACTTGGATATTTATGGTAAAATCTTCTAACATGAGTGGATAGCCACACATATCTTGATCCTTGTTATGTGTAAACTACAGCGAGGTTAAACCAATTTCCTTGTCTATTTCTAAATCAAATTCAAAGTAAGGTTTACGACACATTATGTACCCAAGGATATGAATATTGAAGGTCATTGTGGGTTACATATCTTACATTACACATGAACAAAAGATGATTCTTAAAAGAAAAAGGAGATAACTAACTAGTCATCTTGGCCTCTATGTCTTGATGCTTAGGTTTATTTTTGACATTGCATCCAATCCACATAGTATTCATACTTTCATGATACCTTATGGGTATTAGTGATAGGTGTACTATCTAATGATGTCCATTAAAAAAATGGCCAATCATGATAAAAAGGCTACAATATATATAAATAAGTGATAGTCCTAAGATTCTACATATAGATGCATTTACAGATTGTGTGATTCATTTTTAGAACAGCATAAGGACTTGAACTCAAAATGATTTCTTGGTTCATTCAAAATCCAAGTTAACTACTTAACCTATACTACTGATATTAACTATTGTTGCATATCCATGACATACTTTCTGCATTCATAAATGAGAAATGAGAAAATACAGAAACAAAGCATTCAAGCATTGCATTTCTTTTAATATCCTAACTGCATCCATACATATATTTGCATAAAGAAAATCTCAAAAACATACATTTGCATATTCATCTAGAAACATCCAAAACACATTTATATGTCAGTAATAAATCAAAGAGCATAAATGATGTCATCATATGAATTTATTATCACTCATCAAGAGACCAAGTATATAATCACATGTGCATCAATCTAAATATCTATCAAGAAAGAGAACCCATGAACATATCAAGATCAGAAATGGCTATCTCAAATATATATGTATGATGGAAAAGATAAAAAAATGTAGAACTGTCTACAAAAGAGTGTGCATATAATCATGATGAAACAGATTTACATGTATAAAATTTTGTAGTACAATCGATGATCTCAGAAGGATCAATATAAAAAATGTCTCCATATATCAAAAGAATAGTATCAGGTATGACTGCCACCCTCTCCCTAATCTGGAGGAGGAGGAGGTGGTGTAGGATGAGTTGGTGGAGGCATAGCTCCCTCTGACTATTGTGCCACTCGAGAATATAAAGGATCTCTTTTTCCCTTTGGAACTGTCGTACAATATAAAGAAAACTTATAAGTATCTCTCTGGCCCTGATGAGTAGTTGTGCACGCCTAGACATCTCTCTCCGATCTCATCATCTCTAGTTGTCTATCCATGTCTACCAAAATAGTATCTAATGTAGTGATGTGAGCTCTGAGATCCTCACACTCCCTCTAAAAATGTGAAAAGGCATCTCCATCCCTTTCATAATCTCTACATGTATCCCTGGGAGGATCCTATCTAGATGTCCACCTCCTCCACTAGGTACCTGTCTCGATGGCCTCTACTACTGTCACTTCTTATCTCTAGTCAATAATGGACCTAGATCTCCTTATGGAGGCACAAACCTGAAGTGATTTCATCTGCCACTGGCACCCTCTCAACTGCCACCCACTCCACCACCACCCCTATCATCTTCATCATCTCCATGATCATCCTGGACATGTCCATGACCTCTATCCAGAGGAGGGCTTCTAGCATCTCTCTCACCGCCACCTCCCTTATCTCTTTGGGCTCCACCTCTACCTCTAACGGGTCTATCATCAGCCGGATCATAATCTAATGCATCCTCTATGTGAGGAGCTACCTCCTCCAAAGCTGTGAAATGGGGAAAGGGGTACTGTAACATATGAGTAAGATACCTATTAGTGCACCCTTCATTTGCAACATCACTAAGATAATCCAACCCAACTGTGACCATTTGACTGATCTCCAGCGGTGCGGTTTCATATATGTTAGAAACACTGAGAAGGGGGTGTGAATCAGTGTTTGTTTATTAATTATATTTCAGCACTTTAACACAAATCAAAACATTCATTCAATGAATCTTAACACAAGAACTCATAACACAAGATATGATTACGGGGAATCCTTGATCAAAGGAAAACCCCGGTGGGAATTAGTACCCACAAATATTGCACTAGTATAATGAACTTGTTAAAGTTCCTTTGCCCTCTTAGGAGCAGTCTTTACAATACAAGTACAATGACCCTATTAGGAGTCTATTACAAAACCCTATTAGAGCTGTATGGCTCACTTCCTGAGCTCACTGCCCAATTGGATGAATGCTACAACCTTGAGATAGTTGATATACAGTATATCAAAAATGAACTGTTGTAATGACAATGTTGTCTAATCATTTCCATGTATGCGCTAATGCTCTTACTCTCTTTAAGAGATTTATCTCATGCTTACTTCACTATACTGCACTTATAAATCTTTCCCATATATTTTCTTTGACACTTGTAATATACAATTACATTACATACTTATATGTTCATACCAAAATAGGCGCAACCCAAAACAAGACTGTAGTCGTCCTTAAATACAAAATACATAATGCTTCCAAATTAATTGGCTTAAGCATGCTTACATCAATACTAAATACATTATTACAAACATACTATCAAAGGCTCTTGGCCTTTACACACCAAAAGAATACACGCTGATCCAAATGACCTAAGTTAGCTCCATGCTCTGTTTGTTGTACTGCTGGTTCACTTAGACTTTCTATAACTTCTCCGTACAAGAATTCTGTACTATTTGTGTCTAGAATTAGTATGCACATACATCATTGAACATATACCTAAGCGTGCATACTCTTCTTTGATCTCTAACATGTGTGTTGATGTGCTGATCTTTGTATATCTCTGTCTGTCATGTTTTCCATACTTAGTCATTTTGTCTTTCATGACAGAAACTTAATATGACTTTTAATGACAACACAAAAATAGTCATATGTCCTCTAGGAGTCAACTTGCCAACAATATACTAATTTGGCCCCCCAAAGAGGCTCCTCATCACAAATATGAGAGTATGTTGTCAAATCCTATGATCTTCCATGTACACGACCATACTATCATAGCACACAAGTAACAAGAAACTTCTCACCAATGTAAAGGGTCTGACCAATCAAGTAACTGATCTGGAAAAAGTAAGGCATATGTCACCAATCTAAGGTCCACTCCTCACAATCTAGGTATGACCTCCATATCACAACTTTCATATCATCAAGAACACAGTGCCAATACTCCACCTTGCCCAAATGGGGTTTCTGAATGAAACCTACATACATATAGACATATAAATGATCCAGTGCCCTCTATTTGTGCACTATCAGTCATGTAATAGGGATGTTCTCCCAGGCCTAGATCTGCAATATCAAGATACCTACTATCATACTGTGGAATACTCATATACTATCTCATGTAACTCTTGATACATGTGGGCTAATATACACCTACCCCAGCCAAATCTGCGAGATGAAATGACCATATTCTCTAAGGTCTCAACCCAGCCACACATGAATCCATGTTGTCCTTAGTTAGGCATGAGGTTACCGCCAATCAACCTAGCAAGATAAATAGGTAATCGATCCTAATGATCGCACATATAATCCCATGCCAAATATCGGTGGACTATAGTCTGATCTCAAAAATACCTCTAGGAAGAGGCAATAGCTATCAAAGAGCGTGACTTGAAATGAACCTCCCAACCCACAACTCAAACATGCATAATGTACCACACATCCTCAGGTGTGATGGTCATCTCACCAGTCAGGAAATGGAAGGTGTTGTTCTCTAAATCCCATCTCTCAGAAAGAGCAGTCAACAACCCCCAATTTACCCTGATGTCGGGTAAATATATAAGCGAATTCAAACCCAGACATGCTATAATATATAACTCAGTAGGCATCAAGGCCCAAGACAAATCAAGGACTCATCCTCAATGAGGTCCTTGAAAATAAACTACCTCAAAATAAATCTATCAACAGAACACATATACAAGTTAAAATCAGTATCCTAGGTGTTAGCTCTTTTTCTTGTGGAATCAATTACAATGGAAATAAATGCCAGACTCTATTATACCCAAGTTGGATTCTCATAGGGAAAAGGCTAATTAACAAGGATAGAAAATCCTTCTACACTTTGGGCTCCACATACCCAGGCGGGTGCACCTTTGACAGAATATTACTTTTAGCAGTTTTAACAGTGGATTAAGCATTGGTAATCCTTCTTCTTTTATGCCATTTAGGCCTAGGAAGGCTAACCTATTAATTCACTCTTCAAGGAATCATTAAGATGAATTGTAACAAATATAATTAACTAGACATGTACTTGAAATAACAAAAATATAAATATTGATTAAAGTTCAATTGATGATAACAACCACTTGTTAGCATTTTGACCAGTGCCTAATCATGGGTGATAGAGTCAAAATAGAGCATACACATATTAAAGATAATCAATAGAAATACAAATGAACCCCAGATAGAATGCCTTATAAGATATCCTCTCATCCTCACACCCCTGTATCAAATCCCTGCATAAACCCTAACCCTCTGCAATCATCTGCAAGATTTAAAACTCTCCTTGAAAGCAACTCACAGACAAGAACATGACTATCTTATAATCAATATACTCAAAATGCCTTACAAATTGAACATACAAGAATTAGTAGCAAATGCAAGAAGACATCATTGACATCAAAATGGAGATTCCATTCTATTTTATTAATGTGAATTTGAATATCAGTACACTCAAAAGACTTAAGACCAACATTTAGACACAATTCAGTAATCTGCCTTGTAGTCTTATTTTTACCATCCTTATTACAATACTAGACTTTGATACTTATAGACAGCCACAGTCATCTTGGAATCCTTTTGGAAAATAAGGATGCAAAAATCTATGGATGAATGGACTAAATGACAAAATACAGTTACAAGAAGAGACAAAATTTCAGGCGGATGGGAATAACATTTTTTCTTTTCAGCCATGTAATCTTCTGTCCTGTGACTACTTGAATGCTTGAATTTGCTCTAAGCTGGCTGGGTCTTTATCATCTGTATTTTGTTTTCTTTCTATTTCATATGCCCCAATATCTTATTTCCTCAGATTTCTCAACCTCCTTAGTGTTAGTTGTCCCCTTTATATTTACTGTCTAATGCCACCGGGGTAACTACACCATACTTGCTAACCCATGTGGTGAACACCTCATCATTCGGCCAACTAAAATTGAGAACCTCATCTTTCTGGTTGTTGAAATCTTCCCAGTCACCATTAGCCTTCTCAACTTCTGCCTCCCAGGATTCAAATAATTCCTTGCCTTTATTCAAAATATCAATAGTTAGCACAAACCAGCCAGTATTTGTCAATGTGATAATACTTTTTGTTCTACTGGTTATTGCTTCATTTTATTTCCTTAGCCATAAGGCTTCACTCTTTATGTTCCCATCTTCTTTGAACATATTTGGATACATATCATACCTCTCCCTGGAGAACTCATCTCTCAAAATTGTGACCCTCTTTATGACCATGCTCTTCTTGATGTCTAAATTAACCATTAGCTTGAGACATTTATGGGTACTGGTCAGGGTGATGTCAACATTATTCTGCTCCTTTGAAAGAGAGTAAAATTAATTGACATGGGCCACCTTCCCTTTCCAATTATTCACTATTAGATCCCACTGCTTCTTTTCATTCTCATATGTGCTGGTGATGCTTGCAATTTTCTTTCCCAGTAAATAAAGGTTAGAAAGGTTAAACTCACTGGCACACCTTTTGAGGTTGGAAAATATCTGATCTGGATGTTTTTTCTTTACCAATTCCTCAGCCTGTTTGTATGCAGGGGAGTCTTCAAGATCCCTTTTACCTTCTTCTTCCAGCCTTAACCTTTCACTGATCAACCTGTTCTTCTCAACCTCTAATTCTTCTCTTTTAGCATCAATGGCTTCTTGGGTAGTAGGGCTTAGAGGTGCAGGGGATGGGGGATATGTTATAAATGAACTAGAGGAGGAGGGATGATGAGGTTCCTGAGCAATTACCCCTTGGGGTACAAATTGGATCTTTTGTTTACCCTCCAGCTCTGTTATTCTGTTATCTTTCATCAAGGACTTGACCTTTTCCTCATTATAAGCTTTGAGCACAAACTCATATCTCTCATTTAAGCGAACATAGGCCTCCTTTTCTCTCTCTACTACTTTCATGCTTAAATTGGCTATTTGTACAACAAGGTTTGTAGCTTATGTTCCTGAGGTGTCAGCAACCCTCTTCACAATTAGACTACCTGTGTCTTCAACCTCATCATCCTCCTTCATTCTCCTCTTGTCCTTTTTTCTTTACTGACCAGATGGCCAGAGCTACATGATCTTCACTAAACTAGGCACCAATTAATGTCCCAGCAGTAGTCATAGCTTTGGCTTGCTTTCTCAAAGCATCAAAGAACACTGCATCCGCCACATCCCATTGTGGCAATATGAGGACTCCCTGCCTCTTAACCATTTGTCTACCCTCTTCAGGGGTAATCTTATCAAACTTTGATATCATTTCTTTCTTAACTTCCTTTTCTACATCCTCCTTGGCAGAATTGGGTTGAGTTTCTAGCATCTTTTGGCACTTATGATGGTATTCATCAATATGGCACCTCCATAGAAATTGAATGAAAGCCCTGGTTTTGATGAAATTGTCATCAGACAAGAATTCATCACTGGCCTATTTGGTTATAGGATCTAACGCCTTACCAGCAAATTCTGCCACTGTGAGATCAGTTGCTATATGTCTAGGTGCCTCTGGCATCCCTTCTTGCAGCTCTTGATTAGTAACAACTACTTCACCAGCATTCCTTAATTTGACCAATTGTTCAGCTATGGCCTTATCATCATACTACATAGGGGATTGGGAAGGAGAGTATAATTCACTCTCTTTTTCTTTGGTTTCCACCCTTTTCCTCTTGGGAGAGGGCACCTCTTGACCACTGATATCTGCTGGTCTCTTTCCCTTATGCTGGAGAGGCTGGTCAGCTTTGGAAGCAATAGTAGTGTATCCTCTTCTCTTATATACTACATAATTCCCTGGTGGAACTACTCTGCTCTGTGGAAGTCTATTCAAGACAGAAAGAGCCATTTCTTAATCATTTTCAACTTCTCTCTGCCTCTTCTCATATAGGGTTTGCATAATTCCCTCAAAAAGATTCATTAGGGAATCAATTTTGTAAGACCATGGGAAAAAATCCTTTAAAGGATCATAAGTCTTGTCAAAATTTTGAACAAAGTACAAAGACTTCTTTTATGCCATCCATTTCTCTTTCCTGATTTCCTAAACATCAAGGTCAAAAATATTTCTGATGATATCCTCTGGATAATTGAATTGATTTTTTAACATCACATAATTAGTCCTCTTCCTAAACATACCCATAATAAAATCCTCATTATCTGCACATCTGGACATAGAAGTGACTAAATGATAGGGATCAAAATACTTATCAAACTTTGTCCACCCACCTTTGGTTATGATAAAGTGATGGGCTCTGGTGAGGATAGGAAAGATATTTCCCTTCATCTTTCTGGTCAGGGCTTCTTCCTATAGCCCACCTAATTGTCTTATAATTTTTGCTATTCCAATCTTGAGTGGAACTCTGTAGGGTAGCACATAAGGATTGCCTCTGGAATTATAAACCCTAATTACTATAGAAAAAGGGTACAAAATTAAATCTCCCCAATTGTGAGTAATTTTTAACACTGGGGCATACTCTATAGGCCTTAAAAGCCTCATCATTTCATTGTGAACCCTAACATTCTGGTTACTTAGCAGTGACTTGAGTCTAGTTGCAAAAACCTTATCAAAGTACACATAGCTAGCATTCTTCCTATCCCAAGATATATCTGCACTCCACATCTGAACCGACAATTTTTTACCATCTTGGAATTTTTCTAGTTCCATTTCTTCCTCAGAAATCTGCACTATTGAATAAGAACATATGCATAATGAGGGAATACCAACCCATTGGTTTCTATATATTGCATTCTTGAATTCCTGATAAACCCTCATGCATTTCCTGAGCAATATAAGATGCATAATCAAATACTACTGACAAATGGGGATGCAGAATTTGAACAACCATCAACATTATATGGACAGGCATTGCCACCTCTTCATCTATCCCCAAAACATTGCATAGAGCACTGTACATCTTTCTAGCCTTGTCATTGAAAAGATCCAACTTGAAGGGTTCCGGGGTTCTAGGCCCTACCACAACGAAGTTTCCTATTTTGTTGACATACCCCTTCACTACTTCACCCCTGTAATAATCTCTTTGGTTCTAGTATACTTCTTTAAAGTACTCAAGATCAATATCATCCATATGTTGAGAGGTGTTAGTCAGCTTGAAAATCCTTCTGATTTCATCAGTTGATACAGTCAATAGTATATTTCCCTGGGTGTCCCTAACAACCCTAGCCACCTTATCATAAGTGTTTGCAATCAAGGTGAACAAATTAGTATCCATGAACACACTAGGTGCTATTAGTTTTCCCATGTCT
This sequence comes from Thuja plicata, assembly GCA_018584345.1. NCBI lineage: Eukaryota > Viridiplantae > Streptophyta > Pinopsida > Cupressales > Cupressaceae > Thuja > Thuja plicata. The sequence continues at coordinate 1,871,428 of MU223045.1, read as the reverse complement.
AATTCCAAAATATTACAGTCTGGGGTAGGAGCATTCCTCTGGCTATAGGCCATTCTGAACAAAGTGAGGCCATCAAAAATAGTATAGGCATCTTTCGCCCATCTACCAGAATCATATAACCCTTCTCCAATTTTGAAGCGGGGATGTGGTGGGACTACCCTTTTGATTTGTGTGGCATCCCCTGAGTGGTAATTGTTGCAACAAATCTTCCCTAACATTTCTCTTCTGGTAATCAACCTCTCCAGAAACTGTAACCCTAGGGGCCATTCTAAGGTGTTTTCTGTTAATACTAGACTCAGATTCTGAAACAAAGCACTAAAACCTTTTTGAACTGCAAATTCCACATCAATTTGAAAGCTAGTGAATCAATAAGCTTACCCATTCTGCATAGAAGTTGCGTGAAGCCAATTTTCTTTGCAATTCCATCTTTGCTCAAATGGTTTTGGTGAATCATTGAGACTACAGTTGACTTAATCAATTTTATGGCCTTAATCAAATCAATCTTTCAAATTGAATTCGACTATATTTGCCACACATTCTGCAATTAATTCACAGGTTTCAATTTCACAGCTTAACGACTCTCTACAACTTATTTTATCAACTTTGAATTTGAGCCATTGATTCTGGACATCATTCTTTGCATCTGATGGCTATATTATTTTCCCAAAAACAACTATCGAATGATGAAACATGTTACCACCACTTAATCTCTTACTCACTAGATGTCAAGCACTTTCTCTTTAAGCTATTAAGCGAGCCGTCAGATATGAGACAACTTAACTGAAGTTTAAACTTTCGCCAGCTTTTAATGCCTGGGCCCAGCAATTGCCAGATGTCATCATCGCTTAATGTCTTACTCAATAGATGTCATGCATCTTGGGTAGAAGCCATTAAGCTGACCATCAGATCTTTCCAGGCTTTAACATCTTTTATACTTGTCTATGACTGGACCCACACTCCTTCCTAGACACGTGTTGCCACTGCTTAATCGCTTGCCCGTTAAATGTCATGCACCTTTAATTTAAGCAATTAAGCAAACCGTTCGATCTTTCCAAACTTGCCCACTATTTAATAGAGTTCCTTTTCAACTATTTGGCCCCACCAAGGACACACGTCGCCACCGCTTAATCGCTTGCCCATTAGATACCATGCACTTTTTGATTAAGCCATTAAGTGAGCCGTCAGATTTAAAACAACTTGCCCGTAGTTTAAGCTCTTGCCACCTCTGAATGTTTGGGTCCACCAAGGACATGTGTCACCATCGCTTATTCTCTTAACTGATAGATGTCGAGCACCTTTTGATTAAGCCATTAAGCGGGCCATCTGATCTTTTCACATTCACCAACTATTTAATTGAAGACTTTCATGACTTATTCGGCCCCACCAAGAGCACCTGTCACCACTGCTTAATCGCTTGCTTGATAGATGTCGTACATCTTTTGATTAAGCGTTTAATCTGACCATTCAATCAAAGCTAACTTGCTTGACACATAAGGTGATGACGTAAAAAGGGACTTTTCATGGTGCAACTTAGGAATTATTAGAGCGATTAGGAATCACAGTCTTTTTGCAAAAGTAACCCATTTAAAATGGACACGTGACTTGAGGACACTTAAGTGACCGAAAAATTAACATGAAAATAGAATCAACCAAGGAAGTTAGGGTTTTTTAGTCATTTTCCACCATTTTCAACTAGGTTAAGGGTTTAAGCTAATTCTGTAGAGGTATAAGAACAATTTGAATCTCAATTTCAAAGCCCTTGACACTATCAATGACAGGAGACCCTAGGAAAATTACAAGGCACAAATTAAACAGGAAATAGCACCAACAGTGGCTCTCTTTGAGGATGTTTAAACACCAGGTTATAACAAGAACCACAGATCTCTGGGGAAGCAGACTACAAACCAGACCAACCTAAAACTGGAAGAAAACACACAATAGAAGGGAAACACACCTATACATATAATACATACTACTGTGCATGGAGAAGAAAATTCAATTAAAGAAATTTTTTAGGAATTGTCCATGCACAGGAAATTCCTATTCTTCATCCTCCAGATTCTTGAGGAATTAAGAATCCTTTCCAAATATTTGAGATATAACAAAAGGTCCAATCCATAGTGATTCAAATTTCTTGTGTTTACCTTTCTCTTCAACCCTAGTATTCCACTGTAATACAAAATCACCAAGCAAAAACTTTCTCTCATCTGCCCTTCTGTCTAAAAGGTATTTCATTTTTTGTTGTAATTTGATATTTTCTCTCTTTCTTTCTCTCCTCACTTCATCCAATTCTACCATTTGAACCATCCTTTCTTCCATGGGTTCAGAAATCTCTATTCCTTCATCTTTGATAAATTTGTAAATTGGGAGAAAATTATTAACAGACATCCTTGACTGAACACCATAAACCAATTCAAAAGGAGACTTTCTCATGGCCTTCTTGACAGTAATCCTATCATCCCAAAGGGAAAGTTTCAGTTTAACATGCCAAGCTCTCTTATTACCCTCCACGGACTTTTTTAAAATTTGTAAAATGCTTTTATTGCTGGATTCTACTTGACCATTAGCTTGAGGGTGGTATGGGGATGAATAGGACATAACAATTCCCATATCAGAGCAAAAATTAGTGAATTCTTGAGATCTAAAGCACATGGCATTATCCATTACCAATTTAAGGGGGACACCAAATCTTGTAATTATATTATCCATCAAAAAATCAATAACAACAGTACTAGTTGCCTTTTTGGTTGGGACTGCTTCTACCCACTTTGTGAAATAATCAGTTGCTAGCAAAATTCAGCCATGATCTCCACTTGATTTTTCATTAAATTCTCCTATAAAGTCCATTCCCCACATAGCAAAGGGAGCTTATGCTACCACTGAGTTTAATAACAATGCCCCTGAATATTTCATCTTGCTTGAAAATCTCTAACAAGGCTCACATTTCCTGACAAAAGTGTGAGTATCTTGAAAAACACAAGGCCAATAACACCCAGCCCTTAAAATTTTGTGGGTTGTTTTTCTAGCAGAATAATGCCCTCCACATATTCTAGCATGCATCTCTTTCAATACATTTTTTGATTGACCTTTGTCAAGGCATAATAACAAGATCCCATCTCTGTTTTTCCAGAACAAATCACCCTACAACAAAACATACTTTTGTGATTCCAGCTTCAAACTCCTCCTTTGGTTATCATTCAAGTCATCTGGATATTTAGCATTTTTCATAAAATAAACAATATTGGTATACCAGGGTTGCATCTCAATACTTGTCAAGCAGTTTTCTTATACACCAACACTGTTTACTTGGATCAAATCCAAATTTTCTTCTGTCATCAACTTAGCCAACCCTAATCCCCTCATCAACTTAGTAATATGGATTTCTATGGAAAAATCTTGGACTTTTTTTATCCATTTACATCTCTTTCCTGTCACTTCATTTTGAACAAAGATGTCCTTGACAGCACCATGAGGGACATAGGCTTTTATTTTTGCACACACCAAATAAGGCCTGAAAGCCTTAACTACCTTCACCAGAGCATAAGCTTGTTTTTCCATCATCTGATAATTCAATTCAATTGATTGCAATGACTTACTAAAAAATGCAATGGGATGCTCAAATCCTTCATTATCATTCTGCAATAAGACTGCTACAATAGTATGAAATGAGGCAAAAGTAAACAAAGAAAAGGGCTTAATGTAATCAGGGGATACAAGGACTGGTACTTCTTGAATATCTTTTTTTATCCTTTCAAAGGCTAACTGAGCTTCTAGGCCCCATTAAAACTTCACATTTTTCTTTAGCAATTTGACAATAGGTTTAACCAGTTCTGCAAAGTTGACAATAAATCTTCTAACAAAGTTAATCTGCCCTAGAAATGATTGTATACCTTTTAAATTCTTGGAAGAAAGTACCTTTTGGATGGCTTCAACCCTTTCAGGATCTATCCTCACCCCCTCCTTTGACACTATGTGTCCCAAAAGTTTCCCCTCAGTAACAACAAAGTGACACTTTTTTGGGTTAAGAGACACCCCATGTTCTAGTGCTTTTACCATAACCTTTTCCAAGTGATATCAATGATCCTCTGATCTTTTTGAGAAAGCCATTAAATCATCTTGGTATACCACCATCAGAAAATCTATGAGGTCTTTGAAAGCTACATCCATAGCTCTTTGAAAAGTTGCACTAGCATTTTTTAGCCCAAATGGCATACGAGCATATACATAAGTGCCCCAAGGGGTAGTAAATGTTGTTTTGAATTGCTCAGATTCTTTAACCAGCACTTGATTCTATCCTGAGAATCCATCCATCATAGATAAAAAATCACATCTAGTGACTTTATGCAACATAGCCTCCATCTTAGGTAGTCCGTAATTATCTTTCAATGAGGCTACATTTAAATTTCTGAAATCAACACACAACCTTATCTCCCCATTTTTCTTTCTTACAGGGACTAAGTTAGAGACCCAAGATGAATGTCTAATAGGCTTGATTATGCCTACATCCCTTAGCTTCATCAGTTATGTCTGCATCTTGGTAGCCAGTAATGGGTTGATTGGCCTTTGCTTTTGTCTGAATGGTTTAGTGCCTTCTTTTAGAGGGACATTGTGTTGGAATAAATCTTCTTTGTAGGCTTTCAAATCATCATAGGACCAGGTAAAAACATGTTTGTACTTTTTTAGAAACTTTATCAAATTCTGTCTCACATTGTTGTCCAATTTCTCACCAATGTAGACTCATTGGGGAGATGTTTTAGATCCCAAATTTATTTCCTCTAAGTCTTCCACTCTGGCATTGGACTTCTGAGTCATATAGTTGTCATTTATGATGAACATGCCTTCCAATTCAATCAACCCCTTGGGAATGTGGTTAGTATCCAATTGGATGACTTCCTAATCAAAAATATACTCCTTGTCATCCACAATTGACACTAGAGACTCACAATCAATTTTTTGACCATCATATTGATCCATACATTGGATAAAGTTGAGGATATCATCATCATCCTCAAAAACTTGCCAATTATGAATATTGTCAGGAACTGCTGGCCTAATTTTCATTTCAACCATAGACATGCCAGTAAGAGTAGCATCATCACTTTTTAGGGCAACACTTGCCAGGAAATCTGCCATTATGTTATTTGATCTTTCTACCCATAATATATTGAAATAATTCTATCCTATACCAGACAGCATATTTATACAATTTTAATATGTCATCTTTAGCAGCATAATGTCCCCTAATCTGAGATATAATTAACTAGGAATCTCCATGGGCTTTTAGACATTTAATACCATGCTTGATGGCAATATCCATCCCCAAGATTAAAGCCTCATACTCGACAGTATTGTTTGTGCATTGAAAAGTTAACATGAATGAATATTTGAAAGTGATGCCTGATGGAGATATCAACAAGACTACTGCCCCAGATCCTTCTTTTGAACATCCTCCATCAAAATACATTTGTCAAAGCCCATTTTGTTGCAATAACAGTTCATCCACAATTGGATCAGTGTTTTTTAACTGTGGCTTAACTTCTTCAACCATAAAATTCTCCATATCAACATTCACACAACAATTTAATTGATCAGGTAGGACCACCTCAACCATAAGAGATGACCGGGGTTCTCTATATAATTTGACCTCATTCCCATTTATAGGGATAGTTGCATAAGATAAATATAACTGCATCTTTCTTCCTACTATTGTTGCCCATTGTCTTGATAAAAGCATACCATAATATGGTTTAGTATCCACTACTACTATGTCCATTCTATAAGTTGCTTCAGGGAAAGAAGAAATTTTCACTTCAATATCCTTCAATGTTCCTATCACAAGAACTTCCTTGTTATCCATGGCATAGCAGCTCCCAGCAAATGTAGTAACCTGGAGGCCTAATTCTTTCATCGCATGATAGGACATCACATTTGCTGCTGCTCCAAAATCAATCATGCAGTTTTTTACCATGAAACTATTTACCATTAAGGTGACATAGAATGGATCAATAGACAATGGTTCTTGGGTTATTATATTTCTAATACAAATGTTAGAAAATTCCTTGCTCTTTCCTTTTCCTTTCACTAATGGACAATCTTCTCTAGCACTATTTAGTGTCAAAGGTACCTCCTCACGATTAGGGATAGATACATCATCTATTCCTTTTAATAATGCCAGTGCAACTTCCTTATGCTCTTTTATTTTCAAAATTTCCATAAGTGGAACTAAAACTTTCATTTGGGTCAAAGCATGTTTCATGTCAAAATGAGGTGATTCAGGGGGCATATCATTTACTTTTTTTATTTTCTTGAGTTTCTCATTTTCTGCTAATTCTTCCTTTGACATCTCCTCCCCAATATGATCATGAGAAGATCCTGCTAGTTTGCAACATTCATCTTTGTCATCTTTCTTAGGATGAAAATCCTCATTTACTTGAGGCAAGTCTTTTCTAACATAAAAAGGGGTAGACTTGCCTTGAGCTGGTTGTACTATTCTATTTCTTAAATTGTAGGCACTTCTTGCTTGATTAATTGCTACAATAGTTAAAGACCTTTTCTCTTCACCAGTAGGAGTCCTAAAATGGGATTGTGAACTATCATCACCCACTATGTTTATAGTTTCCTGTGAAACATACTCATCCTGATTATTTTGATATGTTGAAATTTGTAACTGATTTGTAAAACAATAATTATCCTTAGAACATGAATTATCAGATGATGAAGCAATATCAGGGAGCCATGGATATGGTTTCTTTATAGTGAACATATTGATAGCAGGGCCTTCCTATTCTTCTTCTTCTGTTTGGTCAAACAAAGCCTGAGCTACTACACATTGATAGGAAGAGTGTGGCATATTGCAAGCATCACACCAGGGAGTATTCTCAACATAGTTGGCACTATTCCTTTTTAGGGGATCTGGGGTTTCTTTTGCTTTTGGGTTATCTTTCCCTTCAGGGACAGGTTTTCCATTATTCCAATTGGTCTTGTATGGATAATCTCTCAAGTTAGGCTATCTATCAAATCTTTGGTTAGTATACTTATTATCTTGGTACCCTCCTCTACCATTTTTATCCATCTTGGCAGCAAGGTATTTTACTGCACTCACCAATTTATCCACAGTATCATCTTCTTTGACATTCTTATTAGCTGATCCCTTTTCTTTCCAAAGTTTATTGTCTTCTCTCTTGCCCAATTTCCCTGATGCTCTCCTATTACACTCAATGTCAATTTCTATCTTGTAAGCATCCCTTAAGGTAGTTGGGTTTTTATCTCTAAGTAGATAAGACATTTTTCCATCAGCAGCATTTATGTAAGTAGTAAGGCACACTTCCTCATCTAACCTCAAAACTTGGAACAATTTGTTCATGGCCTTTTGGAATCTACTATTAAAATCAGCCATATTTTCATTTGGGAACTTCTTGATGTTATTAAACTCATTTAACATATATTCATAATTAACATGCTCTCTATACTGCTCCCTAAAGGATTTTACAAATTCATCCGAAGAGGCAATACTATCATTAGGCAAGTTTTTGAACCAATCCCTAGCATCCTCAATTAAAGATTGAACAAAAAGTTTCATAATGACATCCTCGTCTTTAATTTCAAAATCAGTCATCTTATCACCAAAATATTTTAAATGCTCTTCACAAGTAACAACATTATTTCTTGTGAATTTAGGGATCCTATCTCTTACCTCATTGGGGATCACATTAGGGTGACCAGGAATGCCTTCAAAGAAGAGAGCTCTGTATCTTTTCATGTGGATAGGCCTCCTTTGAAAATTCCCCAGCTCATTATCACCATTTGGTCCAGCAATTCCTCCTTGATGTTCAACAGGTGGAGGAATACTCTGCTTGGGCTTGGTAGCTTGAAAACTTGGGCGAGGACCCATAAGTTGAGCGGCTACATTAGGACCAGAGTTTTAAACATTTGGGTTCTTTCCACACTTTTGGACCTTAGGAGCACCACCTTGGTTGTTCACAGTTAGATCAACAGATGGATTCAATTATTGTACTCCTTGATTCACATGCATAGAACTGCTTGTAGTAGTATTATTGGTGGCATGAAGTAAAGCTATCTTCATCTTCATATCAGCTGTAGCAGCTTCCAATTCTAACTTTTCTAGTTGTTTTTCCAAGTCATCCTCAGCCTTCCTGGCTTGTTCAATATCCAAATCAATTTGAGGTATTCCTTTAAGGTTAGAAACTTTCTACCCACGCTCATTTATGCTGATACCCACAACCTTTTTCTTACCTTTGTCATGGGCATCTTTAGTCGTTTCTTTGAGTTTCACATTTCATTCATTATCATATGGGAACAACTGCCTAATGACAGGTCCTTCCTTCTCAAACTCATCCTTGTCAGGGTTTGAGATTTTATTTGGGGCTTTACTTCTCAAGTCATTGAGGGTACCAACCAATTTTGGATCCAAACCTTTTACTTCTTGATTTAGGTTTTTAGTCTTGAGGTCATTCCTTCTAGTCTTAGCCAGGAGTTCTTCTCTTTTCAATAATAATTCATATATCCTTTTTCCACATTTCTCCTCTACTTCATCTATTTCCTTTTCTTGTTCTTTCTTTTTTATTTTCAAAGCCGCAACCTCATCTTGCAACTTATAAGAATCATATGATGTTGTTTCAGTAGCAGAAGTCTCTTCTAGTGGAGCAAGATTTTCTTTAGCAGGAAAGAATCCTATGTCAGTATTTTATCCATCCCTAAAGGGATCAAAATTAGTATTATCTCTATAAGCATCAGCTGGTCCCATGGGTTCTGCATCTTCAGATGAAGATGACTTCCTTTCTAGAATGGGAATATCCATTTTTCTTTCAGAGGCATGTTGGGAATCATGTTTAGATGCCCCTCTTTTGAACCATTGTTTCCTTTGAGGCATATGGAGCTCTTCTCCAAGATCCTTTTCAGGATTCATTCTGGAATACGATCTGGTATTTCTTTGTCAACTCATGTCACAAAACAAATAAATACTTCACTATACAGTACTGGAATACACAGAAGTTAGAGTCGCCACCATTTTTCAGAGGATTAATATATATAAAGATCAAACACCTCGTCCTGTCTCAGATTTCTTTTAAGTAATAAGCAAGTGTAGAACTTTGCAGATAGATTAGGCTTGATAATTTCTCACTTGGAAATTTCAAGAAAATTATCTTTCACTTTCCATAGCTACAACTCTTTTTCATTTAGTGGACTTCCCCTTGAGAAAAAACAAGGAACCATATTGGATATCTTAGATTTATTAACTATTCCAACTGAGAAAAGATCTGTATCATTTTCAGAATCAGGACCCTCAAACAATGTGCCACAACAAATAAGAAGAATACACTCACTTTAATGATTATGAGGAAGAAAAAATAGATTCTCAATATTGTAAGGACAAATGCTTTCATGATCATGACTCTGAGAACATTACAAGGTCCCCAGTAGAGTCATCAATTTGTTAGCTCTTTTTCTTCTGTAATCAATTATAATGGCAATAAATTCCAGACTCTCTTATACCCAAGTTGGATTCTAACAGGGAAAAGGCTAATTAACAGGGATATAAAATCCTTCTACACTTTGGACTCCACATACCCAAGTGGGTGCACCTTTGACAGAATATTACTTTTAGCAGTTTTAACAGTGGATTAAGGATTGGTAATCCTTCTTCTTTTTATGCCATTTAGGCCTAGGAAGGCTAACCTGTTGATTCACTCTTCAAAGAATCACTAAGATGAATTGTAATGAATACAATTAACTAGACATGTACTCGAAATAACAAAAATATAAAGATTGATTGAAGTTGAATTGATGATAACAACCACTTGTCAGCATTTTGACCAGTGCCTAATCATGGGTGGTAGAGTCAAAAGAGAGCATACACATATTAGAGATAATCAATAGAAATACAAATGAACCCCAGATAGAATTTCTTACAAGATATCCTCTCATCCTCACACCCCTGTATCAAATCCCTGCATAAACCCTAACCGTCTACAATCATCTGCAAGATTTAAAACTCTCCTTGAAATTAACTCACAGACAAGAACATGACTATCTTATAATCAGTATACTCAAAATGCCTTACAAATTGAACATACAAGAATTAGTAAAAAATGCAAGAAGACATCATTGACATCAAAATGGAGATTCAATTCTATTTTATTAATGTGAATTTGAATATCAGTACACTCAAAAGACTTAAGACCAACATTTAGACACAATTCAGTAATCTGCCTTGTAGTCTTATTTTTACCATCCTTATTACAATACTAGACTTTGATACTTATAGATAGCCACAGTCATCTTGGAATCCTTTTGGAAAATAAGGATGCAACAAGCTATGGATGACTGGACTAAATGACAAAATACAGTTACAAGAAGAGACAAAATTTCAGGCGTATGGAAATAACATTTTTTGTTATCAGCCATGTAATCTTCTATCCTGTGACCGCTTGAATCCTTGAAGTTGCTGTGAGTTGGCTGGGTCTTTGTCATCTATATTTTTTTTTCTTGCTTTTACATAGGCCCCAATATCTGATTTTCTCCAATTGCTCAACCTCCTTGGTGTTAGTTGTCCCCTTTATATTTACTGTCTCATGCCACCGGGGTAACTACACCATACTTGCTAACCCATGTGGTGAACACCTCATCATTCGACCAACTAAATTTGAGAACCTCATCTCTCTAGTTGTTTAACTCTTACTAGTCACCATTAGCCTTCTCAACTTATACCTCCCAGGATTCAAAGAATGCCTTGGATTTATTCAAAATATCAATAGTTAGCACAAAACAGCCAGTATTTGTCAATGTGATAATACCTTTTGTTCTGCTAGTTAATGATTCATTTAATTGCCTTAGTCATAAGGCTTCACTCTTTATGTTCCCATCTTCTTTGATCATATTGGGATACATATCATACCTCTCCCTGGAGAACTCATCTCTCAAAATTGTGACCCTCTTTATGACCATCCTCTTCTTGATGTCTAAATTAACCATCAGCTTGAGACATTTATGGGTACTGGTCAGGGTGATGTCAACATTATTCTGCTCCTTTGAAAGAGAGTAAAAGGATTTGACATGGGCTACCTTCCCTTTCCAATTATTCACTATTAGATCCCACTGCTTCTTTTCATTCTCATATGTGCTGGTGATGCTAGCAATTTTCTTTCCCAGTAAATGAAGATTAGAAAGGTTAACCTCACTGGCACACCTTTTGAGGTTGGAAAATATCTAATCAGGATGTTTTTTCTTTACCAATTCCTTAGCCTCTTTATATGCAGGGGAGTCTTCAAGATCCCTTTTACCTTCTTCTTCCAACCTTGACCTTTCCCTGATCAACCTGTTCTTCTTAGCCTCTAATTCTGCTCTTTTAGCATTAATGGCTTCTTGGGTAGTAGGGCTTAGAGGTGTAGGGGATGGGGGATATGTTATAAATGGACTAGAGGAGGAGGGCTAATGAGGTTCCTAAGAAATTAGCCCTTGAGGCACAAATTGGATCTTTTGTTTACCCTCCAGCTCTGCTATTCTGTTATCTTTCATCAAGGACTTGACCTTTTCCTCATTATAAGCTTTGAGTACAAACTCATATCTCTCATTTAAGCTAACATAGGCCTCCTTTTCTCTCTCTTCTACTTTCATGCTTAAATTGGTTGTTTGTACAACAAGGTTTGCAGCTTTAGTTGCTGAGGTGTCAACAACCCTCTTCACAATTAGACTACCTGTGTCTTCAACCTCATCATCCTCCTTCATTCTCCTCTTGTCCTTTTTATTTAATGACCAGATGGCCAGAGCTACATGATATTCACTAAAGTAGGCACCAATTGATGTCCCAGCAGTGGTCATAAACTTGGCTTGCTTTCTCACAGCATCAAACACCACTGCATCCGCCAGATCCCATTGTAGAAATATGAGGACTCCCTGCCTCTTATCCATTTGTCTGCCCTCTTCAGGGGTAATATTATCAAACTTTGATATCATTTATTTCTTGACTTCCTTTTCTACATCCTCCTTGGCAGAATTGGGTTGAGTTTCTAGCATCTTTTGGCACTTATGATGGTATTCATCAATATGGCACCTCAATAGAAATTGAATGATAGCCCTGGTTTTGATAAAATTGTCATCAGACAAGAATTCATCACTGGCCTGTTTGGTTATAGGATCTAACGCCTTACCAGAAAATTCTTCCTATGGGAGGTCATTTCATGTATGTCTAGGTGCCTCTGGCATCCCTTCTTGCAGCTCTTGAGTTGTAACAACTACTTCACCAGCATTTCTTAATTTGACCAATTGTTCAGCTATGGCCTTATCATCATACTACATAGGGGATTGGGAAGGAGAGTATAATTCACTCTCCTATTCTTTGGTTTCCACCCTTTGCATCTTGGGAGAGGGCACCTCTTGACCACTAATATATGTTGGTCTCTTTCCCTTGTCTTGGAGAGGCTGGTCAGCTTTGGAAGCAATAGTAGTGTATCATCTACTCTTATATACTACATAATTCCCTGGTGGAACTACTCTGCTCTGTGGAAGTCTATTCAAGATAGCAAGAGCCCTTTCTGGATCATTTTCAACTACTCTCTGCCTCTTCTCATTTAGGGTTTGCATAACTCCCACAAAAAGATTCATTAGGGAATCAATTTTGTAAGACCGTGGGAAAAAATCCTTTAAAGGATCATAAGTCTTATCAAAATTTTAAACAAAGTCCAAAGACTTCTTGTATACCATCCATTTCTCTTTCCTGATTTCCTGAACATCAAGGTCAAAAATATTTCTAATGATATCCTCTAGATAATTGAATTGATGTTTTAACATCACACAAGTAGTCCTCTTCCTAAACATACCCATAATAAAATCCTCATTATCTGCACATCTGGACACAGAAGTGGCTAAATGATAGGGCTCAAAATACTTATCAAACACTATCCACCCACCTTTGGTTATGATAAAGTGATGGGCTCTGGTGAGGGTAGGAAAGATATTTCCCTTCATCTTTCCAGTTAGGGCTTCTTCCTGTAGCCCACCTAATTGTCTTATAATTTCTTCTATTCCAATCTTGAGTGGGACTCTGTAGGGTAGCACATAAGGAGTGCCTCTGAAACCATAAACCCTAATAACTGTAGAAAAAGGGTACAAAATTAAATCTCCCCAATTGTGAGCAATTTTTAACTCCAGGGCATACTCCATAGGCCTTAAAAGCCTCATCATTTCATTGTGAACCCTAACATTCTGGTTACTTAGCAGTGACTTGAGTCTAGTTGCAAAAACCTTATCGAAGTAAACATAGCTAGCATTCTTCCTATCCCAAGATAAATCTACACTCCACATCTGAACCGACAATTCTTTACCATCTTGGAATTTTTTTAGTTCCATTTCTTCCTCAAAGAAATCTGCACTATTGAATAAGAACATATGCATCATAAGGGAATACCAACCCATTGGTTTCTGTATATTGCCATCTTGAATTCCTGATAAACACTCATGCATTTCCTGAGCAATATAAGATGCATAACCAAATACTACTGACAAATGGAGATGCAGAATTTGAACAACCATCAACATTATATGGCCAGGCATTGTCACCTCCTCATCTATCCCCAAAACATTGCGCAGAGCACTGTACATCTTTCTGCCCTTATCATTGAAAAGATCCAACTTGAAGGGTTCCAGGGTTCTAGGCCCTACCACAACCAAGTTTCCTATTTTGTTGACATACCCCTTCACTACTTCACCCCTGTAATAATCTCTTTGGTTCTGGTATACTTCTTTAAAGTACTCAAGTTTAATATCATCCTTATGCTGAGAGGTGTCAGTCATCTTGAAAATCCTTCTGATTTCATCAGCTGATACAGTCAATAGTATATTTCCCTGGGTGTCCCTAACAACCCTAGCCACCTTATCATAAGTGTTTGCAATCAAGGTGAACAAATCAGTATCCATGAACACACTAGGTTCTATCAATTTTCCCACGTCTAATTCTCAAATATTACAGTCTGGGGTAGGAGCATTCCTCTAGCTATAGGCCATTTTGAACAAAGTGAGGCCATCAAAATTGGTATAGGCATCTTTCACCCATCTACCAGAATCATATAACCCTTCTCCAATTTTGAATTGGGGATGTGGTGGGACTACCCTTTTGATTTGTGTGGCATCCCCTGAGGATAGTGGTAATTGTTGCAACAAATCTTCCCTAACATTTCTCTTCCAGTAATCAACCTCTCCAGAAACTGCAACCCTAGGGGCCATTCTAAGGTGTTTTCTCTTAATACTAGACTCAAATTCTAAAACAAAACACTAAAACCTTTCTGAACTACAAATTCCACCTCAATTTAAAAGCTAGTGAATCAATAAGCTTAACCATTCTGCACAAAAGTCACGTGAAGCCAATTTTATTTGCAATTTTGTCTTTGCCACACATTCTGCAATTAATTCACAGGTTTCAATTTCGCAGCTTAACGGCTCTCTACAACTTATTTTATCAACTTTGAATTTGAGCCATTGATTCTAGACATCATTCTCTACATCTGACAGCTATCTTATTTTTGCGAAAACAACTGTCGACTGAGGACACATGTTGCCACAGCTTAATCACTTACTCACTAGATTTCGAGCACTTTCTCTTTAAGCAATTAAGCGAGCCATCAGATATGAGACAACTTAATTGAAGTTTTAACTTTTGCCAGCTTTGAATGCCTGGGCCCACCAATTGCCAGATGTCATCATCGCTTAATGGGTTACTTGATATATGTCATGCATCTTGGGTATCATCCATTAAGCCGACTGACAGATCTTTCTGGGCTTTAATACCTTTTATATTTGTCTATGACTGGACCCACACTCCTTCCTAGACATGTGTCACCACCGCTTAATCACTTGCCCATTAGATGTCATGCACCTTTCCTTTAAGAAATTAAGTGGGCCGTTCAATCTTTTCAAACTTTCCCACTATTTAACAGAGCGCCTTTACAACTATTCGGCCCCACCTGGGACACGCGTCGTCACCGCTTAATTGCTTGCCCGTTAGATACCATGCACTTTCTGATTAAGCCATTAAGCGAGCTGTCAGATTTAAAACAACTTTCCCTTGGTTTAAGCTCTTGCCACCTCTGAATGTCTAGGTCCACCAAGGACATGCATCACCACCGCTTATTCGCTTAACTGATAGATGTCGAGCACCTTTTGATTAAGACATTAAGCGGGCCGTCCGATCTTTTCACATTTGCCAACTATTTAACTGAAGACTTTTATGACTTATTCGGCCCCACCAAGAACACATGTCGCCACCACTTAATCACTTGCTTGATAGATGTCGTGCATATTTTGATTAAGTGATTAAGTCGACCGTTCAATCAAAGCTAACTTGCTCGACAGATAAGGTGATGATGTAAAAAGGGACTTTTCATGGTGCGACTTAGGAATTATTAGAGTGGTTAGGAATCACATTCTTTTTGCAAAAGTAACCCATTTAAAATGGACATATGACTTGAGGAGACTTAAGTGACCAAAAAATTAACATGAAAATAGAATCGGCCAAGGCAGTTAGGGTTTTTTAGTCATTTTCCATCATTTTCAACTAGGTTAAGGGTTTAAGCTAATTTTGCAGAGGTATAAGAACAATTTGAATCTCAATTTCAAAGCCCTTGACACTATCAATGACAGGAGACCCTAGAAAAATTACAAGGCACAAATTAAACAGGAAATAGAACAAACACTAGGTAAGGCAACTATGCAGAAAAGCTATCAATTAAGTCTTTTTGGCCTTCAAAAAGAGAAAAATAGTCAAAATTGGAAAAACCTAACTCCTAAACTGAAAACGACTGTGTTTTTACAATGTGCAATCCTAAACACTAGATGTGATGCATGATTTCCAAGACATGATGGGGAATCTAGGCAGCGATCCTATTCTGATAGGATGTGACATAGGACGCAAGGTGGGATCCTGTTTTCACAGGATGCAACCAAATTAAAAGACCACCAAAATTTTAGAGCATGCGATGCAAAACTTGGAAACGGGGTGCGATCTTGAATTAATAGGGTGAGATCTGGGATTTTGGGCAAAACTAGGATG
The DNA here is from genome assembly GCA_018584345.1 of Thuja plicata. Taxonomy (NCBI): domain Eukaryota; kingdom Viridiplantae; phylum Streptophyta; class Pinopsida; order Cupressales; family Cupressaceae; genus Thuja; species Thuja plicata. The sequence goes on along the minus strand of MU223045.1, from coordinate 1,855,368 downwards.
TGACACGGGATTAACCAGACACAACCTAGGACATGGGGTGTGATGTAGAATTAAAATCTTAATAACTCCTACAAAATTTGACAAAAATGAAAATAGAAAACATGAAAAGGTAGGTATCGATGTACTCACGGGTAGTGCATAATCGATCAAGTGTTGATGTCAATGTGCAAGCTCAAATAGATGTTTCTCCATAGGGACCATCATCTTCTCTATAGAGCTCTAAATTTACTATAGATAAAAGTAAAAATGAATGGTTAAAAAGTAAGTTTTGAGATATATATTGACCTTTTTGAGCTATTTAGGAGCTCCGAAAGTCCTCCCGGACTATCAAAAATTAATTTTTTTGTTCTCTGATCAATCAGATGATGTTTTCAATAGTATTCTACATATTTTATGATAGTCTCTCAAAAATACAAAATTGTTATACATGTTCAGAAAATGATTTGCACGCTTTACGCAATCAGTTTTTGGGGATCTATATCATTGTATTGCACATTATTCATCCAAATCTTGGTCCTACATCATTTTATCAAACTCAAAACTAACATTTAATGTAGTTAACTTGGTAAAATTGTGCATTCTCTTAAGTCACCTTCGCTTTATCATTTCTTCTAAATGATTCTTTCTTGATCCAATCGATCTATTCAAGTGATATATCATTCTACAGAGGGATTTTATTCTTTTTCCTTTGATTTAGTTCCCAAGGGGGCATGATCACACTTAAAATCATTCAAATTCTTGATCAAAAAACATTAAAATGACTTCATAATCAAAAGACTAGGGGCATGACAGTTTCCTTCGATCAAGTCAGGACTATTGGATAGAAGGCTTCGGTGCTCATAAGCTGGATATATATGTCTACATATTATCACATCTTTATTAAGCTCCTAGAAGCTTCGTACTGACCTTCATTCGATCAAGTTCAGATTTAGTATTATCAATTTTCATTCAATCAATTTCAGAATTCATACCTCAGAGCTCTTAGCAGCTTCGTATTGACCTTCGTTCGATCAAGTTCGGAGTCAATATTATCAATTCTCATTCGATCAAGTTCAGAATTGGTATTTTAAGATCTTTGTTTTGTTGACCTTTTCTTGATCAAGCTCAAAGTCAATACTATCAGTCTTAGTTCAATCAAGTGCATGACTGATCTCATCAGAATTTTGTTCAATCAAGTGCGGAATTCTCAAACTTTCTGAAGTCAACATCAAAAATTCTTTGAATCAATGCACTTCTCACACATCAATTCAAAGAGGGGAAAATATAACCACCCTAATTTGGTCTGCTCTGACCAGAGATCCTACTTTCCCTAAGTGTGATCATACCCCTAATTATGTCAAGATAATTCTTCAATTAATTGGCATAATTCATTTCAATCCAATTTAATTTCCTAAAAATCAAAGTGATCTTATCACTAATTTACATTAATTTCCTTAGCCAATTAAATCAAATCAAATCAATTAAATAAAAATAATTAAATACATGGCTAAGGTATTTAATTAAAAGGAATTTAATAAAGCCTCCTAATTACAACTCCTCACTTGAAAAATGGAAATTCAATCCTGTGTGTGAATTTAATGTTGGAAAGCTACAATGTAAACAATTGTTGTTTTGTCATTGATGTCAAACCTTAACTAGTGAGACTATTGCTATTTGTTGGAGTACCATATCTATTGATTGTTGAAGAATATTTGAAGGCAAGGATAATAAGAAGACTAAGTGAAATGGTTGAGTTATGAGAAATTAAAAGGGTACTTGATCAGTTGGCACATTGGCAAAGTAATGTGTTATTTATCCATAACACTAAGTCAAGATGTTAGTTTACTGGGAACGGTATATGCCGAATAAAGTTTGTGTCGATCAGGCACCAGTTTATGCCGAGAATAATTTCTTAGTATTGACCGAGTGCCAGTAGATTGTTGAGGAGAATAGTGATGACCGAATGGAAGAACACAGTGTTGGCCGAGCAGAAGTATTTTGGTAATTGTTGAGATTAGAGATGTTTGGCCGACATAATTGAATTTATTGGGATATGTAAAGTAATGAAGGATAAGAAAAAAATTTCCACACTATTTAAATGCATGGGTAACCATAATTAATGCATGGATCCAAGATTTAATTAATGATTACTTTGGAGAAGTAAATAAATATAAATGATGGAAAGATCCGTTGGATCTGACCTAACCTAAGATCTATGATCTTGATTAAGCAGCAAAGATTTATTTTACCTAGATGAAGAGGTATAAGATAACCTCAAGGGATTATTTAAGGAGAAGTATGTATGTGTGTTAAAAGTGTATGCAAGAGAATTGCATGGTTAATTGACTGATTAGCATGATCTAGCAAAGAAGGTTGAACAAAGAAATAGAGAGTTGTGAAAGTGATTGCTTGACATATTTCCAAGAAGATCTAAAGATTGACATGAGAATGGAGGCCACTTAGTGAATTAGCATAAGAGTTGAATTGGATCTGGATTTGAAAAGTAAGTTTTATGTATCAAATCACACCAACTGATTACTTTCTAACCATTGTATTAGTCAAAATCCTTTAACCAGGTTGACCTAACAGTCTTTGTATAAATCTTTTGAGCAAGGTGACATTCAGTTGGAATGTTCTAAGACCTCTAAAAAGGCCACTCCTGACAGGGTGATTAAATCCTTTAATTAGGTCATATTTAGCAATGTGTTTTGTAACCTTTAACAAGGTTGGCTCCTAGCAGAGCTCACTTTAGAAGAGTGAAAACTTGGTAGCATGTTACTGGTGGTTTTTCTCAATTTGGGTTTCCATGTTAAATACTGGTGTCAACTTGTGTGAAGCTTATATTGTGTTTTACTGTTAAGTTTCTACAAGCTGATTACATTTGAACAGTAAATTGCATATTTATGTTGTTGACTTATGCTATTGCTGCCGAGTAGATCTGAGTTGTTTAAAGTGTTATAAAGTTTCAATTGGTACATCTAGACCTAAGGATAACTGATTAACCCCCCCTCTCAGTTATTCTAAATTCATTCTAACAATTGGTATCAGAGCTTTGGTCTTTTGAAAATAGTTTGAAGGTACTTGGAGAAAAAAGATCAATATGTATAAAAAGGAGGTACCAAAGCTGAACAAAGATAACTTCCCTGCATGGCAGAGTTTGATGAAATTAAATCTGGATGGTATCGATGATGCTACTAAGCACTATATTGAAAATGATTATATATTCCCAATAAAACCTCTCACCGCTCAATAGTTAAGATAAAAGCAGGAACACAATCAAGCAATGTTGGAGATCGCATCATCCCTGAGCTATCCTAAATTTGAAGACATAAAGAACTGTACAAATGCAAAGCAGATGTGGCATACCCTAGAAACCATCTATGGAGGAGATACAAATGTGCTAAGAGACAAATTTGAAAGTTTAAGAGGTAAGTTTGATGAAATGAAAATGCAAGAAGGAGAAAATATAGTTCAATATTGTGGTAGGATAAAAGAAGTTGTGAATTCTATTAGAGGAGCTAACTGAACCATTCATGATAACACCATTATGAGAAAGGTACTAAGAACTCTTCTTCCTGTAAACACTATTAGTGTCTCTACAATTGAAGAATTAAGATGTACTCCTAATAACAATTTGAATTTAGAAGGTCGGGTAGGAAGACTTACTGCATTTGAGATGTCAAATTTTGATAACTACACTCCACAAGCTATTGATTCTGCATTCAGATACTATTTGGTTCTTAACAAATCAAAGAAAGGAAATAAATGTGTAAATAGTGACAATGACACTATAGATTATGATCTGGAAGAACTTGAGTCACTTATGGCAAGAAGACTATGTAGAGGAAAAGGAAAATTCAAAGGTAAACTTCCTATCATTTGTTTTTCATGTAACACAGTTGGTCATATTGTTGCTAGATGTCCTGATAAGAATGATAGAGATGAAAGAAGGGACAAAAAGTAAAAAGACATAAAGGATGACTGAGGCTTCACAAAGTATAAGGATTACAAAGACAAAGGTATGAAATCTTGCTATATAGCTGAAGAAGCTTCTGACAGTGGAACTGATAATTCTAGTGAAAATGATATAGAAGATGTGTATGTTTCTATGAAAGATGATTCTTGTGATGATGAGAAAATTGCACTAATTTCTTATATCAGTAAAGGTGACTATTGGATTATTGACAATGGTTGTTCACATCACATGACTAGTGACAAGGATAAATTTGAAACCTTAGATCAGTGCAATGGCGGTTATGTTAAATTTGGTAATGATGCACCATGTCTTGTTAAAGGGAAAGGATCAATTAACTTGACTGACAAGATCAGATGTGACAATGTATATTGGGTTGATGATCTTAACTATAATTTATTGAGTGTTGCACAGCTGAATACTTCTGGTTATAGAGTTGAATTCCATCACAAGAAGGAAAATATCTATGATGCCACTGGAGAACTAGTTGGAAGTGGAGAGAAAACAAAAGGTAACTTGTTATGTATGGACTTAGCTAATGAGACATGCTTGCTTGCACAATATAATGATGTTTGATTATGGAATAAAAGGTTGTGTCATGTAAACTTTGATAACTTGGTAAGCATAAGCAAATTGAAAAGGTTAGATGGATGCCTAAGTTAAAGAAACCTGAAAATGCAATATGTAAGCAATGTTAATTGGGAAAAATTATTAAATCTAGTTTCAAAAGAAAGACTCATACTGCTGAGGAAATTTTGGAATTGGTTCATACTGACCTTTGTGGTCCCATTGGTGAGAAATGTTACTATGGAGATAGATATTTTACTCTATTTGTTGATGATTACTCTAGAATGATGACTGTTATGTTTCTTAAGGAGAAATCTGATGCATTCCAGTTATTTAAGTGGTACTTGGAAAAAGTTGAAAAGGAGACAGGAAAAAGTATGAAATTCTTGAGATCTGACCAAGGAGGTGATTTTATTTCTAATGAGTTTAACATGTTCTGCAATGACCGAGGTATAAAAATATAGATGTCTGCACCTAGGACACCACCACGGAATGGTATTGCTGAAAGAAGAAATAGATCTATCATGGACTATACCAGAACATTAATGATGGAGAAGAATGTTGCACATAAATATTGGAGAGAAGCTATAAGTACAACAATCTATACCCTGAACAATGCACAAGTCAAGAAAGGTACTAATGCTATACCTTATGAGCTATGGTATGGATATGCACCTAATGTAAGATATTTCAAAGTTTTTGGAAGCAAATGTTTTATACTGGAGGACAACAGAAACGGAAAACTTGATGCAAAAGGTTAGGAAGGCATATTTCTTGGATATTCAACTAAAATTAAAACATATAAGTGTTTGAATTCTAACACTAACAAAATTGTGGAAAGTGCAAATGTTAGAATTGATGAATATGCAGAAAGAAATGAAGCAGAAAGCACACAGGAACTTGAAAGTTAAAAATCATTTGTCTGTCTAGATGAGGAAGATTCTAATGTATTACCTAAACCTCAGAATGAGGTTGTCAAGCAACAGCTAGCACCTGCCAAGTCACAGAATGAGGTTGCCAGACAATGGGAGGAAATTTCCAAGCTATCTGATGAAGATGCTGAGACACAAAATCAACCTGAATTGAATGAGAACAATAAATCTAAAGCAAAGCAAGAACCTACTCTAGCAAAGTATGTAAGGACGCACCACAAACCTGATCAAATATAGGATCAAAGGATTCTGCAATTATGAGAAGTAAGATGAGAGACTGTACATGCTTGTTATGTGATTTTGAGCCAAAAATAGTAAAAGATGCCTTAGAAAATTAAGATTGGATATAAGCCATGAATGAAGAGATTGAATAGATTGAGAAGAATAATACTTGGACACTTGTAACTAGGATGAATGAAAAAAATGTAATTGGTATTAAGTAGGTATTCATAAATAAGTTGAATGAACATGGAGAAGTAAAAGGGAATAAAGCTAGACTAGTATGCAAGGGTTATGCACAAGAGGAAGGAATTGATTATGGAGAAACAATCACCCCAGTTGCAAGATTGGAAGGAGTCAGAACCTTACTTTCATATGTAGCATACAAAGTTTTTAAATTTTATCAGATGGATGTAAAGTCAGCATTTCTAAATGGACTATTAGAAGAAGAACTGTACATTGAACAAGCTGATGGATTTGTTGAACCAAGCAAGAGGAACATGGTTTGCAGATTACGCAAGGAACTATATGGATTGAAGCAAGAAAAAAGAGCATGGTATGAGAGATTATACAGTTACTTGATAAAGATTGGATTTGCAAGAACCAATGACAACAACAATCTATATTTGAAGATAGAACAAAATAAAGGTACTTTATTAGCTAAAATTTTTGTTGATGACATTATATTTGGTGGACAAGATGTGTTATGCCAAGCATTTGCAAAAGAGATGCAAACTGAATTTGAGATGTCTATGTTTGGTGAAATCAAATTCCTTTTTGGCTTTCAAATATATCAAATGAAGAATGGTATCTATATTACGCAATCAAAATATGTCAAGGAGATACTAAAAAATTTTGGAATGGAAGAATCAAAACTAGTGAGTACACCCATGGCTAATGGACAGAAGTTAACAAAAAATGATGATACAAAAGAAGTGAATCAAACCCTCTACAGGTCAATGATTGGAAAGATGCAATATGTTGTACACAATAGACCTGATATTGCTCTGGCTATTGGAATTGTTGGAAGATTTTCTGCCAATCCCAAAGAAACTCATATGATGGCAGTTAAAAGAATTCTAAGATATTTGAAAGGAACAGATGAATATGGTCTGTATTACAAAAAGAATGATAATTTTGAGCTCAATGTTAACACTGACTCTAATTGGGTTGGAAATGTGGATGATAGGAAAAGCACCATAGGTGCAGATTTCTTCTAGGAAAGAGATTGATTTCATGAACAAGAAAGAAATAGAATTGCACCTCACAATCTATAGCTGAAGCTAAGTATGTGGCAGTAGCAGTTAACTTCTCTAATATTGTGTGGTTGAAGATACTACTAAAAGGTATGAAAGAAGTAATCATAGAACCAGTTGTTATATATTGTGATAACACGAGTGCCATCAATATTTCTAAGAACCTTGTGATGCACTCTAAGATAAAGCATATAGCTATCAAGAGTCATTACTTGAGGGATCTAGTTCAAAACAAGGAAGTGGGACTAGAATATGTGCATACTAAGGAACAGTTAGCAGACATATTTACAAAAGCACTACCCAAGAATGCTCATGAGTATCTACGAGGTAAATTAGGGGTGATTCCCTTAACCAAGGCTAATTAGTTTAGAATGGAACTGTTGCATAAAATGTTAGATTCAGAATATTTGACACATTGATGCACAGGAAGTCACACTTTAGGACGCTGCCTAAATCTGTGAAAGAAAGAAAAGGATAGAAAAGAGGATCAGTCATAAGAAAGATGATACTGAGTTAGAACAGAAGAATCTGCATGATAAATATGTCAATGTCTTTGGCATTATTTTCAAAGAGGGAGATTTTATTGAAAGAGGGATAATTTACTATACTTAGATAAAAAGGGAGAGTTTACTGAAAGAGAGAGTCTACAGTTGAACATAAATAGAAAGATTTCCGTGTGATTACAGAAAAAGAGGGCGAAGTGTTTTACAAGATGATAATTAGGATGAAGCTAAAGACATTAATGAAGATTTATTCATATCAAGGAACATAGGTGAACTTTTTGGATTGTATGGTAACTATGTTTGTAAAATTATTCTTTTATTTATTAGTGTTGCCATCAATGCCAAAGAGGGAGATTGTTGGAAAGCTACAATGTAAACAATTATTTTTTTTCATTGATGTCAAACCTTAACTGGTGAGACTATTGCTATCTTTTTGAGTACCATATCTATAGATTTTTGAAGAAGATTTGAAGGCAAGGATAACAAGAAGACCGAGTGAAATGGTTGACTTATGAGAAATTACAAGGGTACTTGATCAGTTGGCACATTGGTAAAGTAATGTGTTGTTTATCCATAACACTAAGTCAAGATGTATGTTTACTGGGGATAGTATATGCCAAGTGAGGTTTGTGTCGACTGAGCACCAATGTCTGCCAAGAATAATTTCTTAGTATCGACCGAGCACCAGTAAATTGCCAAGGAAAATAGTGATGACCGAGTGGAAGAACACAGTGTTAGCCAAGCAGCATTATTTAGGTAATTGTTGAGTTTAAAGATCTCTGGCCGACATAATTGAATTTATTGGGATATGTAAAGTTAATTAAGGATAAGCACGATTGGTCCACGCTACTTAAATATATAGGTAACCCTAATTAATGCATGGATCCAAGATTTAATTAATGATTACTTTGGAAAAGTAAATTAAATGTAAATGATGGAAGGATCCGTTGGATCTGACCTAACCTAAGATCTACGATCTTGATTAAGCGGAAAAGATTTATTTTACCTAGATGAAGAGGTATAAGATAACCTCAAGGGATTATTCAAGGAGAATTATGTATGTGTGTGAAAAGTGTATGCAAGAGAATTGCATGGTTAATTGACTGATTGGCATGATCTAGCAAAGAAGGCTGAACAGAGAAGTAGAGAGTTACAAAAGTGATTTCTTGAAAGATTTCCAAGAAGATCTGAAGATTGACATGAGAATGGAGGCCACTCCATGAATTAGCATAAGAGATAAATTGGCTATTGATTCTCAAAGTAAATTGTATGTATTAGATCACACCTATTGATTACTTTCTAACCATTGTTTCATTCAAAATCCTTTAACCAGGTTGAACTACCAGTCATTGTATAAATCCTTTGAGCAAGGTGACATTGAGGTGGAATGTTCTAAGACCTCTAACAAGGCCACTCCTAAAAAGGTGATTAAATCCTTTAACTAGGTCACATTTAGCAATGTGTTTTTGTAACCTTTAACAAGGTTGGCTCCTAGCAGAGCTCACTTCAGAATAGTGAAAACTTGGTAGCATGTTACTGGTGGTTTTTCCTAATTTGGGTTTCTACGTTAAATATTGGTGTCAACTTGTGTGAATGTTTATATTGTATTTTATTGTTAATTTTATACAAGCTAATTAAATTTGAATAGTAAACTGTATATTTATGTTGTTGACTTATTCTATTGTTGTCGAGTAGATCTGAGTTGTTTAAAGTGCTATAAAGTTTCAATTGGTACATCTAGACCTGAAGATAACTGATTCACCCCTCCCCTCTCAATTATTCTAAATTCATTCTAACATTTAATACACCTTCATGAGATTGATTTATTTAACTAAAATTCTATGGATAAACATAAACAATTTAAACTAAAGAATTGCATTTAACTCACTAAACATCTCATGGTTCTCTAACTAGTATGCTAGTAAAGCTCTCGGCCTTAATCTCTACTAATGACAATCCTAGAATGAGAAATTGATACAAAAATATGCCTAATCTAGCTCAATTCTCTAAAATGATCATGATTGTTAATCCAAATGCAACAAAAATGCTCTCCATAATGCTCAATTTGCTATGATATTGCTCAACTATGCTCAATATTTCTCAAAATTGCCTATAGGTTTGATGCTATGCATTCAAATTTTCTAGGATATGCTTATGCTTGAAAATGGCTTGTATTTATAGTAAATTCCCAAGGGTAGGGGCTAGAGTTACTTGATCATGATTAATCCTTGGTTGAGTGAAAGGATTTGAGATGGTTTCAAATGGGGGGACAATTTAAATGGTTGTCTCAAAGGTTGAGACAAAGGGACAAATTTGAGTGATTGAGATTCAATTTTTAAAATGAGTGATTGAGATTCAAAGTTAGGAGTGATCCATGTGCTTTTGTGTTCTCAATTCCCATTGGTTTGTCAAATTCATGTTGAAAGATATTAGAATTATTTAATTCAATCAATTAATTAAATTAGCCATGTAGGATGAATAGGTTCAATTTGATTTTTGATTTAAAACTATACAATTAATTGATTAAAATTAATTATATAATTTTGATTGATCCTTTTAGGCTTAAATTTGATTATTTGGTGTCATGGTTAATTAATCCTTTGATTTAACTTGATTTTGTCCACTTTGATTGATAAATGTCCATTTGAATTGATTTTGATCCATTTTGAAGCATTTTGCTGAGATTTGCAGGTTTGGATGATTCTAGGACACTTGGTCAGTTTTGGGTGTCTACAAATGCCCCTCTTTGAATTGATGGGTGAAGTGCATTGATTCAAATAAAATTGTATGTCCTGATCACTGATTGATTGATTGATAAAACTAATCTAATTGATAAACTGATTGATTTGAAAACCTGATTTGATTGATTGATTTGAAACCCTGATTCCCAACTGATTTGATTTGAAACCCTGATTGATAACTAATTTGATTTGATGCATAATGCTCCACTAATAAATGTTTGAATTTCTAATGCCCCATATTTGATATAGAACCATGGTTTGATGATATGATGATGCCCCCTCAAAAATGGAATAGATTGATCTCCAGATGCAAAATATGATAAGACTGATGTAAAACAAGATCCAAGATGATTTAATTTCTGAAAACATTGATGATGAGAATGATATCACAATATGCCCTAGTTTGCAGAAAATGCAAATTTAGGTCACATTGGGTAAAAATCCCTCCAAAATGAGGTTTAATAGCTTAAATAGGTTGAAAAACCCAAATTTACTATCCATTTCACTTTTCACTGTTGAGATTTTGCTCTGATCCTATGAAGATTAGCAGTCATGGTTGTGCCTATTCGAGAGCATTAGTTCAAGAGAGGTCGTCGATATCAAAGACCACTGGATTACAAACCTTTAGTGAGTGATATTGAACCTCATAGTGTATTTATTGCTCACATTTAATAGCATTTATGTCAAATTTTCATGCTTTTTAGATTAATTCATGTTAAATGTCGCATATGATATGTTAAACCATGCCTAGGCTAGTAAAACACCACCTCTACACTGTTAAATGTCACATAAGAGAAATTAAACCATGCCTATGAGCTAGGGAAAAATGTGAAACCATGTTTAAAATTACGCTTGCCAAAACATCATGTTTTAAATTTTGCCAAGGAACATTTAAGTAACGCCTAGGGTAATAAAGTGCTACCTAAATAAAGAAGCACCGCCTCTGATAGGTTAAATGATGCGTACGATATTTATAATGATGCGTAGGTTAAAATTATGTGTACACTTAGTTAAGTGATGCCTAGAGGTAAATGTGATGAAATTTGATTTGAAATGCTCAAACTCATTACATATTGATCCTCTAGATAAACAATTAGGTTTCCAAGATAGAAAGAGTCTATTGTAGGAATACAAACAAGTGATTAGGATATTTGGATTGTAATAATGAATGTTTGATTTGTCAATCTGATTGGATAGAAAACTGATAGGATAGATAACTAATCATATTTGTCCATGTCTCAAGATCTATAGGTAGGAACAATAAGTTGATTGCGCTTGAAAAGAGCAAAGATTGATTGAATTAGAATGATTGACTTAGGATAATCCATTGATAGAACAAATCTGATCTAATTCCCTTGATTTTCAAAATTGGCACATCTCTATAAGTTATATGTATGGAACCTTGATTCTTGGATATTGGATTTATCTTAGGAGCTTACCAATCTAGAGTTTAGAGTGATTGAGCTTTGTGGTTTGAGCTTCCTTCTAGACATCCCTTGCTTTGAGTTGAACTGAGGTCTACTCATGGTTGTGGCAGAGTGATGGTACTCTAACCACAATACCTTCCACTTTCCACTCAGAGAGATGATGATCACTCCCGAGGATGTGTACAGACTACTCTATATCCCTACTCATGGGGAACGAGTTTACTATGATTCAGTTTATGATGGGAGCATGTGTAGATGGATCTTTGATGATGATACCATCGGAGATGACATGATCACCTAGGCATATTTTTCTTCTTTCTCGACATTGCCAGCAGTCTTAGGTGCTGTGATAGGTGGATTAATCCTTTCTAATCATCAAGGTCAAGGATTCTCTATTGGATGGGGCTGCATTCTTGAGGATTTGGTTGCATAACCTTGACAATTTGATTGGGGATCATGTGTGTGAGCATAGCTATACCATGATATGAATGAGATTGTATATAGATCTAGTTATGCACTATCAGCTGGTGCAGTTCTTCTTCAATTATGGATATGGGAGCATATTCCTATTACTAAACTAGTAGCAGCACGTGTCCAAGGCCATAGTTGTCCTTATGCCTTCTTGTATGATGGCATGGTTGTCCAGCATCATCTGGGAAAACTAGAGTATTGGCATTGTATGATAGATGATATGGATCAGGTCATGTGGCGACCATATTTGGGATGTGAGGGTTTGTGGGAGGATGACGATGAACTCCCTTACATGTTTTCTCTGAGGTGGATGATTGGTCGATCACCCCTCATGATTGAGAGATTTTGTTTCAGTCGAGTATCCAGGCAGTATGACCATGTTTAGGACATGCCTCAGGGTATGACCCTCTATGCACAAGTACAAGTTGAGTGGTCGATGTGGGGCACACAGATAGATTTCTAGTATGCATGCAATGAGATTGATAGATTTATCTTTATCAGATGGCACATGTTAGATCATGTGGCAGATGCAAGGATGTTTATGGAGTATAGAGAGTGGTTCTCCTGACATAGATTTATGAGATTCACGGACCCAGGAGAGCCGATCCTAGATAAAGATGACACATTAGGTGATGAGGGCGTGGATGGAGGAGATGGTGGTGGTGGTGGTAGGAGATGGAGATGATGAGCTCCTAGAGTGCAGAGAGCTCCTAGAGTGATTTGCATAAGACGGGTGGGACCTCGGACACGGGGTGGTCACATCAGAGTGAGAGGTGGGGGATATAGGAAAGGTCAATAGGCATAGGGACCTATATTATTTTAGCCTCACCTAGGGGTTGCATGGGGAAAGTAGAGATAGAGAGTTGGGTGACATTATCATATTGCATCTACTAGAAAGGTTCTAGGAGCACATGCTCCTCCACAGGTACATACACAGTAGGCTCCTATAGTTCAGGGAGAGATTCTAGCACAGTAGGTGCCTCCTCAGATATCAATTATACCACAACTGTCAGTATAGGCTCCTCAGGCTCCTCAAGCACCATAGGCCCCATAGGTACCCTAGGATCCATAGGCTGTAGATGCCTTGACTTAGGATGTGTGCAATTTACAGACAGGGTTGACAGCAGTGGTTGTTCGATTAGACCATGTGGCTGTGATGATGTAGCAGTTTATGACTATGACATCATAGAGGCCTAGTGTTGCTAGTACGATTCAAGGATCACCTCCTACTTAGGATAGAGAAGATGATAGAGGGCCTGATGGGACAAGTGATGGATCAGGGATAGGTGACAGATCAGGTGCCGCAGTTGGGTCTTAATAGATATGGATATGGATCCGCATTTGATGATGTATCAGTTCATCATGTTTTATTGATTTGATCAATTATGTTAATGTATCATATTTATGCTCTTGTATCTTGGTATACAGATTTGATGGATCATACTTTGATGGACATTTATATGATGACTTTCCTTGATTCATGTTGATATGTTGATGTGTAGATGTGAGATATCTTTTATGCACATGTCTACATGATGTTTTATGAATGCATTTTTACTTTCTATTATGTGATGGATGAAATGTATCATACATATGATATAGATTAGATGGATGCCAATGATGTATGCACTTATTCCTATATTCTTTTTCCTTTATATGAATGGAATGCATTGATGGATAGATACATGGATATAGATAGATTAAAATGAATGCAACTATTTTTTTTCAATTTTTGATGTATGTAATGGTGATATGAAATGCACTTATTAACTAGATGTATGCAATTGGATAATGACTAATGATTCTTGTATTTTCTTTTTCTGATATGAAGATAATGATTAATTCTATGAATGAATGCAATGCAATGCAATGCGAAAGATAATCTCACATCATTGATTGAACCAAGGATAATTGAAAATGGAATCCCCCCAAATGAATATATGAATCAAGATTGTAGTAATTAACCCCCTTCACATGGAAAAAGATTAAAAATAATGAAATTAATCTATCATGAAAATGTGATGCAATGCAAATAATTGTCACTAGTTATTTGCAAAAAAATTGCAAAAGAGATATATTTTAATCATTGAGCATTGTGGAACTAGTAGTCGATACAATCCTTACTAGTGCCACTACGACCATAAGAATATGAATATGACTTTCATCTCAGTGGGTAACCTCTTTTAGGAACCTAGTACAACCCTCACTAGTTGAATGACCAACTATGGGAGTATGAATAATGATTTCAACGGATTTAAGGTTGCAAGTGGATTTTGGTATTAAGATATGGAAGATCTAAATAGCCAAGGTATCCTTTTGCATAAACAAACAAAGGTTAATCCTCCTTCCTCTATGAATTTCCTCAAAGGTTCTTTGATGACCATGTCATTAGACGATCTCACACAAGTTGGGGGATCTTCCTCAAAATAGTCACACAAAATCCAATAAAAATATCATGTCTCCATCATCGCCAATCTAGTCGAAACATCATCAATTAGCTAAAAAGAACATGACTTGAAAAGGTCAATAAAAATCATCAAAAATTTCAAGTGTTTTGCAATGTATCTCAATTTTCAATAGGATTTCCAAACATTCTAATCATTTAAGTGTTATCAAATTTTTAATACTGATAAAATAAGTCAATGAAGTTCAAGGATCAAGGTATGCGATCAAATTGTTGGAATTGAACAATGATATCCATCAAACATTCCAAAACTATCTCTCCTTTGAAATTCTAAAAATATTCTTTTGTCATGTGACCAAAATGTATTACTTTTGAATCCGTTTAGTACCAAAACCAATGATTTTTCCCCCAAGTGATAAATGTGATCATGTGTAAAACTTAGGTCACTATGAAACCTAGAATGCAAAAATGCAGCTAAAAGGCTTTATTATGACTATGCACACATAACAAATGCAATGAGGATATGTACAAATGAGATGGAAAAAAAGAAATATGTACAAATGCAACTAGGAAAGACCTAAGGGAACAAAAAGTTCCTGTTTCTAGGTTTTCACCTTTTGGGTTTACTGCTCTTTTTATTTTTTTGCTATCAAGGTGCCTATTGCTAGGTTTTCACCAAGGCACTTTTCTCTTTTTTAATTTTTTCAATTTTTTTCTTTTTTCATTTTTTTTATCATCAAGGCACCTATTTGCTACATTTTCACCAAGACAACATTTATGATTTTGGAATGTTTTTTACTTTCTTCAAGCTCAATTTTCTCCTTTTTCTGATTTTCTGCTTTTCCATTGTTTTTGGCATTTGTGATCTATCTTATTTTTTTGTATTTTGATCTTTTCTCCCTTTTTTGGATTTTTACTTTTTCTCATGTACAAAGAAGATGCTAACTCATCTGATACTATTTCATCTATTTTTTTTTTCATCTGATTAGGTATGAAACCTCTTTAAATGGATGATATTAATGGGTTCTTGCAACTCATCCCCTTCACAATCAACTAGTTTGTATGTTCCTGTTCCAAAATAAGAAATAATTACAAAAGGACCAAGCCAATTTTCTTCCCATTTTCCTTTCTTTTCCATATCTTCCTGATTTTTAGGGTTTTCTCTTAACACTAAGTCTCCCACTTGAAAGGCTCTTGGTTTGATGTGCTTGTTGTAGTTTCTTGAAATTATGTTTTTATATACCTTCAAATGATCATATGCTTGTGTTTGATGTTCCTCCAACAATTCCAATTGTTGAATTCAGGCCACCCTATAATCCTCATCATTGATTAATACATGTAGTGATATTCTTAGGGATGGAATTTCAACTTCTAGGGGTAAAACAACTTCGGCCCCATAAACCAAGGAAAATGGTGTAGCTCATGCTGGTGTACGAATGCTAGTTCTATAGGCCCACAATGCAAGGTTTATCTAAATATGTCAATCTCTTCCTGACTTATCAACCCATCTTTTTGATATTTTGAGGATGTTCTTTTTTGTAGCCTTGGCTTGTCCATTACCTTGATGATAGTAAATGGAGGAAGAATGGTGAATAATATGAAATGTTTCACAAAGTTCATCCACATATTTGTTTTTTAATTATTTTCCATTGTCCATAATGATGGCACGAGGAATACCATATTGAAAAATTATGTGATTAAGGATGAACATGGAAATATGCTTTCTTATGGTAGTTGTCAAAGGAACGGCCTCTACCCATTTAATAAAATATTCTATCGTTGTGAGGATAATTAGATCAAAACCCCATTGATAAAATGGACATGGTGTGATAAATGGATGCAATTCTTGCGCATGTGCATGAATCATGTCTCTATGATATTGGCATTTAGCACAAACTTTCACAAATTGACTAGCATCTTTCTTTAAGGCTTTCCAGAAATACCCCATGCGAAGGATTTTCTTAGCTAAATTTAATCCACTAGAATGTGACCCACAAATCCCCTCGTGAACATCTCTTAAATCTAACCTCAATTCCTCTTCCTCTAGACATCTAAGGAGCATTCTATCAAGACCTTTGTGATACAATGTGTCTGATAGGATGGTATAACGAGCCGATTGTCTTTTGAAATGTCATTTTTGGGCTCAGTTTTGGTTTAAAGGTAAGGTTTGGTTTTTAAGATAAGTATAAATTAGTCCATACCAAGGTGATTCATGTCCATTAATAAGGGAAATTATTTGGGTATCAGGTAATTCAAATGCCAATTTTTCCAACTCTTCCACCAAGAATTCATACCTCACATTTTGATCAAGCATTTTGAGTAATGAAGCCAAAGTAGCCATTGCATCGGCTGCTCTATTTTTGTCTCTTGGAATTTGCTCAAAAGTAATCAAAGAAAAATATTTTTTCCAATCATCCACCATCCTTTTATATGGCATCAATTTTTCATCTTTGGTATTGTATTCATCATTGATTTGGTTGATGACTAATTGAGAGTCCCCATAAACTTGTAATTCCATGACATTCCATTCCAAGGCCATTTTGAGACCTATGACTAAAGCTTCACATTCAGAAATATTATTTGTGCAAGGAAACAATAGTTTGTAAGATTTGGGAATTGTGCAACCTTGAGGTGTTATCAAAAGAATCCTTGCCCCTTAACCACTTTGAGTATAGGATACATTGAAATATAAGGTCCATGTCTTTGCTTCCACATTAAAAATCTTTGAATCGGGAAACTCCACTTGAATTGGATGTGTAGACTCTAAAGGATGTTTGGCCAGTTGATCAACAATTACTTGTCCCTTTATTTACTTCCTATCCACATACTCAATGTCAAACTCACTAAGTACCATCACCCATTTTGCAATCCTTCCTGTTAGGGCTGTTTTACTAAGTAGATACTTCAAAGGATCAATTTTGGAAATTAATTTCACTTTTTGCATCAACATGTAATGTCTAAGATTTTGAGAGGCAAAT
The DNA here is from genome assembly GCA_018584345.1 of Thuja plicata. Lineage (NCBI taxonomy): Eukaryota > Viridiplantae > Streptophyta > Pinopsida > Cupressales > Cupressaceae > Thuja > Thuja plicata. Next base: position 1,837,918 of record MU223045.1, on the reverse strand, counting down.
AGCATAGCTAGGCAAGCCCTTTCCATGAAGCTATAGTTTAATTCATACTTTATCAATGTTCTACTCAAGTAATAAATGGCTCTTTCTTTTCCTTCATTGTCTTCTTGTGCCAATAGGACCCCTAAAGATTTCTCCATTGCTGATATGTAAAGTAACAAGGGTTTGCCTTTGATAGGTGACATTAAGATGGGTAAATTCACCAAGTATGTTTTTAACAATGTGAAATCTTTATCACACCCTTCATCCCATGTGAAAATGGTGTAAGATAGGTAAATTCACCAAGTATGTTTTTAACAATGTGAAAGCTTTATCACACCTTTCATCCCATGTGAAAATGGTGTCTTTATGTAGCAACCTTGTGAGTGAATGGGATTTTTCAGCCAATTGGGAGATGAACCTCCTTATATATTGAATCCTTCCTTGAAGAGACATAATTTTTATAATATTCTTAGGAATTTCCATGTCCATTATTTCTTGTACTTTCTCAGGATCTACTTTGATGCCTTTTGCAGAAACAATGTAACCTAAGATTTTTTTGGATTGTACCCCAAAAGCACATTTCTTTGGATTGAGTCTCACTTTGAATTGCTCTAACCTTGTGAATATATTTTCTAATATTGGTAAGTGATCCTTTCTTTAATGTGATTTTTCTATAATATCATCCACATAGTCTTCTAAAAAGGTATGCATCATATCGTGGAATATGGTAGTCATTGCTCTTTGGTAAGTTGCTCTGGCATTTTTGAGACCAAAGGGCATCACATTCCAACAATAGGTTCCACATGGGCATGTAAAAGCTATCTTTTCTTGGTCTTCGGGTGCAATTTGGATTTGATTATATCCACTAAATCCATCAATCAAGGAAAGCATAGAATGACCCGATGTTAAGTCCACTATAGTATCAATGCTAGGTAGTGGAAAATCATCTTTTGGGCAAGCAAGATTGAGATCTCTAAAATCCATGCAAAATATTATATATTTGGAATTTTTTGTGACTAGTACAATATTGGATATCCATTATTCATATGAAATTACTCTTATGAATCAAACCTTGAGGAGATTTTCCAATTTTTCTTTTACTAAAAGTGCCACATGAGGGTGCATTTTTCTCAATTTTTGCTTTACAGGCTTCAAACCGAGTTTCACATTTAAATGATGCATTATGAAGCTTGGATCTAACCCAGGCATGTCAGCATAAGACCATTTAAAGTTAATTTTCTTTTCTTGAAAGCATTTTATGAAATCCTTCCTTTCTGATGGACTCAAAGATGTTGCTAGATGAATAAACTTGGGATCCTCTTTGGTGCCAATGTTAACTTTATTTGTTGGTTCAATAAGGAAGGGTGATCTTTAATCTTCATGTTCAGGTAGGGTATCCAACCTCTCTTCCTTAGGTGCCACATTTGGGTTTTTTTACCTTTGGAAACATCCGATATTTTGACTTTTTTAGGTTCTAGCACTCCCACATGGTGGTTTTCACCACTAGACCTTTTCATTTTTTTACATTTTTTTCTTTTATTTTGTGGATTGAGAGGTTGGACCCCTTCCTCTATCATTATTTCTAGATTGTATTCATTGATGGAAGAAGATGGCTCAACCACATTTAGGTATTGGGCCATTGCAAGGTCATTGGGAAAGTATAATAAGTCATTTAGTTCAGATAAATCCCAATCAATGAGTTCGGGGTGCATTAAGGATAAAGATTCATTTAAAAAATTGTCATTTGAAGGGTTTAATAACATGACCTCATTTGAAGGTTCGTATATTGTATCACTTAGGTCTATGACATGGGCTTCCTCAAGATGTTCCATAGATGCAGGATCAAAGTCTCCTTCACTAGAGTCCTCACTGATTTCCATGGGAAAGAGTGCATGTGGATTAAATACAACATTTGAATCAACCCCCCCACAAAGGTACCCAAGGTTCACCTATCCATTGACTAGTCATAGATTCTTGACCTATGTTGGATTCTTGAGGTTCACTTGACACTTGTGTAGAATTTGAACTTTGATGTTCATTGTCTTCACTTGTAACATTGGGAATAGTTGCATATGTGTGAATAACATCAACTTCCATGTCATGAAAAGACTCTTCAGAAAAGGAATCCCACTCATAATCCCTAGAATCATCTTCACTCTCGGAACCTACCATGTGCATATGTTCATGGAAATCATGCATTGGACTTGAAATTTCTCCTTTGTGTTGAAAACCTATTCTAAATTTCTCTTCTTTTGATCTCCAGGTTGGTTCAATGGGTTTGTCTGAATCTCATTCTATCAAATTCATATTCATCCATTACTATCTTATCTTCCTCATCCATTATATATATCTTCTAATCTAATCCATTCCTCTTTCATTCTATCTACCTTCTAATCCAATCTGTTTCTCTTCCATTTATATCTATCTTATCTTCCAATTCTCTCATATTCTCCAATTCCTCTTATCTTCCTCTCCTCCCATCTATTTATTCTTCCTTACAACTTCCAATTATCTTATCTTCCCCTTCCATTCTATATATCTTCTAATCCAATCCATTCCTCTTCCATTCTATCTATTTTCTAATCCAATCCATTCCTCTCCCATTCTATCTTCTAATCTAATACATTCCTCTTCCATTCTATCTATCTTCTAATCCAATCCATTCCTCTTCCATTCTATCTATTTTCTAATCCAATCCATTACTCTCCCATTCTATCTTCTAATCTAATCCATTCCTCTTCAATTCTATCTATCTTCTAATCCAATCCATTCCTCTTCCATTCTATCTATTTTCTAATCCAATCCATTCCTCTCCCATTCTATCTTCTAATCTAATCCATTCCTCTTCCATTCTATTTATCTTATCTTCCAATTCATTTGTCTTCTTCCAATTCAATTCTATCCCATTCATTCCTCTTCTAATCTAATACCTTCCTCTTCTATCTAATTCCTCTTATCTTCCAATCACATTCCATCTAATTCCTCTTCTTATAAAATCAAATTCCCACATGACTGAGCTTACCCCATCAACACTGAGCTTTATTCTAGACACAGCGACCTCAAATGTTTCCAACAAATTAGCGAACAGATTGAATTTCCTAAGTTTTGTTCTTTTCACAAGCCATTGCTAGCGAATTCACATTTCAATGAATCAATCTTTTGCCCATCAGGATGCATCCTTCCGGTGTCGGCTTTTCTATCAATTCTCACATCAAAACTGTTCATGGCAAGAAATTTTGGACTAAATGACCACTAGGTCAAGATGCCTTTTTTTTATTTTATCTTTTGTTTCAATGTGGCCTTATTATGACACCCTCGATCTTTTATATCTCGGTTCATTATGATGAGTACATAATGGAATACGTGTCATTTGTGGTATGATCTGCTTGTCATAGATTGTTAGTGCATTTATGTTTTGATATTTAGTTATGACTATGTATGCCTCACTAGGGGAAATATTCATGCATCTCAAATCCCTAAAATTATCTGGGTGTATTGCATCTCCTCATGAGCAACATTTCATAGGTCTCATCATACCTGATATCTTGCATTCTTGTTCCTAGAAACCTATTTGTCTAAGAGTCTACTCCATGCAAGGAACCATGTCACTTTTGTTTTCTAGCACATGGTGCATAACTCCTTTTGAAAAATCAAACTAGGGTGTGCTCTCCAACATTAACATGGTATAAATCCCACTATCATCATAGTTAGGATTGCATTTTAGCTAGGACATATTTCACTTTGCATTTTTTCTATTGGAAAGGTTTCTGTTTATTCCCCCATCCTGATTAGGGTATCATATCCCCGATCTATCCTAGGTCTACCCCCCCCCCCCCCAAGGATGTGTCTCGCGACACCACCTAATTTCCCCCTTTTCTCTCTTCTTCCTCTCTTCTGCCTTTTTTCGAGAAAAATCCACAAAATTTGTTTTTTCTATTATTTTCTCGAGGGGACATCATCTCATCTCCCACCATAATTAATTTTCTCTCTGGGGCATCTTATTTTCTTTTCTTTGACGTGACGCCACTTTCGACACCGCATCAAAGAGGGGCAAAATTTAGACGTCTAAAATCATCCTTATATTAATTTAATTAATATTCCCATAAAATTATAGTTAATTTTCATTAATTATATTTGTTATATTCTTCTATCTATTTAATTAATTAATTTAATTAAATATGATTCACCTTCTTAATATTTAAATATTATTGCCCCTTTTAATGTATTAAATCTTATTTATATACATTTCCCTCATTTATAACTTTTAAATAAATTTACAATTTATTTATTCCTCCACATTAATTAATTCTACTAAACCACAATTAATCTAAATCTAATTTGGATTAAGCTAATTTGAACCTAGATCCTACCCTACTTCACATCACTCTCACCAAATAAACCTATTCATTAATTAACTAAGGTTAATTAGCCTAATTTATTGATTCCTACACCAATTAGTCCTAATTATTTGCTCACACATGTGAGAAAATTTCCAAAAATTGCCTTTTCCAAATAATCCTTATTTGGTGCCAACAAGGTTTCTTACACCCATGATGACACCTTCTTACACTTTCTAAAAGTGTTCTATAAACCCAAAACTCTTACACCCTCTTACACCTCTTACAAGATCCTTCACATGTGTACTTTAAGTACACTTTGACCCATCACATCCAAAGTTGCTCACACATGTGTGAGAAAAGTGGGCCTCTTGCATGGATTATGTGTCCCTCATGTGGCACCTATGTGGATGCCACATGAGCTCCACCTCATCCAAGCCCTCTCTCTCCTCCAAAAAATCTATAAATAGAGGCCATTGTCAAGAGCAAATCATCTCCCTTTTATGCATTGGTATCATGTTAGTTTGATTCTAGAGTATTTAGCATTTATATAGAAAGCTCATTGTTTAGTTCATTCTTAGTTCATTTTGGCAATCTAGATATCACATCTTAGGACATAATGGAATGAATCTTAATTAGTTTTGTTTCATCTTGCATATCAATATAGTTTAGTCTTTGAATCCACATAGTCATGGTGATGGCTTGAGACAAGTTCCTCATACTTGCTCTTGAGTTCTTCACTCCTTAGCTTGCATCTTCAATCAATCAAATGGGATTAATATATTATGTTGGGAGAGCACACCCACAAACCTTCTCTAAGAGAAAATCAACAAGGCATTAGGTGCCCTTGTTTAGCTCATCAGAGGTCATGATGGGATCCTTTGTTTTAGAGTATGTTTAGACATGTTAAGTATGCTTATTTGATGTATTTCTCTAATGTTTGCATGTATGAGTGTGATGACATGTAACTGATTAAATGGTTGACTATATTAAGTTGAAGATGATGCAAGATATTAAATCAATTAATGGTTTGTATTATCATTGATGTCAACTTGATATCATCTGTATGGTCATATACATAACATAATGCCAAAGACTTCAGAGAATCAATGGAATAAAGGTTATGCTTTTAGCAATGCATAAAATTCAAGTATTCACTAAGTGACAAACTACACCGGCGGAGTGCACACCATCAGTAAAGATAAAGATAAAAGTCACAGTGATATCCGACGAGCAGAAGACAGTATTGCCCGATGAAGAAGAATCAAAGGATGCCAGACGAGCTAAAAATAGTGTTTCCCGATGAGCAAGATCCAATGATGCCCGACGGACGGAGATCCTAAAGAAAACTAAAGTTACACTGACGAAACTGGTAGTTGTCACCGGCGACGAACTACAAAATTGACCGACAGAACAAAAAGATCAGAAAAAGACAAAATATCTAGCTGGCAGAGCTAAAGGATAGACTTAACTGGTTTTTTTATTTGTTTTATTCAACCACAGTTAAGTAAATGATTTGTATAGTTGGAAAGAAGATAACTACGAGATAAATCAGGGGTTAAATCCATAAATCAATTTGGCTAGATTATTTTTCACGCCAAGAATCAAGAATCAAGAATAAAGAACCTAGAATTAAGGAATATCATGTCTATATAAGAGACAAGTATAATTCACTTTAAAGGTGGACGAGCAAGAAATCAGATACATGTGGGAGTGAAATAATAGAAGACGCTAAAGAGAAACTAATGAAGGATTAACTTCATGCAGTCCTGATCAATCAAGCTGAGGGAGAGCTAAAGAATTCTGCAGACACCGAAGGACAGAAAAGCATAGCATCACAGAGTAGAAAGAGTTAAGTACAAAGGAATTGTATTGATATATTGATCAGAAAGACATTGTAAGTAAATAGTTCTGAAAATCTTCAATTCAGTTGCATTAGAAACAGGTCATTTTGTTTCAGTTTAACCATTGAAGTATTAAGCCTCTTAACAGAGCAGGACTTAACAGTGTTATGTAACTAAGGTATATCCTAACAGATTACTAGAAGGTTGACTCATGATAGTAGGACCAGTCTTACCTAAATCCTATTGATAGTCTAAGAAGGAGGCTGATTCAAGGATGGTAGTAAGATTTGCATAAAGCCTATTGAAAGTCATGAGACTGATTCAAGGATGGTAGCGTAGATGCTAGATACTTAGTGACAACCTATGTATTGAAAATCCTCTAACAAGGTCACACTTAACACTGTGTTTGTAACCTTTAACAAGGTTGGCTCCTAACAGGGCTCACTTTAGAAGAGTGAAAATTTGGGGTACCGGTCCCAGTGGTTTTTCCCTTAACAGGGTTTCCACATTAAAATCCTTGTGTTATATGTGTATGGTTTATTACTTTACTGTTTTACATTCTTCATATGCATTTATGGATTGACTGGTACACTCTGCATATTTACTAAGTATCGATAAATATAGTTTACTACTTATCGGTTATCAAGGAGAATAAGGACAGACAAGGTAAACCGACAGATAGTTATTTGTTTCAAATATTTCAAAGGCATACATCTTATAGGGACTTAATAATTTGAGAAGTACTGATTTCTGGATTAAAGTTTGAAATTGGATAAATTTTTAAGGCCACTGATTCACCCCCCCCCCCTCTCAATTATTACTAATAATTGGTATCAGAGCTTGTGTGCTTAGAAG
>MU223045.1:1817602-1828140 GCA_018584345.1 Thuja plicata | reverse complement strand
ATGGTCACTTGTGCCAAGACCAGATGACAAGAATGTCATTGGTACAAAATGGATATTCAGGAACAAACTGAATGAGAATAGAGAAGTCACAAGGAACAAAGCAAGACTAGTATGCAAGGGGTATGCATAAGAGGAAGGTATAGACTATGGAGAAACCTTTGCACTTGTTTCTAGGCTATAAGAAGTAAGAATTATACTTTCTTATGCTGCATACAAATGATTCAAAGTATATCAAATGGATGTCAAGTCAGCATCCCTAAATGGAATACTTGAAGAAGAAGTATACATTGAACAACCAAAAGGGTTTGTAGATCCAGACAAAAATAACATGGTATGTAGACTTCACAAAGCCTTGTATGGATTAAAACAAGCTCCCAAAGCCTAGTATGAAAGACTTCATTTCTATCTAATAAGTATTGGACTCATAAGGACTAGTGAGAACAATAATCTTTATTTGAAAGAAGATACTAATGCTAACACTTTGATTGCTGAAATATTTGTTGATGACATCATATTTGGAGGCAATCATATGTTATGAAAATCATTTGGTAATGAGATGAGCAAGGAATTTGAGATGTCTATGTTTGGAGCGATAAATTTCTTTCTTGGTCTGCAGATCATTCAATAAAGTGAAGGTATTTTCATTACTCAGTCCAAATACATCAAAGAAGTTCTGAAAATATTCAAGATGGAAGATTCCAAACCTGTTGGAACACAGATGGCTACTGGATGCAAATTAACAAAGGAAGACAAGACAACAGAGGTAAATCAGACTATATACATATCAATGATAGGGAAACTCATGTATGTTGTACACACTAGACTAGATATTGCACATGCAGTAGGAATTGTTGCTAGATTTTCTGCTAACCCCAAGGAATCACATATAACTGCTTGAAAAGAATACTAAGATATCTAAAGAATACTGAGAAATTTGGCTTATGGTATAGAAGAGAAGCCAAATTTGAACTAAAAGTGTTTACCGACGTTCATTGGGCTGGAAATATTGATGACCAGAAGAGCACAACTGGAGGAGCATTCTTTATGAGTGACAAACTTGTCACATGGATTAGCAAGAAGTAAGGATGCATCTCTCAGTCTACTGCAGAAGCAGACTATGTTGCTGCTACTGCAAACTGCTCAAATATTGCATGGATCAAACAACTACTGGAAGGTATGCATATGAAGATCAAAGAACCAGCAGTTATTTATTGTGACAACACCAATGCCATAAATATTTCCAAGAATCCAACCATGCATGCGAAGACTAAACACATTGCCATCAAGTATCATTACTTAAGAGAACAATTTCAAGAGAAAGAAGTTATACTTGAATATGTGCAATCAAAAGAACAATTTGCTGATATCATCACCAAGCCATTGCCAAAGGATACATTTGAGTACCTGAGGAAAAGACTAGGGGTAAAAACCATGTCCAACAGTCAGTAAAAGGACTGATAGCTGCATCAGTAATATATTATCAGAATATCATTCAAAACTAATGCAAGCACAACCTGAACTTCAAAGCTACATCTATATACAGATAGGTATATATCAGAATTAAGCACTAGAGAAAATTGTTATATTGATAATGGATAAGGGAAATTCAAGGAATATATTATGGAAAGAAGAAATTGGTTGATAGAATGTCAGATATTTGAAAAATATTTGTTTGGCATTATTGTCAAAGGGAGAGAATGTTTTCATATTATCATCAGAAACTATTCATTATCAGATTACTCCAAATAGGGAAAGATCATATCCAAAGGGAGAGAATTTGTATAAAAGTTGCAAACAAAAGACAAAGACATCACACAAGTAGAACAGTCAAATAGTCAAAAATAATTTTGACACCAACAGAGGTTACAACACATCAAAAGAAGAAAAATTAAAGCTGCAAGAATCAAATCTAAGCTTACACAGAGCTTAAAGGTGATCAGACATTTTATCGGTTATTAAAACAAACTGTTTGGTAATTTGATGAATCTCAACAATTGTATTTCTTATTATATTAGAAATAGTATAGTGTGATAATATAGTATGTTGCCATCAATGCCAAAGGGAGATATTGGTGACATGTAACTGATTAAATGGTTGACTATATTAAGTTGAAGATGATGCAAGATATTAAATCAGTTAATGGTTTGTATTGTCATTGATGTCAACTTGATATCATCTATTTGGTCATATACATAATGCCAAAGAATTCAGAGAATCAATGGAATAAAGGTTATGCTTTCAACAATGCATAAAATTCAAGTATTCACTAAGTGACAAACTACACCGGCGGAGTGCACACCATCGGTAAAGACAGAGCTAAAAGTCACAGTGATACCCGACGAGCAAAAGACAGTATTTCCTGATGAAGCAGAATAAAAGGATTTCCGATGAGCTAAAAATAGTGTTTCCCCATGAGAAAGATCCATTGATGCCCGACGGATGGAGATCTCAAAGAAAACTGAAGTTACACCGACGGAACTGGCAGTTGTCACCGGCGATGAACTACATAATTGACCGACAGAATAGAGAGATCAGAAAATGACAAAATATCTAGCTGGCAGAGCTAAAGGATAGACTTAACTGGTTTTTTTATTTTTTTATTTGACCACAGTTAAGTAAATGATTTATACAGTTGGAAAGAAGATAACTACAAGATAAATCAGGAGTTAAAGCCATAAATCAATTTGGCTGGATTGTTTTTCACACCAAGAATCAAGAATCAAGAATCAAGAACCTAGAATTAAGGAAAATCATGTCTATATAAGAGACAAGTATAATTCACTTTAAGGGTGGATGAGAAAGAAATTAGATACATGGGGGAGTGAACTGATAAAAGATGTTGAAGAGAAACTAATGAAGGATTAACTTCATGCAGTCCTGATCAATCAAGCTGAGGGAGAGCTAAAGAATTTTGCAAACACTGATGGACAGAAAAGCACAGCATCACATAGAAGAAAGAGTTAATTATAAAGGAATTGTATTGATATATTGATCAGAAAGACATTGTAAGTAAATAGATCTAAAAATATGCAATTCAGTTGCATTAGAAATAGGTCATTTTGTTTCAGTTTAACCATTGAAGCATTAAGCCTCTTAATAGAGAAAGACTTAACATTCTTATGTAACAGAGGTATATCCTAACAGATTACCAGAAGGTTGACTCATGATAGTAGCACCGGTCTTACCTAAAGCCTATTGACAGTCTAAGAAGGAGGCTGATTCAAGGATGGTAGTAAGATTTGCATAAAGCCTATTGACGGTCATGAGACTGATTCAAGGATGGTAGCGTAGATGCCAGATACTTAGTGACAACCTATGTATTGAAAATCCTCTAACAAGGTTTCACTTAACAGTGTGTTTGTAACCTTTAACAGGGTTGGCTCCTAACAGGGCTCACTTCATAAGAGTGAATTTTTGGGGTACCGGTCCTAGTGGTTTTTCCCTTAATAGGGTTTCCACGTTAAAATACTTGTGTTATATGTGTATGGTTTATTACTTTACTATTTTACATTATGCATATGCATTTATGGATTGACTGGTACACTTTGCATATTTACTGAGTATCATTAAATATAGTTTACTGCATATCGGTTATCAAGGAGAATAAGGATGCACAAGGTAAATCGACAGACAGTTATTTGTTTCAAATATTTCAAAGGCATACATCTTGTAGGGACATAATAATTTCAGAAGTATTGATTGGTGGATTAAAGTTTGAAATTGGATAAATTTTTAAGGCCTCTAATTCACCCCCCCCCCCTCTCAATTATTACTAACAGAGCGTGCTCCCAACAAGTTAGATTCTAGCATGTACACTAACTGNTTTGAAATTGGATAAATTTTTAAGGCCTCTAATTCCCCCCCCCCCCCTCTCAATTATTACTAACAGAGCGTGCTCCCAACAAGTTAGATTCTAGCATGTACACTAACTGCCTTTCACTTTCCTTCATATCTGCATCGATCTTTACTAATTTATTCTTGATTTCTATAGTAAATTTAGAGGAGTCACTCAACTTTACAAATAGTGCTACAACATTTTTCACAGTGGTTTCTAGAGTGCTGATGATCTGTGTAAGTTGTACCTGGTCAATTGCAATCTTCTTTGCAATGTTCTCTAGAACCTTGTTCTCAAATTTCTTCTCTGCCTTCTCAAGTAACTTCTCCTGACCATCCATATCTATGTTGAACTTGTGGACAATTTCAACAAGTTGGTCCATTATTGAGTCACTCTCAATGACTTCAATCTTTAATGCATCTACAAATATGATTTTAACATCTTCAAGTACTTTCTTCCTTTGTCTTTCCTTTCTGATTTTTTGTTGTGAGGCTCTTTTCTTCCACATTTCTCCCAAAATATCCATTTGTTCTATAGATAGGTTGAATAGATCCCAATTAGGAATCACAATCTCTTTATCCAAATCTATCTCATTAGTTATTACTGCCTTTGACTTAGGACTCAGTGAAGGAACAATTTCCTTACCTTTATCTACCTCATCCTTTTCTTCAGTATTCAAACCAATTAGGTCATTGACCTTTACAATACCAATTTTTTTATCAATATTTACTGATGAATCAATAGTAGAAATGTATACCTTGTCTTTCTGTGACTCGGGTGTGCATGTCTCAGTAGTAAGAGGAGTCTATTGCTTGGTCTTTGTCTTCCTAGATGTAGATTTTGAAACCTTGTCTTTGCTCGGAGCCACTATACTATGTATAGGAGATTGGGGTAGTAATGTCATTACCTCAACTGCAATCTACTTTGTGTTCGAATCTTCAATATTCTATACCTTGGGTAGAGTAAAATCATTTCCTTATGTTGGAGGGTCTGTACTCGGTACATCTTCCTTCTCATTTCCTTCTGCTATCTCAAATATTTATTTCCACACTAATGTGGCACACTGAGCTACTTCTTCTATGTTCTTGTTCAATATTTGGAATGCCCTAAATCTGGGGGTGTGATTATTCTCATATTTGCTCAAGGCATCTTTCACTTCTTTTCCTTTCATTGCAGGAATGACCTGCTTCGGTGTCTCTTCCCTTATATCTCTTTCAATTTGTATTGCATTCTTCCAGGGAATAGATACTACCTTAAATAAGTCTTCAGTCATATAACTCTTCAACTCGGAAGGGTCATATTTCCACTTTTCCATCTTCTCCACCACTGCTTTCTCAATTTTCTTATTTTCTTCTTATGTCCTAGAAGCATACTTTAGTGACTTCAAAGAACTCATGGCTCTCTTTCAGGTCTTTAATCTTCTGATCAAGTGTGGGTGTTGGTTTAGTGAAGACCACAGTATCTTCTTCATCATCATCCTCTTCATCACTTAGTATAATTTTTATCCTTGATCTCCTCAGGGTGACAACAGGAGTAGTGCCTTTGTCCTTTTTCTATCTAGGTGTTGTCTTCCTCTTCTTTTGTAGAGGATTAACATTGGTTTCTTCCTTGTCAGATTCAGTTTCCTCTATCTTATCTATACCCTCTTTTTTAACTGTGTCCTCTTTACTCTCAGAGATTGTAGGAGAGTCGGAGGTCTTGACATACTTCTTCTTGAATGTATCAAGTCTCTTTCTTCCTCTCTTCAATATTTTAGGAATCTCAATTTCAAAAGATATCCTACTCTTTGCTTCCTCATAGGTTCCAAAGTAAGGTGCCTTTGGATTGATAGGTTCATTCACAATGGCCTCTATGATATCTTTTGTGTCATCATTGTTAACTCTATATGGCAGGGGTTGTACCCATGCAACCCTAGGATTTACTGCTTGAATGTAAACCTTATCACAATCAACTAGAAAAAATATTTCATCTTTGTACTTCTCAACTAGTTGTTTGGGAATTCTATATCAACTCTACATATTTTGTTTGAAACTTTCAAAGTATCCATCCATAATGCTATCAAAGTTATCTCCCATCTCAGCTATGAATTCATTAATTTGATATATAATTGGTCTATCCTTCTTCCATGCTACTGTTCCTTCAGAGGGAAAGAACTTCTCAATATAAAATAGTATGCATATTAGAAGAGAACCAAACTTACATGAATTGGTTTTTGATACTCGGATGATCTCCATATTCTTTCTCAATTGAGTGAGTTGCAATTCTGCTAGGTCAAATACCATATTGTTCTTGACTACTTTGTAAGCTAGGTCAACAGCTTCGAATGCAACATTGTTGGGTCTGCTTGAGCTGTATATCGTGTGGGATATCACATGAATACCAAATTTCATCTCTATATCGGTTACTCCATTCAGTCTCATGCCTCTGTCATCCCACTCAGTAAGAGTTAACTTAGCTAGTTCATCCCTGTTTAGGGTTTTGGTAGCTTTTGGCTTGTCTAGCATAGGGAACTTGGTGACACGGTGAATAATTTGCTTAGTGACCTTCACAGGGTGATCCAACCATAGTTTCATGTTTTTAACATGACTAAGAACATATCTCATCCATTTTTTCTAGAAGTCCATCGACATATGTATGATATGTGTCAAACCCTTGGTTTCGAGGTGCTTATGCTCGGGCTTCAGATTCCCATTAATACATAATTTCTCATATGTTTGATTCATCTCATTGGTTGCAAGCTCCTGTATGTTGCAGTGATAGAAGCTATGAATGTCATTAACCAATAACACTCTTGGAGGAATTAGGGAATGAACTCCCATAGGGTCTATCTCCTCTGCAACTTTCAGATGAAGCTTGAACACCACGAGATCACAAATTGCATTCCTCACTAGCATCTTCAAACCTTTCTTGACCTTACTGCTGGAAGTGGATGCCATATTGCTTGAATGAAATAATCAAACTTCGCTTTCAATCACTAATTCACACTGAATTGCTAAGGGCTCTGAATTGAGTTGTAAACTAAAATCTTTGTAAAAAATACTCTTTACAATTCTTCATATATAAGAGATTTTCAACCGTTAGAGTATTTCATTAAATGCTCTATACATAGTAGCTGGCATGACTCATGTGTTTCTCCAATATTCACTCAGAAGCTTGGGTGAGCTAGAGTGACTCGGGTGTAACTAAAATTATGACTTAGGTTGAACTAAAATATGTCCTCATGCATTAATATGTGGATATGGACTGTATTTCTTACCTGGAACTGATGTAGGATGGCTTGTATTGCACAATTCTAGTCATCTCCTTACTTTCCTATTCTGTAATGATAGATCCTACCATCTCACTATTTAGGGTGTCATTAGATCCTTCATTACTTTGATCTGAATTATCTGAGGATTTCCTTACCCATTGCTTGCTCATTTGAGTTCTGATTTCTAATACTTTGGCTTTACCATTCTCAAAACTAGTATCAACTTTTTCTCTGTTCATACAGTTCTTTCTCAGATGACCGAGTTGTTTACACACATAACATCTCTTAGTAGGATCTCTTTTTCTGAAGTGATTCTTCATACAATTTGCATCAATGTGTCCATATTCACCATAGTGACAACATCTGTACCAAGTTTTGTAATCCCAACCAAAAAATGCCTTGGCTAATTGTTCAGTAGGATTCCAATTCTTAGTTCTGCACTCAGAAGATTTATGACCTTGTTTGTTGCATTTGTAGCATTTCCCTTCAAACTTAGGTTTCTCTTTGCATTCACTTTCTCTATGTCCATGTTTGTTGGAGCTATAGCATTTACCATTAAATTTTGACTTTCCATTGCCCCAACATTTATTTGATGTATGCCATGTCTTACCACAATGATTGCATTTAGGTTTTTTGTTCCTTTGAGCTCCTTGTTGTGAGGTTTCACCTTGTTTAGTATACCCTAATCTAGTTTGTCCATGGTGTCCGAGTTTTGTTACTTGATCCATGCTAGTTTTTGAATTCATCATACTTTCATTTGTTTTCTTTTTAGTATTGAGATCATTCTATAGTCTTTCATTTTCTGTCCTTAGATTGACAACTTCTTGTGTTGCATTGTTGAGTTGACTTACCAAATCAGCTTGTTGAAGTGATAAGTGTTGGATTTATTTTTATTTTTCTCCTAATCTTGTACTCAACCATCTTTTATCTTCTTGTGCTATATTTTTGTCATCTTCTTCTTTGTTCTTTAGTCCCATGAATTCACACATTCTAATTGAGTGAACTTCTTGTTCTCTTTTCAATTTTCTAACTTCTTCATGTAATTTGAGATTCTTTGCAAGCAATTCTTGAATGGCTGCATCAGCTTCTTCTGAGCTTCTGTCTTTGCAAAATACTTCAATTCTTTCTTCTATATAGTTCTTGTCATTCATCAACACTGCTAATTCTTTTCTTCTCTTCAGGGAAAGAGAGAGTTGCTCCTTAAGTTTTATGATCTGATCCATGGCCACTTTAAGATCTATTTTTTTATTCTCAATGACTTTCTCTAGTCTGTATGTTTCTGTTAGTAATAACTAAGAGGGGGGGTGAATCAGTGGCCTCAAAAATTTATCCAATTTAAACTTTAATCCACCAATCAGTACTTCTCCAATTATTAAGTCCCTACAAGATGTATACCTTTGAAATACTTGAAACAAATAATTGTCTGTCGGTTTACCTTGTCTTTCCTTATTCTCCTTGATAATCGATAAGTAGAAAATTGTATTTATTGATACTCAGTAAATATGCAGAGTATACCAGTCAATCCATAAATGCATATGTAGAATCTAAAATAATAAATTAATGAACCATACACATATAACACAAGGATTTTAACGTGGAAACCCTGTTAAGGGAAAAACCACTGGGACCGGTACCCCAAATTTTCACTCTTCTGAAGTGAGCCCTATTAGGAGCCAACCATTTTAAAGGTTACAAACACATAGTTAAGTGCGACCTTGTTAGAGGATTTTTATACATAGGTTGTCACTTAGTATCTGACATCTATGCTACGATCCTTGAATCAGTCTCATGACTGTCAATAGCCTTTATGCAAATCTTACTACCATCCTTGAATTAGCCTCCTTCTTAAACTGTCAATAGGATTTAGGTAAGACCGATGCTACTATCATGATTCAACCTTCTGGTAATCTGTTAGGATATACCTCAATTACAAAAGACTGTTAAGTCCTGCTCTGTTAAGAGACTTAATGCTTCAATGGTTAAACTAAAACAAAATGACCTGTTTCTAATACAACTGAATTGTAGATTTTCAGATCTATTTACTTACAATATCTTTCTGATCAATGTATCAATTCTATTCCTTTGTACTTAACTTTTTCTGCTCTCTGATGCTATGCTTTTATGTTCATCAATGTCTGTAGAATTCTTTAGCTCTCCCTTAGCTTGATTGATTACGACTGCATGAAGTTAATTCTTCGTCAGTTTCTCTTCAGCATCTTCTATCAGTTCACTCCCCTATGTATCTGATTTCTTGCCTTTCGGGAATGAATTATACTTGTCTCTTAAATAGACATGATATTCCTTAATTCTTGGTTCTTGATTCTTGGCATGAAAAACAATCCATTCAAATAGATTTACGGCTTTAACTCCTGATTTATCTCATAGATATCTTCTTTCCAACTGTATAAATCACTTACTTAACTATGGTCGAGTAAAACAAACCAAACAACCAGTTAAGTCTATCCTTTAGCTCTGCTAGCTAGATATTTTGTCATTTTCTAATCTCTCTATTTTGTCGGTCAACTCTATAGTTCATCACCAGTGACAACTGCCAGTTCTATCAGTGACACTTTAGTTAGCTTCAGGATCTCCGTCTGTCGGGCATCATTGGATCTTGCTCATCAGGCAACACTATTTTTGGCTCATCGGGCATCCTTTGATTCTACTTCATCGAGCATCACTGTGACTTTATCTCTGTCTTTACTAATGTTGTGCAATCCATCGGTGTAGTCTGTCACTTGGTGAATACTTAACTTTTATGCATTTCTAAAAGCATAACCTTTATTCCATTGATTCTCTGAAGTCTTTGGCATTATGTATATGACCATACAAATGATATCAAGTTGACATCAATGACAATACAAACTATTAATTGATTTAATGTCTTACATCATATTCAAATTAACATTATCAAACATTCAATCAGTTACATGTCATCAATCTCTCCCTTTGGCATTGATGGAAACATACTATATTATCATACTATACTATTGCTAATACAATATGAAATACAATTGTTGAGGTTCAACAAATTACCAAACAGTTTGTTTTGATAACTGATAAAATGTCTGACTGCTGGTGAGCTCTGTATTAGCTCAAATTTGATTCTTGCAGCTTTCTTTTTCTTCTTCTGATGTGTTATGTCCTCTTTGACTATTCTGCTTCTTTGATGTCTTTATCTTTTGTTTGCAACATTGATACAAAACTTCTCTCCCTTTAGATATGATCTCTGCCTGTTTGGAGTAATCTGATAATGAATAGTTTCTGATGATAATATGGATACATTCTCTCCCTTTGACATTAATTCCAAACAAATATTTTACAAATATCTGACATTCTGTCAACCAATTTCTTCTTTCCATAATATATTCCTTGAATTTCCCTTATCCATTATCACTATAACAATCAGTGCTGGTGCTCTCATTTTGATATATATATATATATATATATATA
>MU223045.1:1736902-1783610 GCA_018584345.1 Thuja plicata | reverse complement strand
CTTCCCTAAATGGTCACATTCCTCCCTACTTTCAACCCAATAATATTGTGACAAGTGTCACAATTTGATGCACTTGAAGAAGCACAATCCATGTGCTCTCTTCTAGTGAAATCCTGACCTCTCTTCATCTTTGCATCTGAACCACCCATTTTCAACCGCTTTTTCTATAAATAGAAGACATTTTTGAGAGCAAATGGCCCTCATTTTTAGAGTTAAAATTGCATTGCTATGCTGTTTAGATATCTATAGCATTTTAGTTTCAATTTCATGCATTGTTATAATGTCAGTTTTCATAGCTTAATTACATGCTTTCTAATCATTTAGCTTAGTTTTCAATTAAATCTCTCATTCTTAGGAGTGTATTGTCACTGAATGGTGCATAATCTGAGGGCATGATTATGGCATTTTTCAAACTCTTCCTAGATAGGGAGCAATAGGTCGATGTTAGGTTTTTTTTATTATTTTCTCACTAATCCTTGTTTTACACTAACATAATGACTTATTGAAGTGTTGTATCGCAGGCAACAGGTGCATCATTTGACACTCACAGAATCGATATTCTCATTCATGAATCTAAGTTTTCTCAACAAACCTATGAATCATCTGATCTCAAGTGGATCAAATGGAAATCGATCTAGGTGTCATCCCAAGGGGCCTTGAAAGGAATTTTAACATTATGGGACCCAAATTCTGTTGACATTGGAGTTATTCAGGCAAAGAATAACTGGCAGAAACTTAAGGTTTGATTTTTTGATTTACAGAAATACCCTTTTCAACATTTATGGCCCCTTGGAAACCAGGGATAAAGCACATCTTTGGGATACTCTTTCACATATCATTTAGGGGCTTCTTTGGGAAAAATATCTTCTAGCTGGAGACTTCAATCTCATCATATTAGTGCAAGAAAAAAATGGAGGAATTTGTCCTCCACAAAAAATGATGGATGATTTTTTTGCCTTCATTGAAGATAATTCCTTAGTTGAAATTATTCCATTGAATGGGAGCTTTACTCTAACCAATCGGAAGAAAAATTTCCTTCAAATCATAGAATGTTTGGATAGATTTACGTTATCCCATTTTGGGATTTCTTCTAATTTTCAGCTTGCTTCAGATATTCTTCTTCTCATATCTTCGGATCATTATGCAATTTCACTTAATTTATGTGAAAATACTCATAGGAATAAGAAAATATTTACATTCAAATTTGATAAAATGTGGTTCTAACACCCACACTTTCTCCCTCTCAGGCAATTGTGGGTAGATTCTCCTGCATACACCATAGGACCAAGAATGTTTCAATTCCATAATGAACTAACACACATCAAGGCTCATATTATAGTTTGGAATATACAAGTGTTCGAAAATATTTTTGTTCAGAAAAAAGAGGTAGAGGAAGAATTGAAGCAAGTGCATGAATAAATTATTCAACATAGACTAGATGTACACACATATAGTAAGCATAAAAAACTTCAGGAAACTTGGGAAGAGTTAGGGAAACAAGAAGATGTGTACTGGAAACATAAATCATGAATGCTTTGGCTTCATGAAGGTGACTAGATTACTAAGTATTTTCATCCTTCAGCTAAGATCAAGAGAGCATCCCACACTATATTCTCAATTCAACATCCCACGGAAGGTAGGAAACTCACCAATGTAGAAGAGATTCAAGAAGAAGGCCTAAGATTCTTCAGTAACCTTCTAGCGCCTGCACAAAATTTAGCTCCATTGGATGACGATGTTGAATGGGATATTTTATTCCATATTCCATCTCTAGTCAGTAAGGAGGATAATGATTCTCTATTAAGACCATTCACACTTGATGAGGTGAAGAATGTATTCTTCTCATTACTACCTAATAAAGCTCCAGCACTATATGGCTTCACAACATTATTTTTCCAGAAGACTTGGGATGTCATAGGATTTGATTTACTACTGGATATGGAAGAGTCAAGGAAAATGGAGTAATGTTAAGCCACTTTAATTAAAAAATATTTCTCGTATTCCCAAGACTAAGAAACCTAAATACTTTTTTAGAGTATAGACCTGTATCATTGTGTAAAAAAGTTTACAAGTTTTTTTCCAGGCCCTTTTATCTAAGGTTGCAAAGATTTGTTTCAAAACTAATATCGTCATAGCAGGGGTTTTTGTGCCTAGTAGGGAAACTATAGAAGGAGCATTAGTGGCTCATGAAGTACTGTATTCCATTAAAAAGCATAGGCTCTCCACAGGTGTTGTCAGGTTAGATATGATAAATGCCTATGATAAAGTTAATTGGGACTTCTTGTCAAAAGTGCTACGTAGATTTGGTTTTTCTAACAAATGGTATAAGTGGGTCTTAGCATGTGTTAAAGAAGAAAAAATTTTAGTCATTTTTAATAGATCTTCTATGGGGATTTTCAATGCAACACAAAGTGTTAGGAAAGGATACCCACTATCCCCATTTTTTTACATCATCATGGCAGAAGCTTTGTATAGGAAAATTTCTACCAAGCATCATTTAGTCCTATGGAAGGGTATCTTGATTCCTCGTACAGATATTTCCACTACACACTCTCTTTTTGTGGATGATACACTTATTTTTGGACTTGCTACTCTTTCTAAAGTAAAATAGATAAAACATGTTCTAGATTCATATGAGATGACTTATACATAGAAGATCAATCCCATAAGTCTTTATTTTCAATGCAAATTCATCCATTAAGAGGAAAAAATTTACAAGTTCTTGGTTATTAGGAAGCAGAGCTCCCTATCACATACTTAGGTATACCTTTTTTTCATGGGGAGAATTAGGGTGCAATATTAGACTAGGATTATTGATAGTATTAAGTGCAAAACTTCCTCTTAGGAAAGATGTATCTCCCTCTTAGGTCGTATTCTACTTATCAAATATTTTCTTGTAGTGATTCCCAACTACTTTCTGTTAGCATTAAGTAATATTGAGAGGGGGGTGAATCAGTATTACAACACTTTAAACATGAAATTAATAATTCCCAACTAAACCATATAATTACCGAAATGAAAAGAACATAAGCACACAAAACATAAATCATAACACCATGAATTTTTGTCGAGGAAACCGTGGCCAAGGGAAAACCCTGGTGAGGATGATACCCACAAATATGTACTAAAATTATAGTGCCCCTTTTAGGAGACCAAGCCCTATTAGGAGCTGAATATTACATTAGCACATTTCCATGTTAAGGGAATACAAAACCATGTTAAAGGTATACTGAGCACACTATTCTTACAATCATAAATATAGTTCTATTACAATCAATCTCAGAAGTGAACAATAAAAACATCCGCTATGCTTAGATAGTTCCAGTTGTAGCTTGCATCTACATCTTCTTGACATCACATTGCATTATCCAATCGACTCTCAAATACATTACAAAATAGAATTAATACTAATGCAAAGAGTAAATACAAAGTTGGAGACATCATACAACCAAAGCATAGGTTATGTTGGGACTGAAAAAAAGCAGTAAGGGTTTTTGAAGTACCATGTTAAAATTTTCCATTTTGACCTCCCAAAGTGCTTTTTGAGCCTATTTGCCCTGATAAAATTCTAAGGTCTACCATGAATTTCAAGTACTAATCACCTTATTTTTTACATTTGAAGACATCTCAGTTCGTTAGTTTCAAGTTCTGAGTTATTTCGTGATGTCTTGTTTTAGGCACTTGTTAAAATCTGCATTTATGCCGAAGTGTCAATCTGTTGTAATTGGCCTAGTTTGCCTTTGAATATCTTGCACCCAGAATTGTTTCATGACCCGCCACTTTGGGGATGTTTATTATGCATATCAAAGAACTTATATTTCAATACCCAAGTCATTTTGATATGTTTTGACTAGGTTTCAAACCCCTCAAAGTTGATAGTTTACTATTGTCATGCATTGTGTAATTGATAAGAATTCTGAGTAGCCTTGTTTGACTGACTGTAACTTTTGACCTAGTGACCTAATTGAAAAATTTCCTCTTTTACTCCATTACAGAGGTCAAATATTTCTTAATCCTCCATCTTCATGTCATGACAAGTCCATTTGGTCAGTTTGCTAAGCTCATTCCATTTGCAGTTTCTATCAATTTGCTAAACTGTCAAATGCAGATTTATGAATGACCCACTTTGAGGTCTTACAATTTCACACCCGGCTGAATGGAATGGATAATTGAAAGTTCCCCTGTATTCTAGGTATGGAAATGTGCTATCTAAATGATTTTCAGGTCATGATGAATCTGTTTGTCCAATTTGCCAATTCGATTATGTTTGCAGTTTCTAATAATTTGATGCAGATCAGTTGCACAGTTTGGTTAGAGGCCCTGTTTGTGAGGTTATATCCTGAATACTGTGATTGGTCAGATCAGGAAAGTGGTTGCCCTGAATTATAGACAAAATTTACTTCAATTTTTCCAGGTCTCAGATCCTGAGGGTTTTGTTTGCACACTTTTCAAGTTTCTTTCCATTTGCAGAAATTGGTATTCCTTATGTTTTCAGTTTCCTGCATTTCCAAGTGGTTACTTTTGAGGGGTCACCAAATGTGCCTAGATTATTTTCAATAGGCACCCTTCTAGATCTGTATTCTCCATATCACATACTTCTAATATCCAAAGGCTCAAATTCCCAGGAGGTCGTTTGACTTGTTTTCAAAGTCGAAACCAAATGCGTTTACCACTATCTGACAGGGTGTTTTGCAGAACTGTTCTGAATAGGCAACTTGGGCGATTAAAATCTTTTCACCTTTTGGTTTCATCAGTTGCTTCTTTGCAGGATGGAAGAATGTCGATCATAGGATGTGTGTGTTCACCGTCGTGTCCCGGTTACTTGATTTTGTTAGTTTTTAAAGGCAGCCCCAAAGGCCAGTTGCCATTAATGAGTTAAACTTAAAGATTTGTAAAAGGTCAGTTTTAAGTGATCGTTGGTTCATTAATCTAAAGTTCCACAGTTGATCAAGTTATTTTTTTTTCTCAAGAGTGAAAGTGGTTTTCAGGAGTGGTGATCCTAGAAACTTGTAGTTTGTTTGTGAAATTCAATACTCAGTTTTTGAAGTCTCAAGGGGCATATTATTATGTTAAATCTGTTGATTTAAGTAATATTATTTATGGCCATGCAAGATGTTTGAAGTTTCTTATCAAGATCGACATCCTCAATAATGCAAGAGGTATCAAGCTGAATGAGGAATCAAAGTAATCAAATGAAAGTTTCAGATATATATTGCAAATGTACAAAGCACAATATTTCCAGTGTTGTTTGTTGTGGTGAAAGAAGGTAAAAATGTTGCACTAAATAGAAGGAAAGTACCCACACATGGTAAATGGAATCTAATAAATCCACATGGTAAGAAAGGGAGCCCATGCACAAGGTAAATGAGTTGAAAGATGCATATGTTTAAAACAAAAAACAATGCCAACAAATCTGCTTTGACAAATTTGAAATCAAATTCTACAGCCTTGAAAATCCCCAAATCTAATCCATTCCTAAATGGAGTCTAAACGAATCAAATGTGAGGAAGCATGGGAGCTAGTGCAATTTGAAAGGAAACCAATGGTATTAGCAGAGCAGACAGTGGAGGCATCCAGTGCATGGAAAGAAACTTTCAAGCAATGAAATCGGATGGTGTAAAGCCAGTCCCACAAACTTTTGCCAACACATGTAATAAACATGTTAGAAACTCTCAAGCATAATGTAATTGGAAAGTGTAAAGCCCATTCGACAACCTCTGCCAACATATTCCCTACCTTTCCAACGTCCTCCCTGCTTGTGCTAATATGGAAGCTTTGGAATAAGGCGCATGAACTGTTTAAAAGGATGCCTCAAAGAGATACCATCTCATGAAACGCAATCATTGCAGGCTGTGTACAAAATGTATTTGTTGACAAGGTTTTAGAAACTTTGAAGCAATGCAATCTGCAGATGCAAAACACCAATGAAGACAGCCACCAAGCTTGCGCAGCAGCATGAGGAGGAAATGCCATTACATTTTAGTCCAAATCTTCATTGTTTGAACATTGCATTGGAAAATGGAAGCAGAGACAAAGCATGTAAAACTAATTAAAACTTAGTGCATGATTAAAATGGAGGAGCCCAAGCTGGAAATTGGTGGAGAAGCCCAAGCCAAGAAAAACTAAAAAGAGTTCAAACAGATAACAATCGGCAGATGTAAGGCAATTAGTTTCACAACCTTTTCTAGCATATTGCATACGCTGGTTTTGATGGAGAACATATTCCCTTCCATTAACCTTTGTATGATGACCATGCTCATTCCAAGCATCCACACATGCAAGGAGTATTCTAACAAAAGAATTTGGAATTTGGGTTTAACACCTTCAAAATATTTGGACTCCCTTTGCCGCAGTGATTGGGAATTTCTTTTGCCCCAGGTCTTTGAGCAGAGTGCCCCTTCTAAAGAAAATCTAGAAATGAATGCACAACAACATATAACTAAAAATGGAAAACAAAACCGTTTGGAAGGTTACAGATAAAAGGCATTTGTGTTCTAAATGTGACAAGTTCCTTATGAATGAAACAATGGAAGTGAGTGAGAAATAGAAAGAAGCCTGCACCATTTCTAGGGGGATTTTTAAATGTTTCGAATCAGTTCAAGACAGCCCACTCCAGACAGAAGCCAGTGCAGATGTCAGAGGAAGGTTTTAAATTTTCTTTTAAAATGGAAAAATTGGAAACCATAGCAAGTGGCGCTTGATCTGGTGGAGTATAATGAAGTTTTTAATTAGCAATAAAACATTACCATGGGCGAGCAACTTCTATAGAAGACTCAGGAAGATTGAAAATGAAAATGGGATTATCCCACATTGCCTGTGTATTGTCCATTTTAGAATTTATATACTAAAGGGCACAATACATGAAATAAGTAAAAGAACCAAGAGGCCATTTGGTGGGCCTCTTGGTTGGAGGAGGTAATGCGTGATGGGCCCCAACTTAATTTTTGATGAAAAATCACAGATGACAAGTGGCACTCAGTGGATAGTCAGTGAATCAGAGGATGCCACGTGGCACCCAGTAGGTGCTAAGTGGCACAATTGTAGTGTAGTTCAAAGGCACCAATAAAAAATTGACATGTGGCCCCAAGTGGACCTGCGGACCAATCAGAGGGTGACACTTTGCGCATTCTAGTGAGATGTGTAGATTTCATAATATTTTTTATTATTGAAATTCTTTCAACAAATGGTTAAAGAGTGAGAATATTCCACAAAATCTAAGCATTTGCTTATTGGCTTAATGGAAAGATGCACACTATCTACCCATTAAGCCATTAAGCCCTTGCGACAAGTGTCACATGCTGGTGCATTGTGAGGAAAAATGAATTAATTGAAATAATCAATTAAATTCATCACAAATGGCAAAGAGTTAAAAAGTGTGCATCTTCCACAAGATCCAACAGTTTGCTTATTGGCTTAATGGAAAGATGCACACTATCTAACCATTAAGCCATTAAGCCTTGATGACAAGTGTCACAAGCTTATTAAATCTGGATGAAATAAGGAGAAAAAGGTAAAGCATGCATATTTTAAATAAAATATTTCAATTCAATAGTTTGACTATTGAAAAAGGCACAAATATTTCAAAATTAATCTTGAAATGTGCACGGGAAGGCAAATTATTTTTAATGGTTCAGGGGGAAAATTTTATCTGATATACCAATTATCATATATCGCCAGAAAGGTCTCAGAATGAGGATTCTGATTTTGTAGACCATTTGAGTCCAGATCAAATCAGATTCTTGTACTTTCAGTTAGGAGAAGTTTAAGATATTTTTGAGGAACAGACAGGTGTCGGTGAAGGAAATGGTTATTCAATTTCTCCTATATCTATATTTTCTTCCATTGTAACAGAGGATGTTGAAATTCATGCTACTGGGCAGCTTCTAGGCTATGAAGTCTTATTTCTTGTGTTTCTCTGTTTTGTAAATATGCTAAACCAGATGAATTTTCAATAAAGAACAATGGAATCCCTGTTCAATTCTTTTTGATGTCTTCGTGTATCTAGTCTTGATTCTTGTGTGTCAGTTTGTAAGGCATTTTGATACACTAGCTATAAGGTAGTTGTGATCTTGTTTTTAAGTTTCTTTCAAGGAGAAAGTCAATCTTAAATGCAAGTTTTGAGAATTTAAGGTTTATACATGAATCTGATGTCTAGATTTTGAAGTGAAAAGGGTGGTTTGTAAAGCATTCCACTTGGGTTTTGTGAGTTTGGATTTATAATTTTCTGGGAATGCATGTGTGTTTGACTCTGTTTCCCAATAGATAAGGCATTGGTCTCTTTCTTATCCTACAGTTTCTTCATCAAACCAATTATTCAAATCATTTTAAATTTATGTATAAGAGTTGGAATGTTTATGTCTTGCATTCTGTGAATGTAAGGATACATGTTAGTTTCTTTAAAGAAGAAATCCATGGGTTAGCCTGCCCGAATCTAGAACTCAAAGAGAAGAAGGGTGAATATCCTTGTTTTCACATTGACCAGTTTCCTAGTTCTTAGCAAAACATGTAGGTGGGATCCTGCATCAAATTGGTTGAGTTGAACTCTAATATCTTGTAAGTGTGAGAGCTATCCACTAATTTTCATGTCTGCATAAAAGGTTTTAGTGAGAAAGTGTTTATGTATGCAGATTTAGTATGTTTTAGGTGCACCTTCCTAAGTGTGTGGAACTCAAAGCAGAACTAGGATCAAATCCTCATCAATTAGCCTTTCATTGCCCCTCAATTTGTATGAAGAAGAAGATCTATGTGAGTTTGACTAAGATCCCCAAGTCTAGCTTGCATATTCTCTTTTAGAACTGAAGGATACAAAAAAAAGAGCTAACGGGTTATCCACAATCCCAATTGAACTTAGCATGTTTGGATTCCATGTCATACTCCCTTAATCATCACGACTGTTCATTTGCCATGTATCTTTGTTACTCTACCTTTGCATGTCTTCAACTATCTATAACTCACTGCGATCAACACCAAAACTCAAGAGACCTTAGTTGTGTTAGAAATGAGATAAGTAACTAAGAGGGGAGGGGTTAATTAGTTACTCCAAAACAAATCCCTTGTCCCTTAGATGTCTTAAACAATATAACATTGTTACTCGGTTAATTAAGATATTCTTCTGTAACTCATGTATTAAAGCAATCTTTATGATATCCAATCAATTATACTTTAGTGATTAAGTTCTGAAAAATAAATCATGAAACAAATAACATATACATAGGTGACACAAAGATTTAACATAGAAACCCAATATGGGAAAAAACACCAATGTAACTAGTTATTGTTTTTCACTCTTCTGAAGTGAGCCCTGTTATGAGCCAACCCTGTTAAAGGTTACAAAACACACTATTAGGTGTGACCCTATTAGAGGATTTAAATCACCCTATGAAGAGTGGCCTTGTTAGAGGTCTTCAACACTTCAACATAGAAATGCTACCTTGTGAGAGGATTTACAAAATACTTTTAAGTCTACTCTGTTAAGAGATTTGAGATCACTGCTACAATTGTTAGAAAGTAACAATGAATTGACCTGTATGTGTAAGAAACTATTTTTGTTGATTCAGATCATTGTTCTGATTATAACTGGATCCTTGCTAATCAAATATTCTATTGGATCTCCGAGTGTTCTGCACTCAATCAGACTCCCATCTGATTTTGCCTTCACTCTTCATATCATAGAATTCAACACTTCTGCTTATCTTCAACTTTCACACACTCTTACACACATTCAATCCAAACTTGAACTTTCATATATATGATAAGCCCTATCAAGTCAGCTTGAATATACTTCTAAATAAGTAATATATTATAATTCAGTTGGCCTCATATAACCAATTAATTATAGAATGTAAACCATTGTTAGTCGGCTGACACTGAATAATCAACTCGGTCAACAATGAGTTTCTTTGATGCCTGACCATGACTAAAATGCTCGAGTGACTCAGTCAACACTGAAAAAATATTTCTATTCACCAACTATGCTTGGTCTGAATGTAGACATTTGTGTAACATCATTACATAAGTGTAAATACATGTGTAACATCAATGACAATACACAATTGAATAATTGTCTTCAACAATCTCCCTCTTTGCCATTGATGGCAACACAACATGTCATAATAAAAAGAACTATAGAGCAACATAAAACTTTCTTTAATGTCTTTTCTTCATTCTGATTCTCTTCCAAAAACTCCCTCTTTCATCAAACTCTCCCTCTTTATGTTATGAACTCTCCCTTAAGTAATTTGTTATGTATTATAGCAAACTCTCCCTCTTTGACAACAAATGCCAAAGACTCCACCTCCATAAATACTATTTCTCTTTGAATTTGTAATGTACCTGAATGTACTAATTCATCTGCAATGGGCTCTGATGTACCTAAATCAACTGATAGATCTTCACTGTGGCTCAGGTTCATGCATCACTAAACTGCATTTTAGTGAGCTTTAGTTAGGGGAAGCACCCCTAGCTTTCCTCTAAGATACAAAAATGCATCCTTAGGTAAAGGTTTGGTGAATATGTTTGCAACTTGTTCTTTAGTACTCACATATTCCAACCTTACTTCTTTATTTTGTACTAATTCCCTTAAGAAATTATAATTTATTGCTATATGATTGGTTTTGGTGTGCATCACTAGATTCTTTGAAATTTTAATGGCACTGGTGTTGTCACAGTAGATAATGATTATTTATTTTACTTCTTCCTTCATTCCTAACAACAACTACTTGAACCATATGATGTTTGAATAGTTCACTGCTGTAGCAACATATTCTGCCTCTGCTGTAGGCTGAGAGATACAATTTGTTTCTTTCTAGTCCAAGATACTAACCTCTTTCCAAGAAAGAAAGCTCCACCACTGGTGTTTTTCCTATCATCAACACTTCCATCCCAATCAGCATCAATGAATGTCTTCAAATCAAAGTTCCCACCTTTCTTATACCATAAACCATAGTCTTTAGTACCCTTCAGATATCTCAAAATTATTTTGATTTCCATTAGGTGATTGTCTCTAGGATTAGCTAAAAATCTTGCAACAATACCAACTACTAATGCAATATCAGGTCTGGTGTGAACAACATATTGCAATTTTTCAATCATGAATCTATAGCTTGTCTGATCTACCTCCTTTGAATCATCATCCTTAAATAATTTTTTTCCAGTACACATGGGTGTTCCAACAAGTTTGGAATCTTCCATTCCAAATTTCTTGAGTATCTCCTTGATATATTTTGATTGAGTAATGTAGATACCATCCTTCATTTGATGAAATTTTAATCCAACAAATAATTTTATCTCACCAAACATAGACATCTCAAATTCTTTACTCATGCCTACACAGAATTCTCTGCATAAGTCATCATATCTAGCGAATAATATGTCATCAACAAATATCTCTATTAACAATATTTTGTTATGTAGTCCTTCTTTGATGTACAAGCTACTGTTATCATTGGTTCTCTGAAATCTAATATTTACTACGTAGCCATGCAGTCTTTCATACCAGGCTCTGGGCACTTGCTTCAATCCATACAATGCTTTGTGTAGCTTGAAAACCATATTCCTTCTGCTAGGATCAATGAATCCTTCAGGTTGTTCAATGTAGACTTCTTCTTCTAGGATTCCATTCAAAAATGTATATTTCACATCCATTTGATACACTTTGTATCCTTTATGTGCAACATATGCAAGAAGAGTTATGACTCTTCAAGTCTTGCAACAGGAGAAAAATTTTCTCCATAATCAATACCCTCTTCTTGAGCATATCCTTTAAAAACTAGTCTGGCCTTATTTCTAGAAACTTCACCATTTTCATTCATCTTATTTCTAAAAACACACTTGGTTCCAATCATATTCTTTTCCTTTGGCCTAGGCACAAGAGTCCAAGTTTTTTTCTTCTCAATCTGCTCAATTTCTTCATTTTTTGCCTCTATCCAACTTTCATCATTTAATGCATCTTTAACAGTTCTAGGTTCAAATTCACTTAGTAAACATGCACCTTTGATTTTTTTCCTTGTCCCTACACCTTATGTCTAATCTCTAATTATTTTCTCAGGTGCATGATGCCTTCTAACATATTTACAAAGTACTGGATCCTTCTATCTTGATTCTAGACTTGATCCACTAGGTCTATCATTCTCAAACATTATTTCATGTTCTTTTGTCTGATGCTCAAGTTCTACTGTCTTTGACTCGATTCCCTCTGTCTGTGACTCAGGTTCCTCTATCTAAGACTTGGCTCCCTCTTTCTGTGACTTGGTATCTTCTACCAACAGCTCAGGTTGCACAGTTTTCAACTCAGATTGTAGAGTTTTTGTTAGTATATTTAGTGGTTGACAGTTATGTTGTCCAATCACCATTGCTCGAGTCATAGGCATAGTATCAGGTTCATGATACAAAAAGTTCTTGTAGTCTTCGGGCTCTTTACTGCTCTACTCTTCATATCTTTCTGCAAAATCATCAATCTTGACATGTACACTTTCTATGACTTTATGAGTAGTAAGATTTAGACATTTGTATGCTTTTCTTTTACATGAGTAACCTAGGAATATTCCTTCATCACTTTTTGCATCTATCTTTCCATTTCTTTCTTCCTTCAAGATGTAACATTTACTTCCAAATACTTTGAAATAATGAACATTAGGTTTATATCCATACCATAATTCAAAAGGTGTCTGGTTACTACCTTTCTTTAGTTGAACTTAGTTCAAGGTGAACACTGTAGTGCTGATGGCCTCCTTCCAGTATTTAGCAGCAACATTCTTTTCAATCATTAGGGTTCTGGCACAATCCATAATGGATCTATTTCTTCTTTCTACTATTCCATTCTGTTGTGGTGTACCAGGGGCAGATACCTGTCTTTTGATTCCTCTTTCATTATAGAATTCATTGAACTCATTAGAAATTAATTCTCCTCCTTTGTCAGATCTTAGACATTTTAGTTTCTTCCATGTTTCCTTTTCAACTCTTGCAAGATACCATTTGAATTTCTGAAAAGCTTCGAATTTTTCTCTGAGAAACATGACAGTCATCATTTTGGAGTGATCATCAACAAATAGAATAAAATATTTCTCTCCAGTATAGCTTGTTGTTCCAATTGGTCCACAAAGATCAGTGTGCACCAATTACAATATTTCATCAGTATTGTAATTCTTGCTCTTGAAACTTGTCTTGCTCATCTTTTCGATTTGACATTGTTTGCATATTGCTAACTTGGGTTTCTTCAAAATAGGAATACCTCTAACTCTCTTGTTTTTGCTTTTGTTTACCAAATTATCAAAATTTACATGACACAACCTTTTATGTCATAGCCAACTTTCTTCTACTTGTTCAATGAAGCATGAACCTTTAGTGAGATCAATATAGAATAGATTACCTTTTGTTTTCTTTCCAGTTCCAACTAGGTTCCCTTTACCATCCAAGAGCTTAGCCTTACCATTCATGAATTTTGCCTTGAATCCAATGTTGTTTAGCTATGCTACACTTAGTAGATTTCTCCTTAGTCCTTCAGCCCAATAAGCATTATCACATTTGATTCCTTTTGTCAGAGTAATGCAACTTTTTTCTCTCACATAGTAGGGTTCATCATTCCCAAAACTGACACTCCCACCATCATAGCATTCAAGATGTTCAAATTTTTTTATCACCAGTCATGTGATGAGAAAAACCACTATCAATTATCCATGTGTCATTTTTATTGATATGTGAGAAAAGTGTTGTCTTTTCATCTTCTTCATATGACTCGTCCTTTATAGCAATATAAACCATTTCATCTTCTTCTTCATCACTATCAAAATCCTTAGCAATATAACAAGACTTCTTACCTTTGTCCTTGTAGCTCTTGTAGCTCTTGAAATATTTATTGCCTTTGTACTTGTTGAACTTTTTCTCATCTTTTTCTTCTTTGTTCGGACACTTGGAAGCAATGCGACCAACCTCATTACATGAGAAACAAATCAATGCCATTTTACCTCTGTATTTACCTTTGGCAGCTCTCCTTGCAAGTAATGCTTCAATGATATCTAGATCTTCATCATCATATTCATCATCACTATCACTTTCAATCTACTTCCCTTTTGAGTATATGTCCTTCTTACCAAGGTTTAATTTATCTTTGAATGCAGACTCAAGATTGCTAGAGCTAGGAGAATAATTTTCAAAGTTGTCCAGCTCAAAAGTTGTAAGCCTTCCAACTAATGTATCCAAAGTTCTATCCTTATTGCACCTCATCTCTTGAATATCTGAAACTCTAATAGCATAGATAGGAACCAAACTCCTTAATACCTTTTTGACCACTATTGTATCTTCAATTATTCCTCCTGCAGCTCTGATGGCACTCACAATCTTCTTAATTCTTTCATTGTATCTTGTAATATCTTCTCCTTCTTTCATTTTCATCTAGTCAAATTGTCCTCTAAGAATTTCTTCTTTGTCTCACTTTACATTTGCATCACCTCCATGAATGTCATGTAATTTCCTCTACATATCATAGGATGTAGGCAAGTCCTTGATTTCAACAAATTCTGAGTAGCTGAGTGAAGAAGCTATAACAGTCATCATTATGTTATGAAGCTTTTGTTCCATCATATGTTCCACAATCATAGTCCCTGTTGGTTCCACATATTTTTTGTCCAAAAATTTCTAGCCAGTATCTCCAATAGTCGATAGATGTAGTTTCATCAGCTCTTGCGATGCAAGGAAGTTGTCTTTGTTTAGACTTGGGATCTCCCTTCTGTAAGACATCTCTAATCTTTAGCTTAGGCCTTGAAACCCTTTTTGAAACAACTTGTTTCTCTGATACCAATTGTTGGAAATGAGATAAGTAACTGAGAGGGGAGCAGTGAATCAGTTACTCGAAAACAAATCCCTTGTCCCTTAGATGTCTTAAACAATATAATATTGTTACTCGGTTAATTAATATATTCTTCTGTAACTTAGGTGTTAAAGAAATTTTTATGATATCCAATGCAATTATACTTTAGTGATTAAGTGTTGAAACATAAAGCATGAAACAAATAACATATACACAGGTGACACCAAGATTTAATGTGGAAACCCAATATGGGAAAAACCACCAATGTAACTTGTTAATGTATTTCACTCTTCTAAAGTGAGCCTTGTTAGGAGCCAACCCTGTTAAAGGTTACAAAACATAGTGTTAGGTGTGACCCTCTTAGATAATTTAAATCACCCTGTGAGGAGTGGCCTTGTTAGAGGTCTTCAACACTTCAACCTAGAAATGCTACCTTGTGAGAGGATTTACAAAAGACAGTTAAGTCTACTCTATTAAGAGATTTGAGATCACTGCTACAATTTTTAGTAAGTAACAATGAATTGACCTGTATGTGTAAGAAACTATCTTTGTTGATTCAGATCTCTATTCTGATTATAACTGGATCCATGTTGATCAAATATTCTATTGCACGCTGAGTGTCCTATACTCAATCAAAATCCCATCTGATTTCACCTTCACTCTTCATATCATAGAATTCCACACTTTTGCTTATGTTCAACTTTCACACACTCTTATATACATTCAATCCAAACTTGACCTTTCATATATATGATAAGCCCTGTCAATTTGGCTTGAATATACTTCTAAATAAGTAATAAATCATAATTCAGTTGGCCTCATATAACCAATTAATTATAGAATGTAAACCATTGTTAGTCAGCTGACACTGAATAATCAACTCAGTCAAAACTGAGTTTCTTTGATGCCCGGCCATGACTGAAATGCCCGAGTGACTCGTTCAACACTAAAAAACTCTTTCTATCACCAACTATGCTCGGTCTGAATGTAGACATTTGTGTAACATCATTACATAAGTGTAAATACATGTGTAACATTAATGACAATACACAATTGAATAATTATCTTCAATAAGCTGAAGGTCATACATACCCAAAAATTTCCTTTCCTAAGCTTGCAAGTCTTCATTTTCCATATACTAACTTTAATGTCCAAAACTCTGCTATTGTACTTTGTATTTTGTTTACAGTACTTAGTCATTTTGTAATCTGCATCTCCAAATTTGTAAAAAAATCCAAGATATCATCATACCAAATGTAATGCCATAAATGATAACCCTCAAGTGTCCCATATCACTCCAAAAGGAATCACTTTCCAACTATCTCTCCCTTTGGCATTTATGGGCACACTTAGTGAAAAATGACTAAGTGTCAATACCAAAAATATGTTTGTGTATATCTTTTACATATCTCCTTTACTCTATACAATGTCCATACATTTTTCATCTCTTCTCTTCTCCCCCTTTGACATCAATGGAAAAGGTAAACAAAAACGTAGAATTAATCAAAATTGTACCACTGTTTACCAGAAAATTTAGATAATCTTTAGTACATCTCGAAAAGAGTTTTCCAAGATCTTCACTTCCTCTGTCCAGGTCTTCACCAATATTTGACTTACATGAATTATCTCATTTAGTGAAAACAAAGAAGTCTATGTTTCCTTTAGCTCAGTAGGCATATGTGTTTTAAGAGCCTTCGATGTCTTCTTGATGTTAGAGATATGGACCTTAAGAATTGATAGCTTGGGAGTGATTAGACTCTTCAACATACCAAACCTTTCCATAACTCTCCCTCTTTTTGTATCTAGTACACTTAGTTTGTCCAAAATATTTGACACCTCTTTGTCTATCTCCAATACAGATTGTGAGGAGGTCTCACAACTGTTCATCAAATTGTCCAAAGTAATTCTATCATTCACTACAATATCCTCAATGTTATTGATATGTCTGATAGGGTTTATACAGTAAATGTATAACTTCCTTCCATGTGTAGCACAAATTTTAGCCTTAGATGTAGTCTTGTTCAGTATGGCCAAGTCCCATGAAATAGACTTGCACACTTCTTCCAATTTCTTCATGAGATATTTCTTCTCATCCTTCTCTTCAGTGATCTTTTCTAATGACTCATAGTGACTCTCAAAGTCATCTAGTGCCTTTTTCAAGTTCTCTGCATCATCTTTTCCTTGAAAAATAATAGGTGCTGGAAGGAGTTTGTTAAGAGTGTCAACTGCTCTTATCATTACCTTAGTCTTCTTCTCTCCTTTCTACTCAAATCTCTCTTTAGCCTTATCAAATGCGATGTAGGATAAATTCATCATCTCATCCACATGCATGTTCTCAACGTCAGTGCTCAAATTCTTGTCTCCATTTGCCCACAACAAAGGTGAAGAATCAAATGTAAAGGTTTCTTGTTTCACTTCAACTTTATTCACTGTGTCTTCCACTATTTCATCAATGTTTTCTTTCTATTTTTCTTTATCTGTCATATCCTTGTCATAGTTTCCTTCAATATTTGTATCTTGCACAAAAGGGTCATTCACATCCTATGAATTGTCCAATGACACAGGCACACTAGAAACATAGAAATTTGGTTGCCTCACAATGCTCACATACTGACTAGTATCTTCTCTAATTAATTTATCAAGATTTATTTCAATTTTACTTGATGATTCACCTTTCTCAATATATTTAGGATTAGGAGCCTTAGGTGGTGAGGTATTCTCAATTTTACTTCCCATCAAGACCGTTTCCATATCTTTGTATGTATCCTAAATTACTTCATCATATCTTCTTCCCATTATTTTTACTAATCTTGTCTTGGTTGTGAGTAAGGGTTTTAGTTCATTCAATATTCTCTCCATCACCTTAATAGATACAACAGGTAACATGTCTTCAGTTGTTTTTTCTCTAATAACTTCATCTTCTTTTTGTGCTAATTTCTTCCTTATCTCCAATTTCTCATATAACTCCTTAGGTATACTACCTCCAATTTCTAACAAATTCTTCTTAAAAACAAGCAAATGAATAATTACTGTCTTCAACCAGAAGTTTTTCAGATGCCTCATACCTATCATAATATTTAGCCAATGAAACAAGGTTCCCTTACTCAATTACCTTCTTCTCTAACATTTTCATGTCTGGTTTCTAGATTTTTCTCACATTAGTGGCCTTTTCTTCAACTTTCTTCTCTTCTCCTTTAGGCCTTTTTTCTTAGGAGGTGAGTCCAGTTTAGTGGACCTTGTGTTTCTTCTAGGCAATTGCTTTTTTATCTCTTCCTGTGATGTATATTGTGGTGGTGAAGGTGTAGATACATCAAATACATTAGAAAGTGGACTGATTATCTTCACATCTTACCAACCCAGAAGCTCTCTCTATCATCTTCTTTCTAACTTCTTTCATTTATTCATTTGATATACCTTCCTTGGCTGCTAAGTCATCAACTACATTCTCTAATTTCCTTTTCCTTGAAGCTCTAGTATTTTCCTTCCCAGTCTTTGTAGAATTTTCCTCATAAGTGCCCCATCTTTCTTCTAATGAATCAACTTCTGAAGATAGAATATGTTCCACTTGCATAATAAAAACTTCAGAACTAACCTCATAGCCCAATGGATAGCACCACTTCTTTCTAGGTATAACTGACTCAAAGTGCACACACAATCAATTTCAACCATGAAACAAATTGAGTCCTTGTATTTCTCTACTACTGCCTCAGGAATCCTCTCCCTTGCCTTCATCTCTCTCTATAAGATTTTGATCATAGAAGACATTTCTCCATCTACCCATATGATGTTTTGTCTCCTATAACTCTGAGAAATCTGAATACCAGTAGGTACACTATCCTTCCATGCTCTGGGGTGCATACCAAGAAATTTGTGAACAATTTGAATGTACATATGTATCAACAAAGATCCAAATTTGAATCCCTTCAACTTATCTTTCTTAATATGCATTACATTCTCCAAGAATTGTTGTTTTAGTACTTCACAAAGGTTATACTTGATGTTTTCCTTAACATTTTGTAAGCCATTAAGATTAATCCTACTGATATTGAGTTGATTCGGCTGCTATAATGGAGTTTATAGCCTAAAATCATAGTAATCAATCTGACATCTTGTTGGAATATATTGTTTACTATCATCGCTCTTCTGTCCCACTGGAAATGCATTAGGGTTTATACCATCTTCTTAGTGTTCTTCTAAGAAACAGGTATTACACGAGTGTTTTCCAAACCTATTATAGCATAAATTAGGTAGCTGCATATCTTCATAGGTTGATCTCCAACACACATAAATTGGTTGTGCACTCTACTCGGAATAATCATTATTCATTCTTCTTTGTCGAACTTGTAAATTTTGGTTACCTTCATGATACTTAAGTTGTTAAGATGTGCAAACTCATCCTTCATCTTTCCATCATCTCCTATTTTTTCTTCCATCTCACTAGCAATCTCATCGTCTCCCAAAGATTCATACTTACAATGTATGTAAGCCCTAATAACTTCGACATGTAGAACATCGTAGAGTGTTTGTGAAAATGTGCCTTCGGGGTCATCCTCAGTAGATTTTAAAGGGTGTTTCTTAAACTTGTATCTAGGTCTCTCTGCAACATTAAAAATTATCATAGTATCCATTATCAAAGCTTCAAAATTGATCTAAATACCTCTTTATCTATTGAAATGTGAATTCCTGCTTCGATCAAACTCTTCAACACACTTGCTTTGATTCTTCTTCTAATCTAGACTTTGTTCTCCTTAGGATCTTCTTTTCAAATGATGTTCAAAACATGTTCTCTTTATTAACCTTATACTTCATTGAGTGAAGAAATGACACAGTTCCCAATAAACTCATTTTTATACATAATCCAGTTGAATAATAATCTAGCGATCATAGGAAATAGACTTGTAAAGTCATGTGATCACAAATATGTGTTCCAAAACATTTATACATGCTCTCCCTAAGCTCGCAAGAGTTTACTTCTCATATTTAGCGGCTAGATATATTTATGATGTATTCTTCCAATGCTCTCCTTAAAGCCATGCTTGGCCATCTAGGTTGATGTAGAAATGTTAGCATCAAGCGAAGAATCAGTAAAATCTAGTGATTCTTCCTGAACCTTTTCCTCACTAGACTCCTTTAACTTCCATACATTATTACTGCTAATATCTTCGGATTTCCTGAAAAAACTATCAAATTTCCCTATTTTACTCTACTAGACTCTTACCAATATCACCAATATTCTTCTTTATAACTATAGGAGGTGGTCCTCTTCTATTTTTAGTTCCATTGTACCTACAAACTTTGCTATATGTCCCAGATTGTTACATTTGTAGCATATAGGAGATGATTTGTTCTAATTAAATTGCAACTTACAATTCCTTGCAACGTGCCCAAGGTTATTATATTTGTAACATGCAGTCTTAGTTGTTGTATCTTCACTAATGTAATCTTGTTTGAATCTTGATTGATCAAGTTTCCTACATTCTACTTTCTTGCACCCATATGCATAACAATTAAAGCAATAACCAGAAAAGGGTTTGAAAGGGGCTTTACCTCTGTAGTCTCTCTTCATGTGTCCAAACCTTGTTATAGCCAAAATATCTACCTCTAAAAGGTCGTATATGTTCTTTAGGTTCTTCAAAAGTAGGTATATCTCCATCAATCTTCGCATCAAATTTTTCTTCTTGATTCTTTGAACATTCAGCTTCATTAAAGCCAACTCCATTCATGTCTCCTTTAGGTTTCTATATGTCTCTTTGTTCATCGATCAAGTCACTTCTCATGTGAAGTCTCTCAATATTTCTCTTTGCCTCAACAAGTTCTCCTTTTATGATCTGATTATATTTCTCTAATTCCAGATACTTGTTCTTGTAATCATCAAGTTTTGTCTTCATTTGTTCCATCTGAAGATTAGAATCCTTTAAGGTTCCCTCATTTTTTTCTTAGAATCATTTTCATGTTGAATCACTTTAGCTAACTGTAGTGAAGTAGTTTCATTATTAAGCTTCAAAGTATCTTTCTCTTGCTCAAGTTGCATTATCTAATCTGAAGTATCATTGTTTGAATCCTCTTTTATCTTAACCAAAAGATATTGTCTCTTACTTCTGGAATTTTCAAGTTATTCTTTTAGTTTCTTAATGAATCCCTTTTCTCTTCTCAATTTGAATTTTACAAGTTCTTGGTTATTAGGAAGCAGAACTCCCTAGAACATACTTAGGTATACCTTTTTTTCATGGGGAGAATTAGGGTGCAATATTAGACTAGGATTATTGATAGTATTAAGTGCAAAGATTCCTCTTAGGAAAGATTTCTCTCCCTCTTAGGTTGTATTCTACTTATAAAATATTTTCTTGCAGTGATTCCCAACTACTTTCTGTTAGCATTAAGTAATACTGAGAGGGGGGGTGAATCAGTATTAGAACACTCTAAACATGAACTTAATAATTTCCAACTAGACCATATAATTACTTAAATGAAAAGAACATAATCATAACACATAAATCATAACACCATAAGTTGTTTTCAAGGAAACCCTAGCCAAGGGAAAACCCCAGTGGGGATGGTACCCACAAATATGTACTAAAAGTATAGTGTCCCTGTTAGAATACCTAGCCATGTTAGTAGCTGAATATTACATTAGCATATTTCCCTGTTAGGTGGATACAAAACCATGTTAAAGGTATACTGAGCACAATATTCTTACAATCATAAATATAGTTATGTTACAAACAATCTAAGAAGTGAACAATACAAGCATT
Organism: Thuja plicata; assembly: GCA_018584345.1. Lineage (NCBI taxonomy): Eukaryota > Viridiplantae > Streptophyta > Pinopsida > Cupressales > Cupressaceae > Thuja > Thuja plicata. The sequence continues at coordinate 1,762,055 of MU223045.1, read as the reverse complement.
AGCTATGCTTAGATATTTCTAGTTGTAGCTCGCATCAACATCTTCTTGACATCAAAATGCATCCATTCCATCTGTCTATCATATCATCTCACCATCTCATATCTTCGCCTTACAAAATCTCTCTCTCTCTCTCTCTCTCTCTCTATATATATATATATATATATCTATGTGTGTGTTATTACATTATCCTGTCGGCTCTCAAATACATTACAAAATATAATTAATAATAATGCAAAGAGTAAATAAAAATTTAGAGACCTTATACAAACAAATCATAGGTTATCCACAATCCCAATCCAACTTAGCATGTTTGGATTCCATGTCATACTCCCTTAATCATCGCAATTGTTCATCTGCCCTGTATATCTACTAATCTATCTTCGTATGTCTTCAACTATCTGTAACTCACTGTGATCAACACCAAAAATCAAGAGACCTTAAATAAAGATCATACATACCCCAAAATTTCATTGCCTAAGCTCGCAAGATTTCATTCGCCATATACTAACTTCACTATCAAAAACAGTTCTGTTATACTCTGTATTTTTGTTTACTATACTTAGTCATTTTGCAATTTGCATCTCCAAAATTGTAAACAACTCCAAGAGATCATCATACCAGATGTGTTTCCATAAATGAAAACCCTAAAGTGTCCCATATCACTCAAAAATGAATCTCTTTCCAACAATATCTCCCTTTGGCATTGATGGCAACACTTAGTGAAAAATGACTAAGTGTCAATACCAAAAGATGTCTGTATATATCTTTTACATATCTCCTTTATTCTATACAATTTGCATACATTTTTCATCTCTTATCTTCTCCCCTTTTGACAGTAATGGCAAAGGTAAACAAAAATGTAGAATACATCAAAATTGTACCACTACTTACCAGAAAATTTAGAGTATCTTTAGTACATCTCAGAAAGATTTTTCCAATATCTTCACTTCCTTTGTCTAGGTCTTCATCAGTATCTAACTTACATGAATTATCTCATTCAGTGCTATCAAAGAAGTCTTTTTTGCCTTTAGCTCAGTAGGAATATGTGTTGTAAGGGCTTGTGTTGTCTTCTCCATGTCAGAGATATGGACCTCAAGAATTGATATCTTAGAAGTGATTAGACTCTTCAGCATACCAAACCTTTCCATAAATCTCCCTCTTTCTATATCTAGTACACTTAGTTTGTCCAAAATCTTTGACACCTCTCTATCTATCTCCAATACAGATTGTGAGGAGGTCTCGCAACTATTCATCAACTTGTCCAGAGTAGTTCTATCATTCACTACTATATCGTCAATGTTCTTGATATTTATTATAGGGTTTATACATTAACTGTATAATTTCCTTCCATGTGCGACACAAATTTTGGCCTTAGATGTAGTCTGGTTCAGTATGCCCTAGTCCCATGAAATAGACTTGCACACTTCTTCCAGTTTCTTCGTGAGATATTTCTTCTCAGCCTTCTCTTCCGCGATCTTCTCTAATGACTCATAGTGACTTTCAAAGTCATCTAGTGCCTTGTTCAAGTTCTCTACATCATCTTTTCCTTCAAAAATAATAGGCATTGGAAGGATTTTGTTAAGAGTGTCAATTTCTCTTCTCATTACCTTAGTCTTCTTCTCTCCCTTCTTCTCAGATCTTTCTTTAGCCTTAGAAAATATGATCTAGGATAACTTCATTAGCTCATCCACATGCATGTTCTCAATGTCAGTACTCAAATTCTATTTGTCTCCACTTTCCAACAATAAAGGTGAATAATCAGATGTAAAGATTTCTTGTTTCACTTTAACTTTATTCACTGTGTCTTCCATTGTTTCATTAGTGGTTTCTTTCTGTTTTTCTTTCTCTGTCATATCCTTGTCACTATTTCCTTCAATATTTTTATCCTACACAAAAGGGTCATTCATATCCTATGGATTTTCCAATGACACATGCACACCAGAAGCATAGAAATTTGGTTGCTTCACAGTGCTCACATATTGACTAGTATCTTCTTTAACTAATTTATCAAGATTTATTTCTGCTTTCCTTGATGATTCACCTTTCTAAACATATTTGGAATAAGGATCCTTAGGTCATGAGATGTTCTCAGTTCAATTTCCCATCAAGACCTTTTCCACAACTTTTTGTGTCTCCTCAATTACTTCATCATATCTTCCCATTATTTTTACTAATTTTGTCTTGGTTCTGAGTAAGGGTTTTAGTTCACTCAATATTATCTCCATCTCCTTACCAGATACAATGAGTAACATGTCTTCAATTTTTTTTTCTCTAATTAATTCATCTTCTTTCTATGATAATTTCTTCCTTATCTCAAATTTATCATATAACTCCTCAAGTATACTGCTTTCGATTTCTAAAAAATTCTTCTTAAAAACAAGCAGATGATTAATCACTATGTCTTCAATTAGAAGTTTTTCAGATGCCTCATACCTATCATAATATTTAGCCAATGAAACAAGCTTCCCTTGATTAATTACCCTCTTCTCCAAAATTTTCATGTCTAGCTTCCAGATTTGTCTCACATTAGTGGCCTTTTCTTCAACTTCATTCTCTTCTCCTTCTGTCCTATGTTTCTTAGGATGTGAGTCTAGTTTAGTGGACCTTGTGTTTCTTGTAGGAAATTGCTTTGTTATCTCTTCCTATGATGTATACTATGGTGATGAAGGTGTAGATACATCAATTACAGTAGAAAATGGACTGATTATGTTTGCATCTTCTGGAGGTGGAAGGGATGCAACAGTAGTGCTTACCAACCTAGAAGCTCTCTTTGTCATGTTCTTTCTAACTTCTTTCATTTCTTCCTTTGATATACTTGTCATGGTTTCTAATTCATCATCTATATTCTCTAATTTCCTTTTCCTCAAAGATCTATTCTATTCCTCCCTAATCTTTGTAGACTTTTCCTCATAATTACCCCATCTTTCTTCTAATGAATCAACTTTTGAAGATAGAATGTGTTCCACTTGCATAATAAAAACTTTAGAACTAACCTCATAACCCAGTGGATAACACCACTTATTTCTTGGTAGAAATGCCTCAAAGAACACACAATGAATATTAACCATGAAACAAATTGAGTCCTTGTATTTCTCTATTACTGCCTCAGGAATCCTGTCCCTTTCCTTCATCTCTCTCTGTAAGATTTTGATCATAGAAAACAATTCTCCATCTACCCGTGTGTTGTTATGTCTCCTTTAACTCTGAGAAATCTCAATACCAGTAGGTAGACTGTCCTTCCATTCTCTAGGTTGAAACCTGTAAATTTGTGAACAATGTGAATGTACCTATGTATCAACAAAGATCAAAATTTGAATCCCTTCGACTTATCTTTCTTAATCTGCCTTACATTCTCCAAGAATTGTTGTCTTAGTACTAGGCAAAGCTTATAATTGATGTTTTCCTTAACCATTTTTGTAATCCATTAAGAATACTCCTATTGATACTGAATTGAGTCAGCTAATATAATGGAGTTTATAGCCTAAAATCATAGTAATCAATCTGACATCTTTTTGGAATATATCATTTACTGTCATCACTTTTTTGTCCCACTGGGAATGCTTTAGGGTTTCTACCATCTTCTTAGTGTTCTTCTCAATAAAATGTATTACACCCGTGTTTTCCAAACCTATTATAGTATGATTTAGGTCATTGTAAATCTTCACTGGATAATCTCCAAGCTACATAAACTAGTTGTGCACTCTTCTCAGAATAATCTATACCCATTCTTCTTCGTCGAACTCATAAAGTTTGGTTACCTTCATGATACTTAGGTTGTTAAGATGTAAAAACTCACCCTTCATCTTTCCATCATCTCCTATAATGTCTTCCATCTCACTAGCAATCTCATCATCTTCCAAAGATTCATACATACAATGTATATGTAAGCCCTAATATCTTTAACATGTAGAATGTCGTAGGGTGTTTCTGAAAATGTGCCTTCAGGATCATCCTCAGTTGATGTAAAAGGGTTTTTCTTACACTTTTATCTAGGTCTCTTTGCAACATCAAAAATCATCAGAGTATCCATTATAAAAGCTTCAAAATTGATCTAAACACCTCTTTATCTATTGAAATGTGAATTCCTGCTTTGATCAAACTCTTCAACACACTTTATTTGATTATTTTTCTATGCTAGACTATGTTCTCCTCTGGCTGTTCTCTTTAAATGATGTTCAAAACATGTTCTTTCTATTAACCTTATATTACATTGAGTGAAAAATGACACAATTCCCAATAAAATCATTTATGTACATAATCCAATCGAATAACAATATGGCAATCATAGGATATAGACTCGTAAAGCCATGTGATCATAGATATGTGTTCCAAAACATTTATACATGTTCTCCCTAAGCTCGCAAGAGCTTACTTCTCATATTCAGGGGCTAGATAGATTTCTGATGTATTCTTTTAATGCTCCCACTAAGGCCATGCTTGGCCATCTAGGTTGATGTATCAATGTTAGCATCAGGCAAAGACTCAGTGGCATCTACTGATTCTTCTTGAACCTTTTCCTCACTAGACTCATTTAACTTCCATACCTTATTATTGTGTATATCTTCTTCTTTCTTGAAACAACTATCAAATTCACTCTTGTACTCTGTAGGACTCTTACTAGTATCACCAATATTCTTCTTTATAACTATAGGAGGTAGTCCTCTTTTGTTTTCAGTTCTTTTGTACATGTAAAATTTTGTTATATGTCCTGGATTGTTACATTTGTATCATATAAGAGGTGATCTATTATGATTAACTTGCAACTTAAAATTCCTTGTGATGTGCCCAAGGTTATTACATTTGTAACATGTGGTCTTAGTTGTTGTCTCTTCACTAATGTAATCTTGTTTGAATCTTGATTGATCAGGTTTCCTGCATTCTGCTTTCTTGTACCCATATACATAACAATTAAAGAAATAAATAGAAAAAGGTTTGAAAGGGGATTTACCTCTACATTCACTCTTTATGTGTCAAACCTTGTTACATCCCAAATATCTACCTCTGAAAGATCTGATCTGTTCTTTAGGTTCTTCAAGAGTATGTCTTTTTCCATCAGTCTTCGCATCAAATTATTCTTCTTGATTCTTTGAACATTCAACTTCATTGAAGCAAACTCCAGTCATGTCTCCTTTAGGTTTTTGTCTATCTCTTTGTTCATTGATCAAGTCAATTCTCATGTGAAGTCTCTCAATATGTTTCTTTTCCTCAACAAGTTCTCCTTTTATAATGTGGTTATATTTCTCTAATTCTAGATACTTTTTCTTGTAGTGATCAATTTTAGTCTTCATTTTTTGCATCTGAATATTAGCATCCTTTAAGGTTTCTTCAATTTTTTTCTTAGCATAATTTTTATGTTGAATCACTTTAGCCATTTGTAGTGAAGTAGTTGCATGAATAAGATTCAAAGTATATTTATCTTGCTCAAGCTGCACTATTTGATTTGAAGTATCATTGTCTGAATCCTCTTTTATCTTAACCATAATATCTTGTCTCTGACTTCTAGAAAGTTCAAGTTGTTCTTTTAGTTTCTTAATGAATCCCTCTGCTCTTCTCAATTTAAATTTCAAGTCACCATTCTCTACTTTAGCTTTGTCAAGATCTTTAAGTGTTTCTTCTTTTAGGATTAACAAGATATAAATAACAATTACATGCAGAACTATAACCAATATCAGAGAATAATAAACCAAAAATAGAAGAGAACACAAGACACAAAGATTTAACGTGGTTCACTCATCCCTAGGCTACATCCACCAACAACCAATCCAATATTATTATTATCCAATTATTACAATCTGATCGCAATACCCAATCCCCTTACAACTCAATATCATCGAAAGAACAAACTAAAACATACATGATGTGAAAACCTAACCCAAAGCCAATTTATACAACCTTTATGTCACTTTAGGGTTAAACATGTCGGCCCAGAAAATAGGGCCCAAAATATTTAACCCCATGCATTGCAAAAAGTGTAAAATACTTTCATGGATAATACTTTCCTAATCAGTCACCACAATATAACAATCTCCCACTTGGGGACTGATCAGACTCCACATAAACCAACAATTCTCCCACTTGGAGACTAATCCTGTAGCTAAACCACTACCCCGTGAAGCTCCACAAGATCCAACCTTCCTGGACTCTACTATTCAGTTAGTCTATTCAATCTAGAAGACCAACTGAAGTTGAACAAGAATTCATCTTCTCCCTTGTCACAACATTTGTAAACATATTTTTTGGATTATCATCTGTATGTATCTTTTCCATCTTTAACTATCCATCATCCAAAAAAGACCGAATGAAATGATACCGCAACTGTATGTGCTTTGTCTTTGAGTGCAAAGCAGAATTCTTTGCAAGATGAATGGCACTTTGATTGTATGAATACAAATAGTTATCCGCCTGTGGATGTCCCAATTCTTCCATGAAGAACTGAAGCCATATCATCTCCTTGGCTGCCTCTGTAGTAGAAACATACTCTTCCTCTATAGTGAATAAATCATTCACCTTTTGTAACTAATAAATCCAACTCATTGTTGTCCCACCAACAATAAATACATAACCTATAGTACTCCACCTGGTATCTATATCTCCTGCCAAATCTGATTCAACATAGCCATGAACAGTAGTAGTAGAGACCCCAAAGTGTAAACACTTATTGGATGTACCTCTCAAATATCTAAGAATCCATTTGATTTCATTCCAATGCTCAATCACAGGGTCACTCATATATCAGCTAACGACTCCCATTGCATGTGCAATATTGGCCTAGTACATACCATAGCATACATTAAGCTCCCTACAACTGAACCATACGGTATATTGGGAATTTTAGCCTCTTCTTCTGGTGTCTTTGGACACATCTCCTTAGTCAATTTCAAATGACTAGGCAAAGGTGTAATGACATCTTTGGCATCCTTCATGGAGAATCTCTGCAACACCTTTTCAACATAATTAGCCTGAGATAGAGTTAATTTTTTGTTCTTCCTATCTCTGCAAATTTTCATGCCAAGGATTTGTTTTGCTGCCCCCAAATCCTTCATAGAAAAAGATTTTGTGAACTGTTGTTTCAACCCCTTAATATGATCCATGTTAGACCCAGCTACAAGTATATCATCAACATATAAACATAGAATAATGTAGTTGGCATCATCCAACCTCTTTAAATAAATAAAATGGTCTTAATTACATCAAGTGTATCCATTCTTATTCATAAAATTATCAAACTTAATATACCATTGTTGAGGTGCTTTCTTCAAGCCATATAAACTTTTCTGCAATCTGCACACTAAATTCTCCTTACCCTTGACCTCAAATCCCTGTGGCTGTACCATATACATTTCTTCATTCAAATCACCATGAAGAAAATGTGTTTTGACATCAAGCTGCTCTAAATGCAAATTTTCAATAGCCACAATACTTAAAGCAGTATGAATAGAAGTCATTTTAACAACTGGAGATAATATCTCATCAAAATCAATACCATGTTTCTGTGCAAATAATTTTACGACTAATTTGGCTTTAAATCATTTCTTACCTCCATCTTCTTATTTCAACCTATAAGCCCATTTATTCTACAAAGGGCGTTTACCTGTAGGTAACTTACATAAATCCCAAATCTGATTTTTCAGCAAGGACTTCATTTCATCTGTCATTGCAAACTCCCACTGAAGCTTTGTATCCACCTGCATAACTTCATTATAATATTTAGGTTCACCAGCATCAGTTAACAAAATAGAATACAAAGAAGGTGAAAATCTATCTGGAGGTCTAATTAGCCTTGTTAACCGTCTAACATTCACTAGGGTGTGGCATTTGTTGTTGTTGTTGTTGTGGAGCATAAGGAATTACTAGAACATTATCTTTTGGAGTATCATCCAACTCTACATAATTAGTTTCTTTCTTCTCATGTTGATGCAATAGATCTTTGTACAACACTTTCTCATTGAATATGACATCCCTGCTTCTTACAATTTTATGATTTTCAAAATTGAAAAGTCTATAGCCAAATTCATCAATGCCATATCCAAAAACTACACATTTTTTTAATTTTGCTTCCATCTTGGTTCTATTTTCAAAATCTATATGTGCAAATGCTTCACAACTGAAGGTTCTGAGAAAAGAATAACTTACCTTCTTACCAGTCCATGCTTCCTCTAGAATACCACAACCCAAAGGAGTAGAGGGACCTCTTTTAATTAAATAAACAAAAGTATTTGCAGCCTTTGCCCACATTTTAAGGGGAGCCCAGCATGCAATCGCATAGTCCTTGCATGCTCCATTATTGTCCTATTCATGCGTTCATCCACTCCATTTTCTTGTGGAGTCCTTGGAACCATTTTCTACCTATGAATACCATTAGAGGAACAATAATCTTAAAATTATTTGTTGAAATACTCACCACCGTTATCAAATCTGAGACATTTTAATCTTTTGCTAGTCTCATTTTCAACCAAGCTTTTCCATTTTTTAAAAGTTTCAAATACATCATATTTCTGCAAATCCAGACTTTCCTAGTTGCATCATCAATGAAAGTAACAAAATACCGAGAGACATCAAGGGAAGATACATGAGCTGGCCCCCATACATCTATATGCACAAGCTCTAATTTATCATCTTTCTTTGCCTTCCCACCCTTCAAGAAACTAACTCTCTTTTGTTTCCCATACACACAACTTTCACAGAAATCCAGATTTACACATTTCATACCTGGTAAAACTTTCTTTGAGTGAAGTGATTTCATACCTTTCTCACTCATTTGCCCAATTTTGTTGTGTTATATTGTTGTTTCGGTATCCGCAGTGACTATTTCATTTTCTACCTACTCAACTGCAGCAATTGTTCCTGGACATTCACTTTTCTTTGTAACAATTAAAGTAGAAGGAAGAACATTACCTGTACAAATATATAAGGTGCCTACTTTCTCACCTTTTTCTACTACTAAGGAACCTTTTGAAACCATCCAATTTTTATCATTAAAAGTAACTGTGCAACCATCATCACCTAGTTGCCCTCCTAAAATTAAATTTCTAATCAGCCTTGGAACATGTCTAACCTCTTATAGTAGCCAATAATTCCCATTATGAAACTTAATCTTAATTCTTCCCTTCCCAACAATTTGACAGGGTTTATTATCTCCCAAATAAAATTGCACAAAATCACCTTGGACATAATCAATAAAATAACTCCTATGGGGTGTAGCATGAAAAGAAGCCCCTGAATCTAAAACCCATGAATCATCAACATTCTCAAGGGAAAGAATCAAAATAGCATCTTCAGATTTATTACTTACCACATTTCCCTCCTTATTGCCTTCTTGTTTGTCTCCTTCTTTATTCTTCTGAGACCAGAAATATTTCTTCTTGATTGAGACCTCTTTCCCTTTGACTTCCATCATGATTTCTCATGATTTCCAGAGTTGTTTCCTCTATCTCTTGTTCTGCCTCTGCTTTCAGCATTCAAAACACTACTTTATGTAGATCCACCTGAGCTTTTCTCTATAAATTTCCTCACTTAGAATAACACCAACAACATAATCAATTTTTAGGGTGTTCAAATTTGAAACAAAGTTACTAAAATCCATTACCAAGCTACTCCAGCTTTCTAGAAAAGAACACAGAATCAAAAGAGCCCTAATTTCTTCATCAAAATTTATACTCACAAAAGATAATTGACTAGTAACTGTGTTAAACTCATTTAAATGATCAGTCACTAACCCACCTTCTACCATCTTCATATTAAATAAATGCTTCATAAGAATACCTTATTCTAAGTGGAAGGCTTTTCATACAAGTTTCCTAGGGTTTCCATCAACTCTTTAGTTGTCTTTGCTTTGGTAATATTAAATGTCACCGATTGTGCTAGACATAAGCGAATGCTACCCAATGCCTTTCTATCCAGAATATCCCGATCCTCCTGAGACATAGCTGCATCTTTCTTGCTTACTCCTCCCAATGGTCATCATAAATCATTCTGATAGAGATAGTCCTCCATCTAAATTTTCCATAACTGAAAGTTCTATCCATTAAACTTCTCAACCTTCAACCTACCCTTGTCTTCCATTACTCCCACTCAACCATGAGACTCCCACTAAATTGCGAGATCTTCCTGTAGAGGATAACTGAAAACAACCTTGCTCTGATAGCACTTATTAGGATTAACAAGACATAAATAATAATTACATGCAGAACTATAACCAATATTAGAGAATAATAAACCAAAATAAAAAGAGAACACAAGACATGAATATTTAACGTGGTTCACCCAATCCCTAGGCTACATCCACCAACAGCTAGTCCAATATTATTATTATCCAGTGATTACCATCTGATCGCAATATGCAATCCCCTTACAGCTCAATACCGTCATAAGAACAAACTAAAACATACATGATGTGAAAACCTAACCCTAAGCCAATTTATACAATCTGTATGCCACTTTAGGGTTAAACATGTCGGCCCAACAAATTAAACCACGTGCATTGCAGAAATTTTAAAATACTTTCCTGTCAGTCACCATAATATAACATCTTCAAATTTTTCCTCCAAACTTTCAGAATCCATCTTGATCTCACTTAAGCTATTAAACTTTCTCTCCAAGGGCCAAAAGCTCTGATACCAATTGTTAGGATTAAGTAATACTAAGAGGGGGTGAATTAGTATTACAAAACTTTAAACATGAACTTAATAATTTCCAACTAAACCATATAATTACTTAAATGAAAATAACATAAGCACACAACACAACTCATAACACCATAAATTGTTGTCGAGGAAACCTTGGTGAAGTTGGTACCCACAAATATGTACTTAAAGTATAGTGTCCATGTTAGGAGACCTAGCCCTGTTAGGAGCTGAATATTACATTAGCACATTTCCCTTTTAGGGGAATACAAAACCTTGTTAAAGGTATACTAAGCACACTTCTCTTACATTCATAAATATAGTTATGTTACAATCAATCTCAGAAGTCAACAATACAAACATCAGCTATGCTTAGATAGTTCCAGTTGTAGCTTGCATCAACATCTTCCTGACATCACAATGCATCCATTCCATTTGTATATCATCTCATCTCACCATCTCATATCTTCTCTTTACAAAAAGCTCTTCATATATATATGTGTGTGTGTGTGTGTGTGTGTGTGTGTGTGTGTGTGTGTGTGTGTGTGTGTGTTATTGCATTATCCAGTCGGCTCTCAAATATATTACAAAATAGAATTAATACTAATGCAAAGAGTAAATACAAATTCAATGAGCTTATACAACCAAAGCATAGGTTATCCCCAATCCCAATCCAACTTAGCATGTTTGGATTCCATGTCATAGTCCCTTAATCATTGTGATTGTTCATTTGCCCTGTATCTTTGTTACTCTGTCTTCGCATGTCTTCAACTATCTGTAACTCACTGCGATCAACGCCAAAACTCAAGAAACCTTAATTGAAGGTCATACATACCCCAAAATTTCCATTCCTAAGCTTTGAAGTCTTCATTCGCCATATACTAACTTTACTTTCCAAAACTATACTGCTATACTATGTATTTCTGTTTACTGTACTTAATCATTTTGCAATTTGCATCTCCAAAACTGTAAAAAAATCCTAGCGATCATCATACCAAATGTGTTGCCATAAATTAAAACCCGCAAGTGTCCCATATCACTCTAAAATTAATCACTTGCCAACACTTTCTTATTTTTCTACAGTCCCCATTAGCAATGGTGAAACAGATTGAGAAAATTATCAGGAATTTTTTATGCAAAGACAATATGAATGAAGTGAAAAGGTTTCCTCTAGTCTCATTACATGGTATGTTAGGTGCTAAGAAGCAAGGAGGTGAAGGGATTCATTATATAGGAGATAAAAACAAAGAATTTGGGGGTAAGTTAGTATGGCATATGTATTCTAAACCATCCACTAACAGGAATAAATTAATTCAAGCTAAATATCTTGATTCAACTAACTCTGCCAGGATACTCACTATTTCCATTCCATAACAAGGTTGTAATACCTACCCCTTGGTCTGCCTGTATGTGTCAGTTTCTGGTCTCTTTCAGGCATTTTTATATTTGCATTGGATATTTCAGGTGATTTTGAGGATATTCATGCATTACTTTTCATTATGTTATTGATCCATTGTTAGTTGTATTATATCATCTATTTGTATATGATTTGTGATTATTTCATGTTGGCTATGTTTATGTTATGAAATCATTTTGATTAAGGTTTTCTGATTATACTGACCCTATATTTATTTGCACATGGATCATGGTGATGATTCACATTTTTGTCTATGGTGTTTGGTATGGTATGAGATAGAGTCGTAGTTACTTGCTTCAGCGAGATCCACACGATAAACTAGTCTCAACCATTGCTTGCTATATTGCATGTATATATGTTCATCTTTGTGATGACAGATTTGCAGCTATCGGGCTACGTCTTCCCTGAATTGACATGAGTGAGCGTTCCCTATCGCAGTATCTCAATGGTAAGAGAGGGGAGATAATATTCAGGTCCAAATCCATACTCTAAACCCTTATTTTGACCTAGAATTGGACAAGAATCTGATTGACTATCCTAGAGGTTGAATCTATCAAGTGAGGTGGATTCGTGAGCCTGTTTGTGTGTGTTTCTATTTCTATTTTAGTTGTTGTCTATTTTAGTTGTTTATCTGTTTAGATGGTTTTCTGGTGATTTAATGATGCTTTTGGCTTGAATTATTTAATGAATATTTATGGTAAATATTAATGTTAATTATTACACCTTTAATAAGGTTAAAACATTGATATATGAAATATATGACTATTTAATAATTAAATATTAATTAAATGCCTTTATTTAATTAATTGATTTAATTATTAAGTCTTGATTTAAATAATTGAGATTTAATAAATATTAAATTCAATTAATTATAATTAATTGTGCAAAGTTGATTTATTGAATATTATTTTAAGTTGCATGATTAATTGATTTATTTAATTGAAATATATTCTCATGCATTTTTAATTTAACACTTTGTTTTGATATTATAAAGTTGAGTTATGCATGCTTTAAGTGAAAATTGAAAATAAAGATTTTCTTTTAATTATTAATTAGATAATTTATATTCTCTTTAGGGTTTTCACTTTTGAAAACCTAATTGCTTAGTTTTCTATATCCTTGGATTGAAAGCCATTTTGGAGGTGGTTTAATCAGGGGAGAAAGGAAAATCAGGTGATGAAGGATTTGTGAAAGCTTGAGAGTATTTTGGAGCATTTTTAGAATTCTTCTTTGCTTGGAATTGTGAATTTTGTTTCTCTCACTAGTTATTGACGTAGGATTTTGTTCATGTTAATTCTAGCTTTTGGATCCACGTCTTCTATGCATCTGAAAAGCTAAGATCCTTTGTGTGATCTTCCTTGTTTGATTATTGTGTGGTTTATTGATTTAAAATTTAAAAAAATTTATTCTTGGTTCAATTTTGTGTTTTCCTTCAATTTTGCATGTCAGATCTGTGCTTGTGGGCATAAAGATTTCATTTCTCGGTGTTAAATGCAAAATGGGCATTAGGGTTTTCATGTGGAAATGAATTTGTTCAAAATTGTCTTTGGTTTCAATTTGGGGAAAATGTCCTCTTTGAGAGAAAATTGATGGTTATTGCCAAGAAAGAGTTTAAACCCTCATATCTGTGAATATCTTATCTTGAAAGTAGAAAATTCACCTTTGACATGCTCTTGCCAAAACCGGGTCCAGATTTGCATGAAAACAAAACAATTGAGTTAAATTTGCATGCTTAGAGAAAACCCTTCTTGAAAATAAATTAATATTAGATTTAGAATTATTTTTTTGTTTGCATCAATTTGCATGCAAAGATTCCATTTGAAAAATAATATTAAATTTAGAATATTTTTCTTGTTTATGTCAATTTGCATGCTTAGAGAAAACACTTTTTGAAAAAAGAAATTAAATATTAAATTTAGAATGTTTCTCTTGTTTGTGTCAATTTGCATGCAATAGAATTCTATTTTTAGAAATTATGTTTCTTTAGAAATTCTATTTTTTAGAAATTCTATTTTTAGAAATTACGTGTTTAGAAATTTTATTTTTAAAAAAAATAAAAAATATATATATCTTTTTAGAATTTGCATGGAGTGGTATTCTATTTTTAGAATTTCTTTTTTTTTTTTTAAATTTTTTTTAGAATTCGCATGGAGTGGTATTCTATTTTTAGAAATTCTATTTTCAAAAAAAAAAACACTTTTTTTTAATTCTCATGCAGTGGGTATTCTATTTTTAGAAATTCTATTTAAAAAAAAAACTAGAAAAATTTTACTTATAATTATAGTTACATTTTTAGTAATTATTAAATAGACTAATTTATATGATGTGAATGTTATAAATTAATCTATAGAGGCTTTATGTACACTTTCTATAGAAAATTGAATTCTATTGTTGTTAATAATTTTATTGGATAAACTAAATTGCATAGTGTTACTATAAATGAGTTTATCACTGAATTTTATTGTCTTTCTGGAATCGTACTCATTATGCGATGATGTGTCTTCTGAGTGACTCATTTAAAAGATTGTGTGTTTCTTTTCCTTTTATGTGTCTGTTGGGATTAGTTGGCTATCAAGATGTAAAACCAGAGGTTTTGGGGTTTCTATTTATTTGGTGTTTTGTGTACTTCAGTGCATGTTCTTGTTGAGATTGATTTTGAGTCTTGATCTTTTTACCCAACCTAGTTGTTGAGCTAGTCTTATGTAATCTTGTGAGAGTATTCTAAGTGGTTTTGGTTAATTGTGAACCAATAGTTCTTGTATGGGCAAGAACCAGTTCCAAGAATTATGTTCTTTTCTTTGAAATTATTTGTGATTCTCTTAGGGTGTATCCCTATATGAGTGGGAATCAGTGATGAGGTTTATGATATACCTTTATGATGTTCTTTTGTGAACCTAGCATAGGTTACCTAGTTGTATAGTAGGATGTGGCTTGCAATAAGTGTCGGAGCTCACAAGTGGCTGCTAGGATCATTTATTGTAAGTAATTTTAACAAGTGATAACATAATAACTTATTACGATGCCTTAGTATAATGTAATAAGATATTAAGCCTCACCCATGCTTGAGTGTTATTATAGGCTAAGATGGAGGATGAGTTGATGCTTACCACCTTGAGGGGTGTGTGTCGACATAGTTAGTGACTTTGTATGTTTGAGAGGTCATTGACACCGTGTATGGTCACTTGAGTGTCGAGATCTATTAAGGGATTTATAGGATAAAACTCAAGGGTTAGACATACATGATGACACCTTCCTATATACAGCTTAGGTTATCCTATGTGTGTCGGTTACCTCTGGTATTTTTTGGATTTCCTTATTGTGATTCAGAGAGCTTCTAGGATCTTCCTATGTATTTCTTTATGATGGTTGTATACCTTTGATGTTTGCCTTCTTTTTGTATACCCGTGTGAGTGGGTCTGTTATTATATCCTCAGTACGGTGGGAGTGGACCTTTGGTTCCACACGATCGAGTGGTAGTGATTCTTATTACCATTGAGATCTGACGTTCGTCTTCATGCTTGGATGATCCTTGTTGCAGTTCTTCTTCGATCTTCTTATTCTTCTGGAGACTTATATAGTTTCATGAGTTGTATATTTGTACCATATGTGTATATTGGATGACATCTTTTGGAGGATTTAATGTATTGTATTGTTATGTATTATTGCATACCCTGCAACATGTGCAATGGATGTTGATTTAGTTGTATATGTGGTCTTATTATATGAGATGTATATTATTGGATTCAGTTGATGTATCCTTATGTCAGTTCTTTAGAGTTGTTCTCGTAGATTATTTTTCTTAAGTAATTCTGCATCAAGGAACCATCAAGAATTGTAATCCTTTATTGATTTGTATTCATGTATATGTCATGTTATCTCATGTGTTTCTTCTACGTTGTTAACATTATTGTTTATAAACATTTAAAAAAAATTATCCTGATAATTTGGTTGCATGTTTAGGTTAGTTCTCCTGGGTTCCCTAATGGGGCATTACAAAGGTTCAATTATGTGGAAATTTCTAATTGTCTCAAGGGATATTGTTACATCATATGCTTCATGGGAGGTTCATAGTGGGGAGGAAGTAAAATTTTGGCTTGATTCCTGGAATGGATTCAAACCTCTGGTTAAAAATAATGAGTTAAGATTGATATCCCCATTGGTTTCTCAATTATGGGGTGATAACTTAGTGGACTATGTTGACATAGTGGAAATCTCTTTAAGTAGAGTTATTTGGAAGGATTTCTCTTCTCTACCAATCACTTTGAGGAAGAAATAATTGTTGGAGCAAAGTTTGAAAGTTAGAGTGGTCTTCTTAAAAAATTCTAGAGATATTATTATCTGGGTACCCTTCAAAATAGGACATGCACTCAAATTGGGGTATGAATCAATAAAAAAGAGATACCCAAGTGAATCCACAGAGAATATTTATTCTATTGGAGCAGTTTGATCCCACCAAAGGCAGGTTGTTTCACATGGTTGTTACTTTAAAAAAGAGTTCTCACTAGTGATAGGTTAGCTATGTTGCACAATGCTAACCAATTTTAATGTGTTTTCTATTCTTCATCTTTGGAGGATGTAAATCACCTTTTTCTGTAATGCCCCTTTGCCATTCAGTATTAGAAATTTATGCTAGCAAAGCTTCAGCTTCATATGCCTCTACCACTCCTACTGTGGGAGTTACTTTAGTCTTTTCCATTGTTGTATAAGGACTCTTTCTTTGTAGGTATGTGGGTGGTTGTCCCAACTATTTTAATTTGGTTTCTATGGTGGGAAAGAAACAAGAGGATTTTCATAAAAGTGTCATCTTTGGTGCATGAATTTCATGCTAAGATTGTTCAATCAGTATTTATGGCAGTTATGGCACATGTGCAAAAGACTAAAACATGTACATCCATATTTTCATCATGGGACAGTAATGTTTTGCAAACTTGGCCTAACATTAAATTGTCTTTCAATGGATCAACAATGTCATATCCTAAGAATAAGATCAATAGGAAGGAAATTCAGTGGCAGGCTCCTAATCATCCATTTGTCAAATTAAACTTTGATGGTGCCTCTAGAGGTAATCCTAGAATTTTGGGTGTGGGTGTGTGCATTAATAATTCCTGTGGGGAACTCATTGTTGCTAAATTAATTTCTATTATTAAAGGAACAAATAATTATGTTGAATCTTTGGCATTGTTACATGGTCTTCTGTTGGCCTAAATCTTGGGTTTCTCTCATCTCCACATAGAGCGAGATTCTTTGCTAATAATTGAAGCCACAAAAACATGTCATTGTCAAAATTGGAGGATTAATTATATTTTACAATAAGCATGGGGAATTTTGGATACCTTTCATGCAAAGGAAAAGATTTTACCCACAGGTCCTCTCATATCGAATAGAAAAGGCTTGACGAGTGTTATGATTTTGAGTATTAGGATTAGAGGACTTCTCATGTTTAAGTTTCTTAAAATAGTTATTGATCACGTGACCATCTTTTCCACAATAATTACAATGAGGTCTATTAGAATTATTATGATAACCATTATTATTATTATGATTATGAGATCTATTATTATCCGATTTAGACATGAAGGCATGTTCATTAGATTTAAGTGAGCCAAATTATATTAACTTAGCCTCTTCTTGACATAAAAGATTTTGAAAGATAGCATAAGTTAATTGAGATGCTAACAAAGGAAGAGCTAATTGAGAATGAATATTAGTAATAAATTTTTGAAACTCTTTAGAAAGGCATTTTTTAAGAATAATAGTAATTAACCTAATGTCAGATAAAGTAACATTAATACCACTAAGTTGAGTTTTAATAGCATCAAACCTAAGTAAAAGTTCATCCATATTTCAAAAATTAGTATACCTTAGGTCCTCCAAGTTGTCTTGGAGTTGAATCTTACGGGATTCAGAGGAGTTGTCATACATTTGTTTCAAGATTTCCCATGCTTCATGAGCTTTGGTGCAATGTCCAATTAGGACATAAAGATTAGGAATGATGGAGAGACCAATCAAACCAAGGGCTTTTTCATTTTATGTTTTTCAAGCATCTTTTTCTGCTTGAGTAGTAGAGGTAGCTGGTTCAATGGATGCATCTATAGCAACTTCAAGTAGATGTTTAAAATGAAATAGAAATGAAACATGAGTTTTCCATTGATGGTAATTAGAACTATTTAGCTTGATTTCAGGAATTAATGTTGACTTGATTAATTATCAAAATTAACTGAAATAAAGCTAAATACAAGTGGCAGGATATAATGATGAATCCAAAAAACTAATTTAACGTGATTAGTGAATGCCAATATGCAAGAATTTTAAATATTAAAAAAATTTAAATTTTGTTTAAATTATGAAACAAATTTGAATTGCAGTTAAATAATAAACTAGCAATGGAATTAAGATAGATTTGATACTATCAAATTAAGAATGAAGCTATAATAAGTAATATTGAGTAAAAAAAGTATTAGCGATTAAACTTTTTTAATGAAAAACAAGATTTGACCAGATTTAAAAAATGAGTCAAAGATGTGTTCAAACTAATCTAAAATAGGATAAACCGCATAAATAATTAAGAGATCAGGGAATAATTCAGATTCCTCCTGCAAAAGAGAATGTTAGGATAATGAATATGCTATAGAAATAATATAATTAGAAGAATATAATGAAGAATCTGTTAAAAAAAGGCTATCCTCTGCTAAGTGACCAATAACCAGAAAGAGAAAATGCTTGGAAGAGTAGGTACAAGTGCTGAAAGAAAAAATTTTAACTGAACAATACTATGCAAAATTGTTGCACAAGATATACTGCAGAGCTGTGATGAATGATAATTAAGAAAGGGAAATAACTAAACAAAATTTATACCAAGCAAGAGAAAGGTAATAATGGTTATGCTGCGCAACTTTTAGCAGCTAAGGCCGTTGCGCCTGCGCAAAGAAGGGAGAAAGGCTACTCACGTGGAAAAGAGCCAAGGGGGGAGCCAATGTTGTTGCATGAGAGGCACAAAAGAAATGAAGGCAGTGAAGGGAGGAGGGCAGTGTGGAGGGCTACGCTATGGAAGTTGCTCTATCCTTTGAATGTTGCACAAGAAAGGAGAAGGGTAAGGGTTGTGCAAAGAGTATATATATGTTGTGCTAAGATATGATCCTAAAACCAAAGGATATGGCAGCAGACAGTAAGGACAAAGAAAAGAACTATAGGCTGTGAAAATGAAATGGAATGAGACAAAAGGGAGCGATTGAAACAAGGTAGAAATGCTACGCAAAGAACTATATGGCAGTGTTATGAAAAAGACAAGAATAAAAAAGATAAAGCTGCCCAGAACATAACAAATTAAGTTGTACAAGAATAATGTATAAAGATATGTTAACCATGCAATGAAAGAAGTATATGGATGTTGCGCAATAAATTAAGAATATGGATTTAGATACAAAAATTGCTATGAAAAACAAAGATACAGAAATAGCTATGATAACCACATTTTACATAAGCCTGTGAGGAGACATAGATTTGTAAAAAAAAGAGATATATAAAATCAGAAATTAAAGAGTAGATGAAAAAGAGATATAATATTAGATCTACAATAAAAATGTTAGATATACAGATTTAAATATCGATTCAAAGATGAAATACAACATGCAAGACTGAAAATCCCTTGCGGTTGCCCGACAGAGGGTAAAGAAGATCTGGAAAAAACTACAAACTGGGGAAACAATAAAAATTGGGTTTGGCTGTGAACCAGCCAAACCCCAAAAAAAAATTTAGAAAATCTGTAATAAAAGTTAGATTGAGAAATCTTTCAAACAAGAGTTATCTTTCTCCTTCACAAATGAAATATCTTTCACCTATTCCTACATGCACACTCAAAACAAGGATTAAACCAGCTCTGATACCATGTTAGAAGCTTAAAGAAAATAATGAAAATGAGAAGGAAAGAATCCAAGAGAGTATGCAAAGAAAAAAAATTTACCAAAATACTGAAAGAGAGAGAGAGAGAGAGAGAGAGAGAGAGAGAGAGAGATTTCTTCAATTGATCAACCAATAGTTCACCAAAATGCTCCAAGAACCATGACAAGAACACAAGAATTTGAAAGGGGAAAAGCAAGAAAAAACCCCTTGTGAATAATATGAATATGGAAAAAAGGATAAAGAATGAGAGCAATAAGCTCAATACAATATTGAGAGAAAGTTGAGAATGAGAGAGAAGAGAAGATTGAAGAGAACCCTATATTCATAGAACCATTTGAGAACCAACTAATCAACCTAGAATACAAGAAAGCAAGAAGTGTGTGAGAACCATCTCTTAAGTAGAGATGAGTGGAGGATTTTTCATGTAACTCCTATGCATGCCACATCCACATTGTGTGTGTGCCAAATGTGTGATTCCTCTTAAGGAGGAATATCTAATTTTCTTATTAAAGTAATTACAAATAATATGACAAGACCATGGTATATCATTTAATTACATAGTTACCAAGGAAAGATTAATTCTAACAGTTATTACCCATACATACAGAGAAGGTAATAGGCTTGCAGAATGTCTTGCTAATTTAGCATGTGATATTGGCGAGGTGGAATTTGTTAGGATTAAGTAATACTGAGAGGGGGTTGAATCATTATTACAACACTTTAAACTTAAACCAAGTAAATTATAACTTAACCAGATAATTGCTGAAATCAAAATAACATAAACACAAAATGCACAACTCATAACACCATGAATTTGTTTTCGAGGAAACCCTGGCCAAGGGGAAACCCTGGTGGGGATGGTACCCATAAATATGCACTAAAAGTATATTGTCCCTGTTAGAAGACCTAGCCCTATTAGGAGCTGATTATTACATCAGTACATTTCCTTGTTAGAGGAATACAAAACCTTGTTAAAGGTATACTAAGCTCATAGCTCATACAACCAGAAATGAGATTCTATTATAATGCTTTATCAAGAATGAACACTTCTATGCTTAGGTAGTTCCAGTTGTATTTTGCATTACCATCTGACTGATTTTGATATCACAATGCATCCATCTGACCCTTTGTATCCATACCAATCTCTCACACATCCATCACATTTATCACTTCTCAAAAATATATTCCTATATATACATTGTTACATATCCTGTCGACTTCCAATTACATCATAAAATAGAATTAATAATTATATAAAAATAAATTACCAAGTCAGTGATCATATACTATCAAAACATAGGTAATCCAAAATCTGAATCCAACGTAGCACATTTGGACTTCGCATTATACTCCCTTAATCATCACAATTTTTTATCTCCCATGTATCACTGTTACTCTTTCTTCGCATATCTTCATCATATTGTAACTTACTACAATCAGATCCAAAACATAAGTGATCTTAACTGAAGGTCACACATATCCAAAAATAGCTTCTCCTAAGCTCACATGTCTTTATTCATCATATATTGTCTTCGCTAAACAAAATTGTACTCCTTTACCCGTACCTCTACTTCCTAAACTTATTCATTTTGTAGTCCTTAACTCCAAAACTGTGTTTCACACTATGAGATAATCTATAAAATGTGTGTTTCCATAAATGACAAACCTAAAGTGTTCCAGAACATTCCTAAATGAAGCACTTTCCAACAATCTCTCCCTTTGGCATTAATGGCAACACTTAGTGAAAAATGTCTAAGTGTCAATACAAATTAAAAATATACACAACACTTTTTATCTTATTTACATATATCTTCTCTACACTATATATTTTTCATATCTTCTCTTCTCCCCCTTTGACACAAATGGAAAAGGTATACAAAAATGTAGAATACATAACAAAATTGTACCACTGTTACCAAAAATTATACCATCTTTAGCACATCTTGGAAGGAGCTCTCCAAGATCTTCACTTCCTCTAAAAAATTTGTTGGAATTATAATTGAATGATGTATTGAGAGGGGAGGGGTGAATCATTACCTCTAAATATTTTCTTGGTTAGCCCATTAACCCTTAGTCATCAGTTTGTAAACTATCTTATCTAACTGTTCATCTTTCTTTATGTATATGCAGTCATAACATAATTTCTTTAATATGTAACCATACAAGAAACATTCATGAAAATAGATAACACATGACACAAGATATGATATTGCATAAAACTCCTATTAGGAAGTAAAAATTGTGGTGGGGATTGTTACCCACAAGAATTCACTATCTACAGATAAGAAGGGGCCAGTTAAGGCTTACAATTGGTCACTTCTGATGGCCTACCCTGTTAGGAGTATTATAGTGGAGACCTATTAAGATCTACTTTATTTGAAGCTTTAGAAACACTGTTAAGTGTGCACTCTATTAAGAGATTTGTAAAGAATGGTTAAGTCCACCTTCTACAAAAGGATTTTAGATGTGATGAACTTGTTAGAATGCAACTACATAAGTCTTTGATCTGATGATGTATGAAATCTCTAATTGCTGATAACAGATCCAATAAAGCTTCCTATGTATGAGTAATCATCTTTTCATGATTGAATAATACCTTTGTCTACTCGTCGGTAGCCTCTGTGTGTTCTTGATAACTAGTGTGATCTATTTCTAAACTTTGCATAAATTTTGTCTTCTTCTCCTTAGATTCTCTTCGTGGCTATCAACAACAATAAATTCATGATTCGCAATTGATTGAACATCTATTTATACTAGATTTTATCTCTATTCTTGATTCACGCTTTGCAAGTTAACTCTAGATCCAAGGTTTACAACTTGACCTTGATCTTTAGTTAGATATGTTTTAGATCCATTAGGATGCTTTAAAACATTTACATAATTCTTTCTTGACCCTCAAGTAATGATTTAAAACAAATTAAAACTCTATAAATAGAATTACAATGCTTTATCTGATGTGTAAAACTCAAATCCACTATTTGCGGGTTCTCTAACTGACTGTCGATTCTGATGGTCAGGCTTCTCTATCAATATGTTGGTTTTCTTTGTCGTCGATGTTCCTTTCTTGAACTATTCATCTGGCATACCTTTTTCTGCTCCATCGGTTTTGTTCTCAAAACTGTGTCGTCAGTGATGATCTTTGTGTTATATCATTGACCTGTCAATGATGTCTTGTTTACTTCATTGGTGTTAACACTTGTTAGTGTTTGTTGGTCAATTCCATACTTAGCATTTTCTTGTGACTTTTTATTTTGTCAGGTATGCTCATTTTCCACTGGTTATGCTTGTACCGATGATCTCTGTCAATGTTTTTCACTAAGTGTACTAATGGAAAAATTAATGTCATCAATATCCCACTTTGACATTAGTATCAAAAACATGATATGTGCAGCATACTGAATGTATTAGTATGTACACCTATGTATACTTCTTCCTTAGTCATTTGAATGAATCCCCCTATGTATATGTTGGTAAGTGTAAGTATATATACATATCCTTATGTACTTTTATTTTCCCCTTTTTTGATATATTGTACATAACTATCTTTACATATTTGTTCCTTCCTTCTGTACATACAATATACATTTCCTTTCTATTCCTCCTTTTTTGATAATAAAGGCAAAGGTACTTACATCTTGCCAAAAAGGTGGGAATGTGAGGACTTGATCTCCTCCATTATCTTTTCCCATTTATCCTTCAGCATTTCTAGAGCCATGTGCTCAAGTGATATCCTTACATGTATATCATAGATGTTTTCTACTACAGACATCTCTGGGGTTGCAATTAAGTTTCTGGCTTCAGAAATATGTTGCTATAGAATAGTAAGATTAGGAAAGATGTGTGCTTGTAGTTCGGTAATCTCACCTCTTAATTGTGTTTCAGCATCCCATATTTCTTGCCTGAGCCTGTTAGCCTCAATGACCTTGTCATGATGCACCTTGATACTATCTGCATTTGAGGTTAGGCTTTGTGCACTCGTTGTGACATTAGAATCTATTTCTACTAACTTGTCACTATTTTCTTTTGTAAACTTTTCAAGCATGCACATCTGTTCAACTAAGGTAATTGCCTCAGCAATCATTGGCTCTAATTGATCAGTTAGTTCAGAGATCTTTACCTTGTTCAGTGCCACTTCTTGGCTGATCTTATCAATTAACTTGTATTGATACTTTTTCTCTGCTTGTTCTTCCATAGCTTGTTCTGCATCTATATTTTGGTATGTGATGGCGTCGGTAAGAATAGCAATTTTCTCCTTAACTATATCATTTTGTTCAAGTTTCACCTCTGGAACAAGTTGTTGGAGAATGTATCTTTCCTTGTCAAGTGCCATTTTTTCCCTGTGTTCCTGTATCATTTTCTTTTGAATGGCTTTCCTTTGGCATAGCACTCCAAACTCTTGAATTTTATCACTATCCAAAGTAGTAATATCCCGGTTTGGGACTTTTATTACTTCATCCATTGTAACAGCCAAGATGTCTTTCTTCAATGCTTTCTTCATCTTCTTCTTTGGTTGGGTGGCAAATTGATTTACTACCATTTGTAATCATTGAGATTGGGTTGACTTGGTAGGTGAGGGTCGAGAAGATGAAGCATCTTGTTCTTTTTTTTCTGAGCCCACTAGCTGGTTTGTGAAGATGTCTCCTCATTAGCCATAGGTGTATCAATAGATATATTTTCTTTTTGTTTTGTCCCTTCATCCTACTTGACTTCTTCACTCTTATTTTTTTCTTCAACCTTTCTCAATGTATCCGTAGTTTTTTTATATGCTTCTTTGTTTTTTTTATTAGACACTTCTTGCTGAGTGTCAGTTGCATCTTTCATTTCTATGTCTGTATCCTTTTGAGTGTTGGATACATCTTTGTTTTAATCAATACCCATATCCTTAGGTATATCATCATCTTTCTTAGATGATTTATCCTAACTTGATTGAATATCAATAGCATCTATTAATATATTCATGTTTGTTGGTGTATTGAATGTTGCAGTGTCAATAGTTGAATCATGTCTATCGGTATTGCCCTTTGCAATATTCATGTCTTCATCTTTTTGTACTTCTATTGTAGGGTCTTTTCCTATAGTGTCATTGAAAATGTTTTCTAACCATGATTCATCATTTATATCATCATCTAAGTTACCTTTTATTGTTAACTCTTCTTTGGTAACTTCTTCATCCTCTAAACTGATGTGAATTGGACTTGCTGGTACTTGATTTTCC
>MU223045.1:1699122-1721252 GCA_018584345.1 Thuja plicata | reverse complement strand
AAAGGTTAGGATGATGTCATAGAAGGTTTTAGGGTCCATAGATACCCTAGGTAGTCTACCTAAAGTTAGCTAAGGTAGGTTGGTGAAGAAAACACTTAAAAAGTGTTAATGGCTAAAAAATGAAAAAATGTTGCTATGCAACATTAGCAACTTTTCAAAGTTGCTAACAACATTTTGTTGTCTAGAGTAAATCAGTGTTATAAGAAGTTTTGAACCCATAGAAGGGTGGAGACATGTGTTTCTAAGGTATATAAGGTGGAAAAACCCTAATTGTGGGGGGGAAGTTCATTCTGTACGGACTGGTATTCTGGAGCAAAGAGAGTTTAATTGAAGGGACAGCAGATTGAAGCATTTTGGTGTTGTTTTTGTTTTGAATGGATTGAAATTAAAACTATTATCATTGGAATCCATGATTGTACATGTTATCAAGATTTCCCCATAATTATTTTTCTTTTTAATTGGTTTTTGGTTGTTGTTTGCAAATTTCTTGGTTTTGGACTGTTTGTTGTCCTGATTTGGAGCAAGGGAAAAGATGTGGACCTAACTCCACTTCCCACCGTTGGTTCTATATGGACATCTAGGAATTGGGAATAGGTCCATGGAGCTACCATTCTGTGGAAGGAGGAGCTCTCAAATTGTTGGCTTGTATTTTTAATCACTTGCCCTAAGCGAGCTAAACTCATAGCCCGATTAGAGGAAGCAAGTGACAGTTGATTTAAAAAGTGTAGGAGGTGTTCTCATGAGCCAATAAGGCCATGGGTTTGTTTCATGGTGTTTTTCAAGTGTTTCCTAAGGTGTAGGAGTGCCCAAAGATCCAAAAAGACAAGTTTTGAAGCCCAAGACACCAAACTGGTCTAAAAACAAGAATTGTGCCATTTTCTGATAATAGGGTGTATGGACAGTTCCAAGCTAAGGGACCTACAAATTCCTTGTGGGTTTTTTCCTCACCTAAAGACTCCCATAAAATATCAAGGGGTCCTTTGAGATATTTTTTCTATTTTTAAGGTTTCCTAAAAACTAGGAGGGCTAATTGTGCAAAAAGGCTACAAGGCCTAGAAAGTAGGAAACTAGAACTCGATGGAAAAATGGATCAACTTGGTGGTTTCAAGCCTAGGTTGGAGTTCAAAAATGGATTATTTTGAAGCCCTAACCCTCCTGTAAATACAAATTTAAGTGTAGGGCTTGGAGTGGTTTGTGAAGAAGGTTCTTGTGGAACACAAGAATGGTGTTTTTTAACATGATAGTTAGTTTCCTTGGTTGAAGAGGAAGAACTAATTCTTCAAGGTGTTGAAGGGTGGATTGAGGAAGCCCTAGAGGTCCTAAGAGAGACCTATTAAGAGTTTAAAGAAAACTCAGAAGGTTACCAAGGAGGCTCCCTATCACCTGTTAAGATCTACTTCGTTTGAAGCTTTAGCAACACTGTTAAGTGTGCACTCTGTTAAGAGATTTGTAAAGAATAGTTAAGTCCACCTTCTACAAAAGGATTTTAGATGTGATGCACTTGTTAGAATTCAACTACATAAGTCTTTGATCTGATGATGTATGAAATCTCTAATTGCTGATAATAGATCCAATAAAGCTTCCTATGTATGAGTAATCATCTTTTCATGATTGAATAATACCTTTGTCTGCTTGTCAGTAGCCTCTGTGTGTTCTTGATAACTGGTGTGATCCATTTCTGAACTTTGCATGAATTCTTCCTTCTTCTCCTTAGATGCTCTTCATGGCTATCAACAATAATGAATTCATGATTCACAATTGATTGAACATCTATTTATACTAGATTTTATCTCTATTCTTGATTCACACTTCGCAAGTTAACTCTAGATCCAAGGTTTACAACTTGACCTTGATCTTTAGTTAGATATGTTTTATATCCGTTAGGATGCTTTAAAACATTTACATAATGCTTGCTTGACCCTCAAGTAATGATTTAAAACAAATTATGTGAGAATGAAGGTTTGATGATTTTGAAAATAAAAGAAATGGACCTGTAAATATACGTGTCTATATGATAATAATATGTTTATAAGTATATGATCTACTATGTTGAGGAATGTGGAAAGTGTGTATAAGAATTTTAGTTAATGCTATATTGAGAAAAATTTAATGAATGAGAGCCAGAAGAGTATCTATTCTCATTGCCAGAGTGTTGAATGGGTTTATATATGTGTATATCTGAATAGGGGTAAAGATGTAGCTGACGAGAGAGGGCTAAGAGTTTGCAGGCAAGTTTGTAAGAAAGTTTTTAGCAATAAAGTAGCATGATAGAGAGCAGTGTATCATATATAAGATATTTTGATTTTGAAGTGAAAGGGGATATTCTCATGATGAGAATAAGAGGTATAAACTTTCTTCTATGAAGATTAGTCACAATAATTGATTATGATAATGTTGGTCTTAGAAATTAAAAGAGTTCTAGAATATCGAGGAGGTTAAAATTGTATTTTCTTAGTCTAAGGCTAGGCCAAAGGTAAAGATACGTATGTATTGCTATCTAAATTAACTAGCTAAGCTATATGATTATTTAAAATGTGTAGTTTCATAGTAAGATTGGATTGGGGGAAGAACCGAAAGTATGAATATATAAGATTATTAATATAAATATAAATGTATCTTTATCCCATCCCACCTACATACATGCATACATATGTACATCCTTATGTACAACCTTTATTGTACATACCAACATACTTACATATACACATACTTGTGTTCATGCCATCCTGTCTGTGTATGTATATAAGGTAAAGAAATGCTCCAATAAAGGTAGAGTTTGTCCCTTCTATCCTGTGAGTAAGTATTAAATATATACGTATATACATCCCTACATACACACCTGTGTACATACATATGTATAGACATTTATCTTCATACATATATACATACATACATGTGTACATATTGACATATATACCTACATATTTGAATACGATTATGAGGAATAGATCTGCCTCCAACTGAGGAAGGCAAGGAGTGCCCATTGAGACACTTGTTGTTTACTTTAATACTAAAAATCTGGGGTAAGGTAATTCCATCTGCACCTAAGTTATCCAAATGGTCTGCTCTCACATTTCCTTCATGGTATATGTGTTTCATGGTTGTCTTCTTAAATGATTGACATAAGGATACAGCCTGTGAGAGAAGGGAGTTTAATTTCCAATTCGGGGTGTTGCCTTTCCTTAAGGCATTAATGATGATTGTATAATCCCCCTTAATTTCCAAGTGATCAATCCCTAAGTTTTTGCATAGTTGGAGGCCTTTCACAAGGGCAGTCATTTCTGCCCAGTTGTTAGTCTCAATTCCAATGGGAGTTGCCAATGTAGCAATTTCTATGCCCTCACTATCATGAATACAACATCCAATACCAGCCTTACCTGGGTTTCCATGGGATGCCCCAATGAAGTTAAGTTTAAACCATCCTTCTGTTGGTGAAGTCCATTTACATTCTCTTCATTTTAAATTTTTCTCAGGGGCACCTTTACCTATAAAAGGTGGTAATGCTAGACCTATCCATTTTCCACGCATCTTTTCATCCCAATGACTCGTTGAGAGATCAGTTTTCTGAATTTTGACCATCTTGGATTTTATGGTCTCGATGATAGCAGCTTAAATTTATTTGATAATCTATTTGTAATCCAATTTCTCATCTCTAAAGATTCTCATATTCCTTTCTTTCCATATTTCCCAGATGATAATAGAGGGGGCTACAATCCATAGATTTGCATAAATACTAATTTTCTTAAGAGTAGGCCATCCTTGGAATATTTCCAAGAGGGTATTGGGAAAGATAGAACACCATCCTAAATTGTTTGAGATCCAATTCCAACAATAATTGGTGTAAGGACAGTATAGGAATAAGTGATCTATGTCTTCTTCCTTTTTTCACAAAGGTAGCATCTACTAGGACCTAAGAATCTCATTCTCTTGAATCTGTCAGCTATTAGGAGTCTGTATCTAAGGCCTAGCTAGGAGAAAAAGGCTTGCTTTAGGGAGGCAATTATTTTTCCAGCATAGGTTGATAGGGATATATGTTTTAGGTCTATTTTGTTGTCTACTGATAAGGTTGTATCCATCTTTTGTATTGTATTCTCCGGTCTTTGATCCATCCCATACCATCCTATCCTTACCTTGTTGAGAATTATCTTATGCTTGTTAAGTATCTCATCAAGGGATTTAGACTCTGCAGATGATAAACCTATATTATCAAAGGATTTCCATATCCATTCCTCCCCGTTGAAGGTGATATAATTCTTAAGGTAGGGTCCTATTCTAGCTTCTAGATGAATTTTCAGTTTATTATTGTTTAATACTTTTTCCAGGATGTCATATCCACCCCAGGAGTCTGACCATAAAAGGGCCTCTTCACCATCACCTAGGTTCCAGGTTAGCTTTTTCATTATAATATGTCGGCAATCCAACATAAAATTCCAGATCTTAGAGCCTTTTGGGGGGTTAATTTCTCTGAAAATATTGATGGGGGAATTGTTATGTAAATATTTTGATGTTAATATCTTAGCCCATTTAGATTCTGGGTTCCTATACATCCTCCATATAAGCTTGGCTCCCAGGGCTTTCCCTTGATCTGCAATGATCTTTAAACTAGCACCCCCTTCATCCTTTGGGCGGCAGACCTTATCCCAAGAAATCAATGGGATCTTGTCCTTTTCCCCACAACCTTGCTAGAAAAAGGTTCTTAGGTGTTTGTATAATTCTTTTTGTTTGTTTACTGGGAGATGAATGCAAGAGAGTTGGTAGGTTGGCATAGCTGCCAATACAGATCAGACCATAGTTTCTCTTCCAACAGAAGAGAGCCATCTTCCTTTCTAGGTGAGCACCCTACTTTTAATTTTGTCAATGGTAGGGTTCCATAGTGTTGTAGATCTACAACCTTTTCCTAGGGGGAGCCCTAGGTATTTGCAAGGAAGCACACCTTTCTTGAAGTTAAGTATGTGACATATGTCCAATTGTTACCAAGAAGGAGACTTAGCTCTGATACCAATGGTTGGAATTATATTGGAATGATGTACTGAGAGGGGAGGGGTGAATTATTACCTCTAAAACTTTTCTTGGTTATCCCATTAACCCTTAGTCATCAGTTTGTAAACTATCTTATCTAACTGTTCATCTTTCTTTATGTATATGCAATCATAACATAATTTCTTTAATATGTAACCATACAAGAAACATTCATGAAAATAGATAACACATGACACAAGATATGATATCGCAGAAAACTCCTGTTAGGAAGTAAAAACTACAGTGGGGATTGTTACCCACAAGAATTCACTATCTACAGATAAGAAGGGGCTAGTTAAGGCTTACAATTGGTCACTTCTGATGACCTACCCTATTAGGAGTATTACAGTGGAGACCTGTTAAGATCTACTTCATTTGAAGCTTTAGCAACACTGTTAAGTGTGCACTCTGTTAAGAGATTTGTAAAGAATAGTTAATTCCACCTTCCACAAAAGGATTTTAGATGTGATGCACTTGTTAGAATGCAACTACATAAGTCTTTGATCTGATGATGTATGCAATCTCTAATTGCTGGTAATAGATCCAATAAAGCTTCCTATGTATGAGTAATCATCTTTTCATGATTAAATAATACCTTTGTCTGCTCGTCAGTATCCTATGTATGTTCTTGATAACTAGTGTGATCTATTTCTAAACTTTGCATGAATTCTTCCTTCTACTCCTTAGATGCTCTTCATGGCTATCAACAATAATAAATTCATGATTCACAATTGATTGAACATCTATTTATACTAGATTTTATCTCTATTCTTGATTCACGCTTTGCAAGTTAACTCTAGATCCAAGGTTTACAACTTGACCTTGATCTTTAGTTAGATATGTTTTAGATCCATTAGGATGCTTTAAAACATTTACATAATGCTTGCTTGACCCTCAAGTAATGATTTAAAACAAATTAAAACTTGATAAATAGAATTACAATGCTTTATCTGACATGTAAAACTTAGATCCACTATTTGCGGGTTCTCTAACTGACTATCAATTCTGATGGTTGGGCTTCTCTGTCAGTCTGTCAGTTTTCTTTGCCGTCAATGTTCCTTTCTTGAACTTCTCGTCGGGCATGCCTTTTCTGCTCAGTCAGTTTTGTTCTCAAAACTGTGTCATCGGTGATGATCTTTTTGTTATGTCATTGACCCATTAATGATGTCTTGTTTACTTCACCGATGTTAACACTTGTTATTTTTCATCGGTCAATTCCATACTTAGCATTTTCTCATGACCTTTTGTTCTGTCAGGTATGCTCGCTATTCGCCAGTTGTGCTTGTTGTCTGTCGATTATGCTTTTACCGATGATCTCTGTCAATGTTTTTCACTAAGTGTACTAATGGAAAAATTAATGTCATCACAAGTCTTCACCACTATCTGACTCACATGAATCAGCCCATTCAGTGCAAAAGAATATGTCGTTGCTGCCTTTAGCTTGGTAGGCATATGTTCAGTGAGGGATTGCGTTGTCTTCTCCATGTCAGAAAGATGGGTCTCAAGAATTTATAGTTTAGGATTGATTAAACTCTTCAGCATACCAAATCTTCCCGTAACTCTCCCTTTCCCTATATCCAAAACACTTAGTTTGTCTAATATTCTAAACACTTATCTGTCTAACTCTAATATAGAGAGTGAAGAGGTCTCACAATTGTCCATCATCTTTTCTAGAGTTAGTCTGTCCTTTTATATTATCTCCTCAATGTTTTTGAGATGTACAATAGGATTTATACAGTAACTGTATTACTTCCTTCCTTATGATATGCAACTCCTTGCCTTAGATATAGTATTGTTTAATATTCCCAAGTACCATGAGATAAACTTGCAAACTTCTTCCAACTTCTTCGTAAGGTACTTCTTCTCTTCTTTCTCTTCAACGATATTCTTCAAGGACTCATAGTGACTATCAAAGTCATCCAATACCTTGTTTAAGTTCTTTGCATTGTCCTTCAATTAGAAAGAAAAAGGTATAGGTAGGAGTTTGTTGACATTATTAACTGATCTTTCCATTACCCTTGTCTTCCTCTCACCTTTCTTCTCAGATCTCTCTTTTGCTTTAGAAAATGTGATATAGGATAACTTCATCAGCCCATCCACAACCATATTCTCAACATCAGTGCTCGAAGTCTTATCTTCACTTGCCGACAATAAATATGAAGAAACAGATGCATGAGTTTCTTGTTTCTCTTCAAATTTATTCATTGTTTCTTTTGCTGCCTAAGCTTCACTCACTTTTTGCTCTTCTTTCTCTGTCATTTCTAGAACAATGCTTCCTTCAATGTTGGTATCTTTCTCAAAAGGATCACTTGCATCCTATGAGGTGTCCAAATACAAATCCACACCAGAAACAAATAAATCTAGTTGTTTCATAGTTCTCTGATTTCTTAATCTTTTATCTATACTAGTTGTTTCCTCGGCTCTAATTTCTCATAGATTTCCTCAGTTATACTACCTTCAACTTCTAACAAGTTCTTCTTAAAATCAATTAAGTGATTTATTATCATGTCTTCAATCAAATTCTAATTAGAAGCATCATACCTTACATAGAATATGGATAAGGTATTAAATTTTCCTTTCTCAACTATTCTCTTCTCTAGTATCTTTATGTCAGGTTTCCAAAGATGTTTCACATCTGGAATCTTCTCTTCTAATTTCTTCTCTTCTACTCTCTTCGCTTCTCCTTTCTTCTCTTCTCCTTTATTTTCTTCTCCCTTCTCTTCAACTTCTATCCTCTGTCTTTTAGGTGGAGAGTCATGTTTAGTGGACCTTGTATTCGTTCTTGGCAATTCCATAAGTTTCTCTTTCAGTGATGTTCTCTTTGGTGGTTTAGGTGTTCTTTCAGATATATCAATCATAGTAGAGGGTGGAATAATTACCTTCTGAACTTTTGGAGGTGGAAGGGATGCAGAAGCAGTGCTTGCTAATCCAAAAACACTCTCGATCATCTTCTTTCTTATCTCTTTCATCTCATCCTTTGTTATACCAACCTTGGCTCCTAGATCATCTACCAAGTTCTCTACTTTCCTCTTTCT
Source organism: Thuja plicata (assembly GCA_018584345.1). Taxonomy (NCBI): domain Eukaryota; kingdom Viridiplantae; phylum Streptophyta; class Pinopsida; order Cupressales; family Cupressaceae; genus Thuja; species Thuja plicata. The sequence continues at coordinate 1,713,198 of MU223045.1, read as the reverse complement.
TACACCTCTAGTATGTTCTTCTCTTATCTTTACTTACTTCTCTTCATAGGTGCCCCATATTTCTTTGGCTGGATCAAATTATGAGGACAGTATGTGTTCAAATTGCATAGTCAATACCTCAGAACTGAATTCATATCCCAGAGGATAACACTACTTCATCCCAAGTTGAACTGCCTCAAAGAAAACACAGTTAGTTTCAACCATGAAAGATATTGTATCTTTGTACTTCTCTATCAATGCCTTAGGAATCTTCTCTCTTTCCTTCATCTATCTCTGCAAGATTTTGATCATCCCAAATAACTAATCATCAACCCATGTATTGTTTTGTCTTCTATAGCTCTGTGTGATATGAATTCCAATGGGTTCACTATCCTTCCAATCTCTAGGGTGCATACCAAGAAAATTGAGTACAATATGAATATACATGTGTATCAATAGATATCCAAACCTGAATGCCTTTGACTTATCCTTCTTAATTTTCTTTATATTCTCCAAGAACTATTGTTCAAGTATTTCTCAATGGTTATATTTAACGTTTTCCTTAACCATTCTGTATGCCATCAAAATCACTCCTGCAGATACCGAGTTAGGTCGGCTACTGTAATGTAGTTTGTATCCAATAATTTTTGAAACCAATTTGACATCTTGCTAAAATATATCACTGATATTCATCTCTCTCTTATCACATCGTGAATGCCTTAGGGTTTCCACCTATTTCTTTATGTTTTTCTCTGCAATAGGAATGACTCCAGAATTGTCCAAACCTGTTATACTATGAATCAAATCACTGCGTATCTTCACAAGCTGATCTCCAAGCCAAATGAACTAGTTGTGAACTCTGCTTAGAATTATTTTAATCCATTCTTCTTCACCAAATTTGTAAATTTTATTCATCCACTTGATACTTAAATTTTCAAGGTATGTGAACTCAGATTTCATCTTGCCATCTGCTCCAATCATGTCCATCATCTCGAAATATATCTCAAAGTCTCCTAGAGACTCATACATGTAATGAATGTAAGCCCGAATGTCTTCAATATGTATAAAGTCATAGGGTGTTTGAAAAAATGCACATTCGGGATCATCCTCAGTTGATTTGAATGGGTGTTTCTTAAATTTATACCTAGGCCTTTCAGCGACATCAAAAATCAATGGAGTATCCATAACCAAAGCTTCGTAAATGATCTAAATACCTTTTATCTGTCGATTTTGTGAATTTTTTCTTCGATCAAATTCTCAACGCACTTGTTTCTTTGCTTATTTTTCTCTAATCTTTGTTCTCCTTTGGGTTTTTTCTTTGAATGATGTTTAAACAAATTATTTTGATTAACATTATACTTTGTTGTGTAAAGAACCGACACAGTTCCCAATAAACTCATCTCTGCACATAATCCAGTCAATTAATAATCTGGCAATCGTAGGATATAGAGTGTAAAGAAATGTGATCTCAGATATGTGTTCCACAACATCTCCACATACTCTCACTAAGGTCGCAAGAGCTTACTCCTCATAATCAGGGGTTGGATATATTTATGATGTTTCCTTCCAATGCTCCCCCTAAGGCCATGCTTGTCCATCTAGGTTGATGTAGAAATGTTAGCATCAGGCAAAGGCTTCATAGAATTTATTGACTCTCCCTGAACCAATACCTCACTTGTTTCTTTTACCTTCCATACCTTACCACTATTTTCATCTTATGGTTTTCTGAAATGACTCTTGAATTCATCCATGTATTCTGCAAGACTCTTACTAGTATCACCAATATTCTTCTTTATAACCATAGGCGGTGGTCCTCTTCTATTATTAGTTCCATTGTACCTACAAAACTTTGTTATATGTCCTAGATTGTTACATTTTTAGCAAGTAGGAGGTGGTCTATTCTGATTAACCTGCAACTTACAAAACCATTGGTGTGTCCAAAGTTATTGCATTTTTAACTTGTGATCTTAGTTGTTGTTTCTTCCTTAATGCAATCTTTTCTTTCTTGTGTCCATATGCATGACAATTGTTGCAATATACATCAAAGGATTTGTAAGGAATTTTACATATGCATTCTCTCTTCATGTGTCCAATTGTGTTGCATTCAAAGCATATACCTATGAAAGGTCTGATCTATTCTTTAGGTTTTCAAGATCATCATTCTTCGCTTCATATTTTTCTTCTTGAGTCTTTGAACATTCATCTTCATTGAAGCCAACTCCAGTCATGTCTCCTTTAGGTTTTTGTCTATCTCTATGCTCTTCAATCTTATCACTGCTCATATGAATTTTTTCAATGTGTTGCTTAGTTTCAACTAGTTATCCTTTTATGATTTGATTATATTTCTCTAACTCTAGATATTTTTTCTTGTAGTGATCAAGTTCAGTCTGCATTTGTCCCATCTGAATATTAGCACCTTTTAAGATTTCTTCAATTTTATTCCTAGCATTCTGTTCACGTTGAATTTCTTTAGCCATATAAAGGGAATTAGTTTCATGATCAAGCTTCAAAGAATCTTTCTCTTGTTTGAGTTGTTTTATCTAATATGACGTGTCATTGTCAGAATCCTCTTTTATCTTATCCATAAGAACTTGTCTCTGAATTCTAGAAATTTCAAGATGTTCTTTTAGTTTCTTGATGAATCCCTATGCTCTTCTCAATTTTAATTTCAATTCACCATTTTCTTATTTAGCTTTATCCAGGTCTTCAAGTGTTTCTTCAAAGTTTTCTTCCAAACTTTTAGAATCCATCTTGATCTCCCTTAAGCTGTTAGGCTTTCTCTCCAAGAGCCAAAAGCTTTGATACCAATTGTTAGGATTAATTAATACTCAGAGGGGGGGTGAATCAGTATTACATCACTTTAAACTTAAACCAAGTAAATTACAACTTAACCAGATAATTGTTGAAATCAAAAGAACATAAACACAAAACACACAACTCATAACACCATGAATTTGTTGTTGAGGAAACCCTGGCCAAAGGAAAACCCCGGTGGGGATGGTACCCACTAATATGCACTAAAATTATATTGTCCCTGTTAGGATACCTATCCCTATTATCAGCTAATTATTACATTAGTACATTTCCTTATTAGAGGAATACAAAACCTTGTTAAAGGTATACTGAGCTCACTGCTCATACAATCAGAAATGAGATTCTGTTACAATGCTTTATCAAGAATTAACAATACAAGCATCTGTTATTCTTAGGTAGTTACAGATGTAGTTTTCATTACTATCTGACTGATTCTGATATCACAATGCATCCATCCAACTCTTCGCATCCATACCAATCTCTCACACATCCATCACATTCACCGCTTCTCAAAAATCTCTTCCTATATATACATTGTTACATATCCAATCAGCTTCCAATTACATCATAAAATAGAATTAATACTTATACAAAAAGAAATTACCAAGTCACCGATCATATACTATCAAAACATAGGTAATCTACAATCCTAATCCAACACAGAACGTGTGGAATTTGCATTATACTCCCCCAATCAGCACAACTGTTTATCTACCCTGTATCACTGTTACTCTATCTTCATCATACTGTAAATTATTATGATCAACTCTAAAACATAAGAGATCTTAACTAAATTTCACACATATCCCAAAATAGCTTCTCCTAAGCTCGAATGTCTTTATTCATCATATATTGTCTTTGCTGAACAAAAGTGTACTCATGTACCCTGTAACTCTGCTTCCTAAACTTAGTCATTTTGTAGTCCTTAACTCCAAAAATATGTTTCACACTATGTGATCATCCATAACATATGTGTTTCCATAAATGAAAACCCTTAAGTGTTCCAGAACACTCCTGAATGAACCACTTGCCAACAAAATTCAATGGTTACAGGGAACGGTTCCAGGCATTTCTAGTATTTCTTGTGATTCTGGATAATGAAATAAGGGAAAGTAATCTAGATATATGATATGATTGGGATGTCAATTGAATTTAAGTGGATTCATTTTTTTGAGTAGATGATATTAAAGAGAAACTGTCATCCTCGCAATTGAAGTAAGGAGTTGACACCATTTTCAATAATTATGCTAAGATCCCACATGGAATGGTATGATGTCAGATCTGGAGACATATGGAAGTTTTGAAATTTGAATCTTCTTCATTGATTCCCTTAATTAAGGGGTTTGATGGGTTTCTATACCATGTATTTCAATTATTTTAATTTTCTAGGTATTTTTAGTGGAAAATCTCACAGGATCCATGGATTGATGTGAAAGGATTATGTAATTAAGTTATATGTCATCGATCTTTTTAAACTCTACCACATGATGAAGTGTTTGATTATTAAGCTTTTAGAATGTTTGAATGGATTGGATACATCATTGTTTGAGTGTTTACATCTGTGAAACATCTTTTGTACATGCACGACAACCTATAAAATCTCACATTCTCATAAGTGTTATGGAAAAGTCAATTTTTGGTGGCTTTTTGAGATGTCTTCCTCATTATTTCCAGTACAAGCCATGGCATCAATTTCAATTTGTTGAAGCCCAAATTTGTGTGTGAAGGATCATCTATGATTTTTTCTCTCTCCAGGTGTCATCTCCACATCTTTGAATTGGTTTTCACCTCTATTATTCCTCACAAAGGATGAGTGAATGTGGGTTAGTAATATTTTTGCAAGAGGAGCTTCAAGTTTTTTCAAGGTGTTTCTTTTGTATTTATTGTGCTATAGAATATCTACCAAATAATTACACAGTGTATCTCTCACCGCTACTGGATGAAAATCCTTTTGAGGGATAGGTGACGGATGACGATTTGGGTTCACTTTTCAACATGGATTATTATCAATTCCAGCGAAATGTGAAAAGTATAAATGGTATTGAGGTCCTTTCACCCATGGCCAGGAGAATAATTTTCCCTAGCCAAATTTTATCTATTTTATTTTTTAATGCTTTGGATCTTTTGAAATCTTTTATTTATTTTACAAGTTATTGTGTCTAAGGTTGTCAAACTAGGAATGCTTTCAAAAGATTCACTGCTACTTGCAATGCAAAGTTATGAAATCTAGGAGAGTAAAGGATATATTGGTGGCTTGTTTCATTATGATTCTTTTCTTAGTGATCATGCATATGTTGTTGTATATGATAAAATCAAACTTGCATTGGAGGCCCAAGACTTCAGGATCCTGAGGCGTGCACTGTTTCATCATAGGAGGGCTCTAGGAGGTGTTATGTGTGAAACAATATGTGATAAGGTTAATGAGTTGCTATTTTTTCTTGACAATGAGCATTGTCTCATGCAGGTTCCAACTGTGGCAGCTTAACATATGGGGTTCGAGGATGCAGGCAGTGATAACATCATTGATGAAGATGTTGTTGTGGTTTCCCATGGGGATGTAATGGAAGAGTAATTCTTTTGTGAATTACATTTTTCTGGGTCGATACTTCTTTGATCTATAAATGTTTGTTAATATCAATGGCAATATGGGGTATGGGGTTTCAATATTTTATTCTAGGTTATGGTTTTCCCCAAATCTTTTGGAATTCAGTCATTTTCATTATTAGTGTTATATCTAGGAAACTTGTTCCTTTTGGCACAATTTTTGGGATATTCACATTGCTTGGCAATGAAATTTTGTATCAAGGAATTGTAAATGCATTGAATTCTAGGGTTAGGTTTTAGTAAAATCATGGTTATTGTTGGCATTATGATGAATTTTTGTAGGGAAATGATGAGTTTAAGTTTTTCATTTCTAGAAACTTATTAACTCTATTAATTTTGGTGCATAGGTTACCCTAACCGATTGACGAGATGAATAGGTGAAGTAGATATGATAAGTGTTCTGATCGGTGAGAAGGAAGACAATAACAGTTTTGAGTAGCGCTTGAGATGGTGAGAATATTGGGAGATGTTATCATTACTTGAGTCTTATTATGATCAGAGTAGTACCGATTTATGACCATGATAATTAGCTCAACAGTGAGTGAAAGATATTTTTTTGGTAACTGTACTATGTGAACCGATTGAGTTACCAATTGAAACCTAATGATCAAATGGTTGAAGTGGTTAAGTTAACAATGATTTTTTGTATTAAATTTTGGTATTACATTTTTGGAGAGACATGTGAATATTTATTGACGTGAAGTTTCATGAGTTAAGTCAAATTGAGGGACGACTTGTGGATTTCTTTTTAATGTTTAACCGTCTTAAGAAAAACTACTTAAAGGGATGCTAAATCAAATATTTAGGGTTTTTTATTGTGTTTTTGGTGGTTTAAATTGGAGACAAATATTGTGTATTGCGTCAAGAGTTCAAAGACCGAATTGGATCTTACAAGAAAGCAGTGTCATTCCAAATCAGAAAATTGAGTTCATTGCTCAAGGATAATTCTAATAGGTTAGCAAGGCTAAATCCATTAACAAGGTGGATCCTAACAGATATTATTATATAAATCCTCTAACAAGGTGACTTCTAAGAAGGAGTTCAAAATCCTATAGCAAGGTAGATCTTAATAGATCTCATTGTACTTCTAACAAGGTACTAGTCGCTCCTAACAGGTTGAGTCCCTAACAGGGTACTGTAAGCTCTTAATACAGAAAATATTTTAACTACAGTGAATATTTTGTGTGTTTCAACCCCACCATGGTTTTTCCTTCTTACAAGGGTTTCCACGATAAAATTAATGGTGTTTTGGTTTGTGCTTTGAGGTGGATTGAGTTACTTTACTTCTATTGAATATTTACAGTTACATGTTTGATTTTGTGGAAGTTACTTAAGAGCATAATCAAATCATTGGTTGAATTATTATATGTTTTGTTTACACTAATTCACCCCACCCCTCTCAGTGCTTCTATATATGAACAATTGGTTTTATAGCTTTGTGCCCTTGAAGAAGTCTAACATCTTGGGAGAGATCCTTAAGAGAGTTATTGGGTTTTATAGAAGATGACTTGTTGAGGTTGAGGAAATGATTGAGAAACTTAAAGACCAGTTGAATATCTCTAGGGGTAAGATACAGGAGCTTCTCAAATAGTTGACTAAAAGTCAATATCTTATTGAACAACTTTCTGAGTAAAGTGGATTTGATGAATCTGTAGTTGAAGCTGTAACTTTGGAGAATGAGCATCTTGCCAAGGATAACAAGAAAATGCACAAGATGAAGATAGAAATGAAAAAATATGCAAAGGGAGTTGGAAAAATTCTCATAAAGAATGGGTGAAGAGATAGAAGAAAGGAGAGCTATAGACAAAGTTAAGAAAGTTTTTGAGAATGCCCTAAAAGTCAAAGATGAAACCCTAGCAGCTAAGGTGGATGAACTTTTCAGATCTGATAAATAAATTGCTACATTGAGGGAACATATACATGATACTAATAAATAAAATTTTAATTCCATAGGTGAGAATAAACATCTAAAAGATGAGAACGCGAAGCTTAAAGAAGAGTTGAAAAATTCTAATTCCATGTTGAATAAGTTCAACAAGAGTTTTGGAAAACTTTATGAACAACTCTCAAAAAAAATGAGACATGGTGAAAGACAAGGAATAGGTTTTTCCAAATTTGAATTCAGTGGGTCATCTGGTACTAAGGAAACTCGTGAAGAAGAGAAGATTGCACCTAAGCTGAAAAACAACAAACCTGGTAAGAGGAATTATAGACCAATTTGTTTCAATTGTCACAAGGAAGGGCATACTACTAATGTTTGTTGGTCTAAACCTAGTCCATTTGTTCCTAGGTTTGCAAATTCTTTCGGTAGATTGGTTTTTTACAATACTAGATCGAATGCTTTTCAAGGTAATTGCTATTACTATAATAAGTATGGTCATAAGGCTAATGAATGTAGGGCTAGAATAAAAATTGTAAGGCCATCTCTGAACTAGAGAAGTCCTTACCAAAGGGAGATAAAAATCAATGTTACATGTTATGTTTGTCACAACTTTGGACATACAGTAGTGAATTGCAGGATGAGAACCATAAGAGGCAATTCTGGACCATGGAGGAAAACTGGTATGACATGTTTCAATTGCAATAAGATTGGACATCTTTCTAGGTCTTGCAGAGCAAAGAAGAATAACACTTGAGTTCAACCGGTGAGTAGGCCTGATATTGATAAAGGAAAGAAGATTGTAGATGTTGAAGAAATTAAGAAGAAAATGAAGGATACATGGGTAAAGAAATGAGAATTAAAGTCTTCTAAAATGATAGAGAACTCCAGTACATTGGGTAATGTGGAGACTTTGGCATCTGAATAAGTCAAATCAATTAGTTTAGAGGGAGAAAAAAAATTAAGATCTATAACGTATCCCCTATGTTTGTACGTGTGGTAAGATGTATCAACATATTTGGATGCCAAATGATGTTTGATGAGGTAAATTGTATTATATGAGATTCTATGTGACCGCATAATGTTTTATATTATGACATGGTGACTTTTATGTTTCTAACCATTGTGAATGGTTAAGGTTACTATTTGACTATTTGCATTTATTACTTGGAATTGAGACATTATAAAGGAAAAAGTGAAGTTCATTTTTCACTTTATAGTGTATGATCTAAGAAGTGCATTTGTGATCATACACTAAGTGATTTCAAAGTATTTATGAATTGATTCTAGATTGGAGATTGTGTTTCCATGCTTGAAGTGAAGACGTGTGTGAGGAACAATTGTAACGAGCTGAAACAATATCTTTGAGTTGCGAAGGTTCTGTTGTGAAGAGATCATTGTCAGCATCATGGACACACCTATATTAGTTGAGATCACTAATGAGCTGAGACCTTTTTTCAAGTTGCATCCTTTGAAAGCAACATATAATGACCCTCTCTTATCCTCAATACCTCATGGCGTACTATTGACTAAAGATGTGAGATATTTTATTCATTGCAAAATTGAAGATCTGGGATATAGTGCTATAATTGATGCATTTGTTGGACTATGTGATGGAGCTAGTTTGAAGGACAACCAAAAGCATTTGACTGATAAGGTTTTTGCATATATTACTAACCTACCTGATGATTTCAAAACTGATTGGATTATATATGTTCTGGTTCAAGTCCACAATCAATTTCTATGGTTCGACAGACCACTCAAGATTACCAAGGAAATTATCCAAGCAGTGACTAGATTGTGTGCGACCAGTGATGTGCCTATTTTAAGAACTATTCCAGTTAGAGAGGTCACTCATCTTAATAATTCTAAGAAATATCAGTGTATTGTGACTATGAATGACATTAAATATGTTGAAGTGAAGTTTTCTTCAATGGTGGTCGGTTAGAAAGTTTATCAGTTGAGCCGATTGAACAGTGCATCCAGTGGAGGCATACATGCAGCTTATCAAATGGTTAAGGAAAATTCTCAATGCAACCTGTGTGAGGTTATGAGAGGTCAGTTCTTTGTGAACATGGAAAGAATCAAGAAAGAAAATAAATAGACCTTCAAGTATGGTTCACTACTTGTACGTATATTTTTCTATTTGCAAAATCATTTTCCTAGAATTGGTCAGATTCAATGGTCAATTGATAGACCTGCAGTAGAGCAAATCAAACAATACATAAGGATGTTAGGAAATAACTTCAACAATGTTATGTGGGTTTATTTTAAGTATTTTCATAAATGAATGCATGAGAGGAATGTATCCCAACCACTATAGTAGAGAAATACAAAAATGATATATGTTTCATTGTGGATATTGATACATGCATGTTGCAGGTGGTACAACCAAGAACATCTTTGGCTTTACCGATAGGTTATGAAGTTGATGGTGATATTGTGAAACTTCATGTTGATGAGTTATTATCCAAACCAATTGATGTCACTACACCTAGATTTGGTACCTATGAAGAGACCTATTTGAAAATTCATTCATAATTGATTGTACATGTGATAGAGAGAAGAGTGAGGAAAAATTTTGATGACTTAGCTTAAAAAAAGTGGTATTACAAAGGAGATGATGAGTGAGATCAGGAAGAAATTTGAAATTGAACAAGTAGGAACTTCTTTCTTTGCATCAGAGAAAGATGATGTAGAGTTTGTAACTCCTACAACCGGTAAGTCTATAGGTAGAACAACTAGGAGTTACACATTGAAATAAAAGGAGAAGGAAGCAGAAAAGACACTTGAGAAAGTCCAAAGGACCTATAAGAGGAAGAAATTAATGACTCAAGGTTACATAGAATCTAAGAGAAAAATAAAAAGGAAGCCTATTGTTGAAGAAGATGAACCTAAAATTGATTCAAATAAGGATTAAGAAGAATTGAAGGCTAGTGGAAAGAAATTTAAAGTGGTTGGTATGACAACTGAGAATTTAGTTAATCCTAAAACTTTTAGAATTTTGATAGTAGATATTATTGTAGAGATTATTAGGGAGTATGGTGGTGTAAATGATACAAAATAATGTTATGATAACTTTGATGATGCAAATAAACACAAGATTGAAAATGTTGTTGTTTACAATTTGCATAAGTTTTGTAGAGGACTCAATGAATTACACAAGATTGTACCTAATTCACTATACAAGAAGATTGAGGTGAGATGGAGAAATGATTTGAGGAAAGATAAATAAATGATGGAGAAATCCTTAATCTTACTAAAGCTTGAATTATCTATTGAAGATGTAAATATTTTAGTTGAGGTAATGAGACCTAGATTCAAAACAAGAACTAGAGTATGAAAGATACTTATTGGTGAATCTCAGGCAGTACATGATGAGACAATTCTCATCATTGAGGAGAAATTGAAAGAACACAAACCAAAAGAAACTATTCAAGAGGAGGTGACATCAGAAGAACTTGGTTCTACTGAACAAGTAATTCATAATATTCTAGGTAATTTATCTTCTGATGCACCACAACAAGATCCTATTGTTTGTATTGCAGATGTGCAAGATAAAGATGAAGAATAAGGATAATGTTGCAGAAGTGGTGATACCTACTTCTACCTCTAGAGTTATACAGACTAGTGATAGTGAAAAGAAAGATGAAGGTGATGTAGCATCACATTCAGTGAAAAGAAAACTAAATCTTGGTGAGAGTTCTAGTTCTAATTTAAAGAGAAAATTTGTTGATGTACCTGAGGAAGAAACTGAGGATGATCTTAAAGATGAATATGTTGAGGTCATTCAAAGACCACTTGATATTTCTAAAATGAGTCTTGGTGAACTAATGAGAATTTCAAACATAATTAAGTTGAAAGAAAAAAGGGACCAATTAGGAACCGAGAAGAGACAAGATCAAGTATTAGAGATAGCCAAAGATATTTTATCTGATCTTGTAACTAAATTTGCATTTGATCCCAGTATTCCTACAATTGAAAAAATGAATATTTTGGCCAGTTCTATTACTGAACAAGTTTCAAGTTTGGAAGATGGAGCTATAAATAAAGCTAAGTTGGAGTTTGAGAAGAAGAGGACTGAGAAGTTGATGGAAACCATTGCATTAGGCAGAGGACAAATTATATTTCAAGTCTCTGAGGTAAAGGAAACTTTGAAGGAAATTGGTAAATTGTTAGCCAAGGTTTCTGATTTTTCATTGTTTACTCAAGATTTGGAGCTTAAGAGAAATGAAGCCCAGCAGGAGCTTAAATATTTGATTGCTACTTTTGATCCTATTTTACACCCATTTATATCCTATGGATCACAAGTAAAGGTTATAAATCACAATTTGAAAACTTTACAAGGAGAACAAGACGAGGATAACAACATTGTTGGAGTTGCAGAGTTATTTATTATCTACACTTGGTGTTATGCAACAGACTGTTAAAGAAGTAGAGGTAACCCTTGCATTAGCCGATATGAGTACTCTTGAAGTTATGGAAGAGTTATCTTTTGTTTTGCATGAATAGCTCAAAGGCATTATGAATTTTCATAAATCATGGGAGAATTCATTAGATACGGCAAATAAAATTTTAGAGATGTTTCTGCAAGGCTATGATTGGTAAGATTTTCTTTTTTAAGCTATGTTTTGTACCTTTGTCATTGTTGTTAAAGGGGGAGTAATCTGTACAAGTTCAGTGAAATGAGGAGTAATCTGTAGAATTTCAATGAAGGGGGGAGTAATCAATATAGTGAAAATACAGTTGAGGAAGTGATCGGTATACAACAGATAATTATATTACCTATTTCTATGTATATGTTTTCATATATGTTTTGTCATCAATGCCAAAGAGGGATATTGTTGGCATTATGATGAATTTTGGTAGGGAAATGATGAGTTTAAATTTTTCATTGCTGGAAACTTATTAACTCTATTAATTTTGGTGTATAGGTTACCCTAACCAATTGACAGGATGAATAAGTGAAGCAGATATGCTAAGTGTTCTGATTGGTGAGCAGGAAGATAGTAATACTTTTGATTTTTGACTAGTGCTTGAGATGGTGAGAATATTGGGAGATGCGATCATTACCTGAGTCTTATTATGATTAGAGGGGTACATATTTATGACTGCAAAAGTTAACTCAATAGTGTGTGAAAGATAGTTTTTTGGTAATTGTTCTATGTGAACTGGTTGAGTTACCGATTGAAACCTGATGATCATATGGTTAAGGCGGTTAAGTTAACAATGATGTTTTGTATTAAATATTGGTATTATTTTTTTGGGCCAACATGTGAATATTTATTGACGCGAAGTTTCATGAGTTAATTCAAATTAAGGGACAATTTTGTGGATTATTTTTTAATGTTTAACCGACTTAAGAACAACTATATAGAGGGTTGCTAAATCAGAGATTTAGGGTTGTTGATCATATTTTTTGTGATTGTGATCAGAGATGGATATTATGTATTGCGTCAAGAGTTTAGAGATTGAATTAGATCTTACAAGCAAGCAGTGTCATTCCAGATCAGAAAATTGAGTTCATTGCTCAAGGCTAACTCTAATAGGTTAGCAAGGCTAAATCCCTTAACAAGGTGGATCCTAATAGATATTATTGTGTAAATCCTCTAACAAGGTGACTTATAAGAAGGAGTTCAAAATACTCTAGCAGGGTAGATCTTAATAGATCTCATTGTACTTCTAACAAGGTACTAGTCACTCCTACCAGGGTGAGCCCCTAATAGGGTATTGTAAGCTCCTAACAAGGCAACTCTTTTAACTGCAGTGAATAGTTTTGTAGGTGTCATCCCCACCGTGGTTTTTCCTTCTTACAAGGGTTCCCACGATAAAATTAGTGGTGTTATGGTTTATGCTTTGTGTTTGATTGAATTACTTTACTTCTATTGCATAGTTACAATTACTTGTTTGATTTTGTGGAATTTACTTAAGAGCATAATCAGATCTTTGGTCAAATTAGTATATGTTCTTTTTACACTGATTCACCCCGCCCCCTCTCAGTGCTTCTATCTATTAACAGTTATATATGATTTTTTAGAGCCATTTTTGTCAAACAACATTATGTAATACTGCTATTTTAAATTTTCTAATGAAATTATAAAGCAAAACTAAACAAGTATATAAAACTTTTGAAATTTAACAAACTATTAATTTAAAACTTAAAGTTGACTTCGGGTTAGAATAATGCAAAAGAAGGATTTTAAAAATCTTCTTGCATGGAACTTCTTTCCTAAAAAATCTAAAGAAGGAAACTTAAATAAACTAAAAAAAATTATAAAGAATATAAAACCTAACGTAAAATAAAATAAAAAAGGGTACAAAATTTTAGAAATAAATAAATCGTACCAAACATACGTTAATGAATAAAATGATTCAAGGAATTTCAAACATAAATAATGAAACAAATATGAGTTTAATTTAGATAGAGATAAATATAGATAAGTTGCAAATTTAGTGATTCAGACTCCCAATATTTAAAGGAAATGAGCTAACAAGACAATGCTAACAATAGTAATAACACAAAAATAGCTATACCAAAACAATTGTTGTAGAAAAAATGAAAAATTGCGTAGAGAAAATGGTTAAGGAGCTAAAAATTATGATGACAAGCTTGGCGTCCTCCACGTCCTAGGGATTTTGGTTGAAATAAAGATTCAGATGCTAAATCTGAAGAGGCAGTGCAACTAAATAAAGGTAAGACAACAAAGATTTAGACATCGTTAGCATAAGGAAAAATGTGTGTGTGTGTGTGTGTGTGTGTGTGTGTGTGTGTGTGTGTGTGTGTGTGTGTGTGTGTGTGT
>MU223045.1:1655705-1671675 GCA_018584345.1 Thuja plicata | reverse complement strand
GTTCCTTTTGATCACAACCGTTCATCTCCCCATCTCTGGGATTGATCTCAACCATTCATTCCATCACCAATTCCTATATAATAAACCCTTCATAACCATTTGAAGGATCCAGGATTTCAAGCTTATATGTGCCATTACTCTGTCAACATTCAAGCTATCTTGCGATCACACACTTTGCAATTATCAAATTCTCGACGCTTCTCAAGTCATAGACGCTGCCCAGCCAATACTGAGCATCAAGAACAGCGTTTCGGAAGGAGTAGAGAGAAACAATAGAAGCTTCAAGCATCAAAGGGTTTGCATTTGTTTGTCTTCCTTTCTCTTGTTTGTACATTTTATTGCTCACGTATCTGTTATTCGTTTAGTAGTTATTGCGTACTTGATTTGCATTCACTTGTGAACCTTGGCTACTAACCCCCGCCCTTGGAAAGCTATGGGAAATCGGAGAGAGAGGCATACACAAATACTCAGAGCTTGTTGGGAGCTTTTGAGAATCTAAATGAGACCTCTAATGAGAAGCAGGGGGGTAGACTCCAGCATTTCAAAATATCCCCAATCATAAATCTTGAAGGATCCTTTGAAGAGGCTAGAGATAGTAGTGGAAACTTGTTAGATTACGACTCTCATTACAGTCCTTAGAGAAATGATGAGCATGATATTGACTTGGGTTTAGAAGAAATACACAACATCATGGACCACAGAGGCATAGAAAAAACACAATCTTTGAGGGAGAAACCAAGGTTAGGTGAGAAAAATAAGAGGAGAGAAAAATCAAATAAGGAAAATTTGGAATTAGCTGGCTGTACAGTGGGCCAATCAAAACTGCTGAGATCCGGGAAAGGCTATGCCTTTTCCTGGTAGCAATGAAAATCCTTTCATGGAATGTCGGGGGCTGCAATACCCCTAAAAATACCCGCCTGATCAAGAGAGGTCTTGATCAAGTTAGAACAGATGTAATACTACTTCAGGAAACAAAGATAAAAGGTGATGAGATTGCTTCTTTTCAAAAAAAAATTGGTAAATTGAAAGGACACTTTTCTGAGGCTATTAGCACTTCAGGAGGTTTAGGAATCTTATGGGATGACAATTTTTTCATGGTACATATAGTCATCCAAGCTTCAAATTGGCATCTTGCAGAGATCTCCTCAAAACAACTCCTCTCAAAGTTTTATGTCTTCAATATCTATGGTCCCAATAATGTGAGGGATAAACAACTACTCTGGCAATGTATCTCTGGGTTCTTAGAAGATAGGTCAGAGGAGATTTTTTTGTTGGGGTGAATTTAATGCTATCTTAAGTCCATCTGAAAAGAAAGGGGGGAAAGGTTGGATGGGTGTTAGTCAAAGGAATTTTGTTGATTTTGTTTCAAATAATGGACAGTGTAAAGTGGTGTTTAATTAGAATGAGTTTACTTAGACTAATAGAAGATAGGGCTTCTCAAACATAGCCAAAAAATTGGATAGATTTTTGCAGGAAGGCCCATGGGAGGATTGAAATTGGTTATGTTCAACTGATACAATGCCTATAGAAGGATCAGATTACTTCCCTATATTTTTCCACATCCAAGAAGATGCTACCTCAGAATGTTCTCCCTTTAAGTTTGAAGCTATGTGGTTGCGGGATGAAGGGTTCATGGACAAAATATCTGAATGACGGTACAATTCTCCACTTTGGGAAGGTAATAAGTCTTTTATTTTCTTTAAAAAACTACAGTTCCTCAAAGCTCAATTGAAAATTTGGAACAGAGATGTGTTCCAAAACATCTTTGTGGAGAAGCTAAAAATTGAACAAAGCTTAGCTCTGCTGAATGATAAGGTTATATCATCAGGGATGGATAAAGAATGTTTTGAGTTGGATCAGGATTTTATGAGGAAATATAAATAAATTTTGTCTCAGGAAGAGACATTCTGGAGACAAACGTCTTGAGAAACCTGGTTAAAGGATGGAGATAGAAACACTAAGTTCTTCCATAAGTCAGTGAAGGCTAGACATGCACGAAACAAAATCTTCTCCATCAACTCTATGGTTGGGGATTTTCTTAACACCCCTAATCATATTAATGATGAAGCAGTAAGTTTTTTCAAAAATATTTTTGCAAGTTATGTGGATGATCTGAGCAATGTGGATGACTTGCTAAACTTGATCCCCAATTGTATTTCTGAAGCACAAAATGCTACTCTTATGAGTCCAATAACCAAATAATAAGTCAAGAAGGCTCTCTTTTCTATGGGGGGTGAAAAGGCCCCAGGTCCCAATGGTTTCCCAGCAATCTTCTTTCAAAAATCCTAGTATATCTTGGGTAAGGATCTATGGGAGGTGGTTGAGGAGTCCCGTGTAGGTGGGTTTGTTCTAAAATATTTCAACAGCACCTTTATTGATTTGATCCCCAAGAAAGCCGATAGTGTAACCTTTTATGACTATAGACCTATCACACTATGTAATACCACTTATAAGGTTATAGTTAAAGTGGCTGCTAATGGATTGAAACCGATGCTCAAGTATGTTATCTCTCCTTAACAGAGTGGCTTTTCCCCTAACAGATCATTTTTTTAAGGTATTATAATTGTTCATGAAGCCATTCATACATTTAGGAATGCAAGGGTGTCTAAGATGATGATTAAACTGGATGTTAAGAAGGCTTATGACAATGTTTATAGGGACTTTCTGATTTAGATCATGAAACAATTTAGGTTTGCTGATGAATGGTTGAAGTAGATAGCAAGTTTCATAAACATACCTAGGTTATCTATTTTGGTAAATGGGAGCCCTCAAGGCTTCTTTGAGACTACTTGAGGGATCAGGCAAGGTGACCCCATTGCACCTTTCCTCTTTATCATCATGGTGGAAGTTTTGGGGAGACTTATTGCCAGTAAGTGAAGAGGAGGTCAGTGGAAAGGGATAGGCATTACTGAAGGAATTGACCCTCTCTTCCACCTTCAATTTGTAGATGAAAACTTTCTTCTGGGTGAAGCTACTGCCAGGGAAGCTAGGATCATCAAAGAAACCTTAGACAGATACAATAAGGCTTCTGTAAAATGTATTAATTGGCATAAATCTGAGGTTTACTTCTTCCATTGTAGTATAAATTTACAATCTCATCCGAGTAACATTCTTAATATATGGACTGGTAAGCTTCCTACAGAATATGTGGGTGTTTCACTCTTTGAAGGAGCCTCAAAGCCCCACTTGTGGAAACAATTAGTTGATTCATGTTTGCATAAGATCGAAGGTTGGAAGTGAAAATGGTTATCATCTACAGGTAGGATTATTTTATAGCAAAGTATTATTTCTGTTATCCCCATTTATTCAATGATTTGCTTTAAAATTCCTTCCAAAATCCTTGACTATCTTAGTAAAATAATGCGGAATTTTTTTGGAATGACACTAATGATGGGGAGAAGTGGCCTCTATTAGCTTGGGACAAGATTTGTTGTAAGAAATTTAAAGGAGGTGCGGGGCTAAGGGATTGGAGAAAAATGAACCTTTCTCTAGGAGCTAAAGTGGTCTGGAATATGTATGCAGACCCTGACTGCCTATGGGTAAAGATTCTAAGGGCCAAATATCTGGACAGTCTGAATAGGGATAGAATGTTGACCATAAGAAATCCACCAAAGGGCTCTGCACTTTGGAATTTTATGCTTGATTGTAGAGGGCTTATCACAAATCATCTATCACGGAATGTTGGATATGGGAAAGATGCTCTTTTCTAGAAAGATTCCTGGAATGACCTCTTGATGCTTGCAAAAGATGGAAAATTTTCTTAGGTAAGTCAAAACCTCACAGAACTGGGGGATCAAAACTGGTGGACTATGTTGAAAAACAACAAACTGTTGTAGGGACTGTCTGGTCCTAGAAGAAGGTGGATAATTTAGGTCTGTCAGTTGAATAGCAGGCTCTAATTATGGAAATTTTTAACAGTAGAAGTGTCTAAATAACTCATTAGGTGGACTCATTTTTTTTGTGTGTTTCCCAAAGTGGGGAATATTTAGTAAAGATTGAATACTTATCCCTTGAGGGGACAATGACACCCTAGGATGGCCAATGAAATTATGATGGGATAGAGAGTGTCTTCCAAAAGCAGGGGCCTTTTCTTGGCTTGCAATCCATGGAAAAATCCTCACTGTAGAGAGAAGAAAGAGATTTGGTTTTCAAGGCCCTACCAAATGTGTGTTGCATAATGCAAATTCAGAGGACATAGACCATCTTTTAATAATATTCCCCTTTGCTGAAGAATGTTGGGCAATGATAAAGTCAAAGATAAATTGGATTGGTCCAATGAAAAATAGTTTTAATGAAGTTTTCTCAAGATGACCACTCCCTATGAAGACTTCGACCCTATCTTCTATATGGAAAATATGCCCCTCAATTGTAATATGGGAGGTGTGATACCTACAGTATTGTCAAGTTCAATATAAAAACCAGAAGACTAACAATAGAATTTCAAGCCAAAAAGTAATCCATTCTATTCAAAATTGGAGTTTATACAAATATGATGGATCCCAAGGGTCACTGGAATACCTTGGAAATGAAATGAAGAGTCGTCATAATTTTTACTACAAACAAACTTATTAAAAGTACCAAAAATTTCAAAAAAATTATATAAAACTTTAGGCCTACTTGGAGAAGGCATAACTTTCTAGTCCTAGGTCCGATTTGCAAATCATTTACTTCTTTGGAGAGATAATAAAAAATTGTAGACCCAAAACTGGGATTGGCCTTTCCCAAAAGGAGGTAGGCCCATAAATGCCCCGAAGACCTCCAAAAATGCAATTTAATGAGACAGAAAATACTAAAAAATTATATTTTAGTATTTCCAAATTCCATCCTGATGAGAGAGAGAGAGAGAGAGGTTTTAGTAATGAAGACTTTAATTCTTGGATGTGTTAGGAATAAGGTGTCTCAACCTTGTATATTTCCTTACATATGATATATTCCAAATGTTGGCACTTTGGACAATGTGTAAGGTAATCATGACTGAAACAGTTATGCGGATTCCTATGATGGTCATTAATATTTGTAAGAGCTAATTATGGAAGTTTTGATGACTGGTGAAGATGTGAAAGACATGTGGCAACTAATCAGTTGAGTACTGTATACTCTTCTACAATTGTGGGGTTCAAGGCACCGCCCAGAAAAAAATTTGGGTTCCTATTTCCTCAGAGAATGGTAAAACCCTAATACGACTGCCTTTGGAAGTTGCCCTAAAAAGTGAAGCGCATGATATAAGCATTTTTTAGGGTTATGAATCTGAGAGAATATAGTGTACTGTTGGAAAAATTTTATGCTGTTGAATTTGTCTTCAAGTGTCGATTATCTCCTGAAAGAACTTGCATTGCAAGTGTATTGTAAACAGTATTAGTTTTTGATTAATACATTGTGCAGGTTTTGGAGTGCTGGGGATTTTTACTAAAAGGTTTTCTCCAGGGTAAATCATTGTGTCATTCTCATTTTTCTATGTATGCATGTTATTGTATTATCATTTTGTAATTTCTAAGGGTTAAATATAAATTTGCATGATCCTCTTCTCGGGAGTTTATCATAGGGAACTATTTTCCGCACACTTAGTTTCCTGTCAGGATGTATGTATCTAGATGTTATGATCTTCTTCCTCAATGGTGGACTCCTTTTCTTGGACTTCAATGAGGGAAATAATTTTGATATGTGGAGAAGATTGCCTTGAAAGCACGTTGGAATGCTTGAAAATCTATCTTAGAAAGCTTGAATGCAAATTTGAAAGACAGGGCTTGAAATCTAATATGATTCTTGTCCAAATGAGGAGAGGTAGGTTTCTTTTATACCCCTCACAAGAATTTTGGGGCTCAAAACTCAAAGGAAGCCAATAATATTTAATATTTTGCTCTTAACCATTGAGACGAGCCCACAATTTGAATTTCAGGGCAAATATCAAGGAATAGGTAGGCTAGGCCAAACTTTTCCCTCCAAAAAGTCTTAAGATTTGGCTCTAAAATATGGATTACAGAGAAGATACCAAAATGATAAGCAGTATGGGGCTAGAGTACCAAAAATTAATGTGGAAGCTCATACATGCTAAAATAGGGCCTAATTGAGCATATAATTATAGGTGCTTACAATTTAGGATAATACAATAGTAGCACTTGAATTCCCCCCATTGATTCAACGTGGTAGGATATTTTTTCTTCTAGACACAACTATTTGGGATTTACATCTTGTAGACATATCATCCTTGTTTAATGAATCTCATGTTGTAAATTTGGAGGATTATCTAGTGGACGTTCTGTTGGTGCTCAAATCAATAGATTGGATTTCCTATGGATTTTTTCTATCCAATGATGAGAAACCCAAGTGATTTTCCAACAAACAAGGTTTCAACCTATTCCAAGTATCAACCTTATACAATTTTGGCTCTACAAAACCAAGGTTGGTAGGCCTATACCTTGACTTATCCTTCAAGTTACAAAGCTTTTTATAGCAAATAAGTAACACTTCAACCTTCTCTCTCAGGTATAGAAAGTCACTTGAAAGAAATCTAACTGAAAGCAATATATCATTAACTGTCAATTGAAATACTTTAAGTAATTGAAAGAATGTTTAGTAAATGTGTATGTAATTTGAAATGAACAGATAGATAATATATCACAAAACTATAAAAAATGAACTAAATAACTATAATCCAAATAAGCAAGAAAGACCAGTGCCTTAATCAACCATGGGCAATAGAGTCACTATCATTCCAATCTTATGTTCAACCTCAGAGACAGTTATACAAGAAAACTTATCACTTCAAAGGTGTTATGGAATGTGCATGCAACCTAAAACAAATTCAGAGATATTTCAAAAGGGTAATACTTCTCAGATGATAGCCCAATTGAATAAGGCCTCAATCAAAATAATTTAACCTTGCAAAATGAGAAAACCAATTGAAAATATAGACTATGAATCAAATCAGGAAGCATGCACATCAAACTATCACTTTGAAGAAGTTATATTGGTTTATCCGAGGGACTAATTGTAAAATGATTAATGAAACAATTGCATATATGAATAAAAAAGGCTTATCTTTATTGATTTTAAAAAATAGTACATCTAGGTCCATGTTATAGTTGTTGATCCAAAACTATCCAAATATGTGAAATTGTATTATATTGTATTGTATTTTCTCTTTAAATTTTACATTGTGTGTGTGTGTGTGTGTGTTTGAGTAGCTTTCACACCTCTTTAGGGTGAAAAGACACAACCCTTATTACAAATTATTTTGAAAAAAACAATAAATTAACTAGAAAATAACTACCTAACTTTCAGATTTGGCTTTGCCCGAAAATCCAAAACACCTTTTGAAAAGTTAATATTTCTCTTAGAGATAGGAAAATTGATTTTCAAACTGGGTCATTTTTAGATTTTCAAAATTTGACCATCTTCAGCCTCTGTCGGCATCATGTTTGTAGCAGATCAAAATTTCAGCATTTTTTGAAGGCTTTGATTAGTTAGTTCTATTTATTTGTGTCATAAAGCTTCCTTCCTTTAATTTTTTTAGTATGGAGAAACTTGCTTATTGATAATGGATTGGGACTTCTAAATTCTCAAAATTTAGGGTACCACCACGTTCATCTCCTCTTTGATGATAGATTCATTAGTGTTGTTAATCCATCTTCATCACTGATGGAGCTTGTTCTATATTGATCTTTGTAGAGTCCTCTAGATTGTCACTTTCTACATTGACTAAGCATGTACCTGATTGGATTGTAACATCATCATCCTTCATAGACATGCCAACATTTGAGTATTTTCTTAAGGCACACACTATTTTAATTTGGATTCCTATTTCTTCCAATTTATGGGAATGGCTTCTCCTATCTCGAGTGGATTTATTTCTTCCTAAGGAGAAAAATGATGTTTGTGGGTAGTAGATTGGGTTTTGTTTTCAATCATCATTGACATAGGATCCATTTCTTCATTTGGGGGATTCCTATCCTCATTTTCTCTCTCTTATGGGAGGGATGTTCATTTCACTTGTGTCAGAGAAGAATCCTTGGGGGTTCATATTGATTCCTCCTTCTTTCCTTCTTTCACTAGCGTAGTTATTTATTTTTCTCTATTATGGAGAGGGTCTTTTTCCTATATGATTTTTCTCCTTTTCTCTAGTTGTAAGAAATCACATTGGTTTGTACATAGGTACCTAATCAAGCCTTGTTATTGGGACCCATTCATGCTTTTATTCATACATTCATCTATATCTCTTCAGCTTATCCCTAAGTTATTCTTAAGGGGGGTTTTGGAGTAATTAGGATATCATCTAATTAGTTGTCTAATTATGTCCTTAATCACTTTATTCACATAAGATAAACTTAGGTGCTCTTATCTTTTATTAGATTAAGCTTTATTTACCACATGTTATCTCATTCATCATGATGCAGACACTTGTCAAGATTTCTTTTAATATTTATCTAGGTTTCATATTTATGATTTTATAAGAATTCATTATAATCTATCCAATTCTTTCATAGGATAATCTCAATATAAAATTAATCTTTTAATGAATTCTATTTCAAGGTTTCAAAACATTAATTATGGTTTTTTCTTTTCAAATGTGATAGGTTTTCTGGTTGGATGTGATATTTTGGAGTTGTGGGGTCAAATATCAACTCCAACAAACAAGAGTAAGATAAAATATTTCCATGAGCACACAAAACCAAGCCATCAAAGCTTATAATAAATGACAATATTATCTTCATGTCCATACTAGATTTACATCTATAATAAGGTTTAGGATCCCCAATATTTTTGCTAAAATCCTCATTAAAGAGTAACCATCTCAAAAAATGATCCCAAAACATCATATCTTATAGCCTCACCCAAATCTCTCTAATTTGCATAGGCATCCACCTATCAATGCATTCCAAATTCAAATACAACCCCTCAAAATCATGAAGCTCCAAGTAAATGATTAACACTCAAAACCAAAGAGAGACAACAAGACCACTAAAAAAGTTCCAATAATAATATTAGGAACATATCATGACTTGATTATCTAATTGTCATATCCATTTTTCAAATTTTCTAAAAAATAATAAGTTAGTAGTACAAAAATAGAAAATTGAGATCAATTTATAGTTTGGGAAATAGTAAAAAAAATGGTGATTTGGTCAAGATTATAATATTACTTAAACACCAAAAATATTTTGTTTAACATTTTCCCTCCTTTTGGCATGGGAATTTGTGAAGTTTCACATGACTTGTTATTTTGGCTATTTGTGGTAATTAGCAAGTTTTGATGAATTTTAAAAACTCATGAGGAGTTTGTGAAGGATATGAGAACTTGGAAAAAGGAAATTTTCATTTCTTTGAAGGGATCTAGATGCCCTAATTATGGGTTTGGATGTTGTTTTAGTTATGCATGGTTTTGGTTCTAAAATTCATTATTCCAATTGTAGATATTTGCGAAGCTTTGGCTTGTTTCTTTAGAGGAAAATAAAATAGTGGAGAAGGGGATTATGCACTGAGAATTAGAGGATTGCCAAGTTATCTAAGTGTAGGGAGTTACACTGGTTGTTTTCCCTAGAAGGAACACTTGTTCAAGATATCACTACCATCCCTATTAAGGATCTGCTAGGAGGCTCTTAAACCATGTCACAAACCATGAGGGGATATGTTATGCATGTTCCAAAATATATCCCTCAACATTATCCAAGGGATTAGACTTGAAACCCCACTTTGATACCATTTGTATGAAGTTGATTTGGTCCTTTTCCCCAAAAGGAGCACTTCATAAATTTTTTATCATTCTAGTTAAGAATATCATATGAGGTTGTTAAACCATGTTACAAATCTTGAGGGGATATGTTGGACACGTTCCAATAATCTCCCCTTAGTATTTCCTGACGAGATTTGAACTCGTGACCTTTCTTTGAATCTTGAGTAAATATGTTGGACATGTTCCAACACTAATGTAATTCAAGTATTACCATTGAATATCTATAAAATTATGGGTACCCCTACTATCAAGTAACAAAATCATTCTTTGTCTAGATAGAACTCCCTGAACTGTAAAAGGATGATATCTTGAATATCTCAATAATTTCTTAAAACTATAAGTTTCATGTAGAAACCCTATTTTTATTACTTCCTATGAGATAGAAGATGGAAAAAACTTAGTCAAACCCATGACATGTTCTTCAAGTCCTTCAAGGAAGAGATTTTATAATCCTCTTGATGACATTAATTTACCATTAGTATGAAAACAACACTTTCGGTAAGCATACACCGAAAGACAGGATAGAGAAAACCGGAGATCAGATAGAAAGAGATCACCAAAGATGACTAAGTGCAAAGAGAACCGACGACACAACTTAGTGTGTAAACCAAAAATTTAAAGACAAAAGGATAAAGAGGAACCCGACAGAGGAAACTGACATGCAAGATACAGTGCAGAACAAGAGACAAATCGACAGAACAAAACCAAAAGACAGTCAACTGATTTCAGAGCATAACCGACAGTCAAAAACTGAGAGTCAGTTGCAGCCCACAAAAAGTGGATCTGACTTCCACGTCAGATAAAGCAATCTTATTCTATTTATATAATATTGATTTGTTTTTAAATACATTTCTTTAGGGACAAAAAACATGAATGTAAGTGTTTTAATCATTCCAACTAATTTAAAACACATAGACTACGAGATCTAGGTACAAGTTGTAAACCTGGTCTTAGAGTTAACATTGTTATTCGTGAAACTTAATGAAGTCAATCCATCTTATAAATAGATGATGCAATAATTCATTATACATGGATGAAAAAGGATGTGAAGAGAGAGGAAAACATGAATAAAGAATAAAAGCACATCTAGGGATTAGATTGAAAGTTTCAAGAACAAGAACAACAAAAGGTGAATATGGTTATCAGAACCAAGAACAAAGACTAGCGAGAATTAGAGGTATTATTCAATCACAATTAGGTGATAATATTTTTCATGTAAATTAAATTGGATCTATATCGGCAATAGGAGATTGCATTTACCGGGTCAATTTGTAGTTGTCTATCATTCTAACAAGTGGAGCAAAGTGTAAAAATCCTTTCAAGGAAGGTAGATTTAACAGTCCAACTACAAATCTCTTAACCGAGTGCTCACTCAACAGTGTTGCTAAAGCTCCTAATAGAGTAGACTTTAACAGGTCTCCACCGATACTCTTAACAGGGTAGATCATCAAAAGTGATCAAATTGTAAGCCTTAACCGGCCCCTTCCAATCTGCAAATAGTGAAGATTTTGTGGGTGTCATCCCCACCATATTTTTTACATCCTAATAGGAGTTTCATGCGATATCATATCTTGTGTTATGTGTCAAATTACTTTCAAGAATGTTTCTATGAATGTTCACATGTATGTTAAGTTAATGAATTGATATAATTCACATCAAGATAGTTTAGATCAGATTGATTGGATGCACAATTGATTACACAAAGGTTAAATGATTAAAGGATACAAAAGTTTTAGAGGTACTAATTCACCCCTCCCCTCTCAGTATATACTTCACATTAATCCCAACAACTAGTATCAGAGCTAAGTCTCTTCTTTGGAAAATCTTAAAGGCTTAAGAGAAAAGATCATACAATGGAGAAGTACAGACTTGATAAGAATATTGAAAATAAGAAGCTAGAAATTCAGATGTTCTATGAACAGTATAAATAAGCCAGAATCAACATGAGATAGTTGCTAGATGAAAGAAAGAATATGGCATCTCGTTGTAGTGAGATAGATTATCATGAGGAACAGATACCAGATTTCTTTGAGTCTTCAGGATTAACTACAAGAAAAGCATCAGATACTTAAGAAGAAAGCATCACAAGCCTAACTGAAATCAATCTACATCTGGCTGGACAAGTTAAATCTCTACAAATCGTTCAAGAGACATAGATGGTAAGGATGATTGATGTCATGAACAATGCTAGACAAGCTGAGCAAGAAAGAACACTAGCTATTGGTGATAGAAGAAAGACTACAGAAAAGCTACAAGAAAAAGAATTTGAAATACAAAGACTTACAGAGCATCACCATGAGATTACAAATCAGATTATTCTTATGAGTCAAGAGGCAAACAGAATAAATGGTGAACTCGTTGAAAGAATAGAAGCTATTGGTGAACTGAGGGATGAGAATGAAAATTTGAAACATGAAATAAGAATTCAGCAGTAGCATAATGAAATTATCAAGAAAGCTGAAGAAAGCAATAAAAGAATGGATGATTTTCTTGAAGGACAACAAAGAGTCCACAACAATACCAGTCTAGGTTTTACCGAGAATGGATAATCATCAAATCAAACTAATCCAAAGAATGTCTATGAAAATCCAAGACCAAGAAAGATGACATGCAATCACTGTGGAAAGCAAGGCCATACATCAAATGTATGCAGAGGCAAAATGAAAGGTATTCCTAAATCTACATCTTCATTCATAGGATGTTGTTATAAATGTAACAAGAAAGGACATAAGGCATATGAATGTAAGTCTGAGATGAAACAACCAAAGAATGGGCACACAACTCTTGAATGTTGGAAAAAGAAAAGGCAAGCATGGAAGCCAAAAGGTCAAGAAACTTCCTATCAACCAAAGAGAGTCAGTAACTAGTATGTATGGGATTAAAACACATGGAAAAATTGTACAAAATGTGGAAGATATGGTCACATTGCTACAAACTATATGAGATAATGGACTAGAAAGTCTAGAGGCTAGACTAACCCCAGAATGGCATTCTTACACTGTCATAGAGTTGGTCATCTCAAGAAAGACTGTAGAGACTGAATGAAAGAGACAAGAACATATCCCAATGGAAATACCATTGATGACATGTGGAGGGAAAGAGACAAAATGTGGAGAAAATCTTCAAACAATGATGAAGCTTGGACCGAACAATGCAAATGGTGACACCCCATCCAATGGATCTGGTGACATCACCACCTCCACCTAAGAAGAACAAGTATGGAACTACATTACACTATGTATTATTTTACATCAGTTCCATAATATTTTGATAAAATGCCAAATTATCATAAGTAAAGATGCATCATGGTATTACTTGTTAAAAACTGTGATAACTATGCTATTGGGTACTCATACCAAAACCTGTCGATATACACTCAAAGCTAAGACTGCCTATACTTACTGAGAAGCATCGGTTAACATAAGAAAGCAAAGTTGCTAAGTATAATCGAGCCTCATCGGTAATCAAGCAATGTGAACAAGTTGTCTGCAACACCGAAACCCGTCAATAATAGCAAGTGGAATAATGACCGCTCTGAAATGTTATGTTGTTACCGAAGGAAAATGAAGTATTCACCGATGAAATTTGTATTCAAACACCGAGGAGTTGGTAAGCATTAATGACATGTATTTTAGGGAAACAACTATAAAAGGGCAACGGAACAACTCATTGTTCACCACAACCAGAGAAGAGCAACCAAGGCGATTTTTGAGCAGAAAGTGATTGAATCATAGAGTGACCACAACTTGACAAAGAGCACTCCAAAGAAGATCAAAAAGCATTGCAAGAGTAAATAGTAAGTTCTACATAACTGACAACTTTGTTTTGCATATTTCACAGAGAGCCCTAAATTTGAAAAATGGCAACGACTTCGAGAACTATGAAATCCAAGAACACCAAGAAGGATGAGTTCAAGCTCGTCAAGAATTTGGCATGTGAGGAACCAAACTACAAGATTCATCCTGAGGTTTCCTCACAACCCAACGATGCTAGAGCATTCTCATGAATACCAGCTAGGTTTTTACTCATAGAAGATGTATGATCTTTCATACACTACAAGATTGCAAAAATTGGTGATCAGGAAGTTGAACAAGCTTATAAGAAGCTATGCAACTAAGATGGGTCATTGAAAGATGAACATAAACACATTCAGGTGAAAGGGCTCACCAATGCCCTAATGTTCCCAAAGGTCTTCAAAACCAAGTGGATTTGGTTAGTGCTAAGCCGAATGCACAATCATAAACTATGGTTGGATGAACCAAAGGTGATAACCCAAGATGTTATCCATGCGGTTACCGGTTTCCATGTAGCTGAGAAGGTGAAAGAAATGAAGCATCCACCTAAGGCTGAGACCGAGAAGATGAAAGGAGCCAAATGGGATGGTAGAGGATTGAAATTCTCCACCATAATAGATGATGAGATGAAATTTGGTGCATGCATTCTAGGCTACAAATTCTTCCAAGCTAGCAGATTGAACAACATTGCATTCGGTGTAGTGGACACAATGTATAAGATTGTGAAGAAAGGAACACAGTTGGACCTATCAAAACTTCTACTAAATTAGTTGAAAGATAACTTAAAGACTATCAGGAATGCGAAGTCAAACACATGTAAGTTTGGCTCACTCATAATGTGCATTTTCTTCTACTTTCAAGAAACATTCCCATTGGTAGGAGATGTGAAATAGGATAGTACAAAACCCATCACCATGCAGATCAGTGAACATATAGCATCACTGGGAGATAATTTTGAGACAGTCATGGATGATTACATCACTGTAATCAAAGACCGAATTCAAAAGAGGGTAAGGATCCCTGAGCAACTCATTGAGAAGTATAAAGATGAAATATGCTTCATGTTTGATACATATCACACATATATCAAGCTTGTTGTACCAAGGACAACATGGTTACAACCATTGGAGTATGAGATAAACATTGATCTTGCATCTAAAGTAATTGATGCCTTGTTAAATGAACCACTGAATAAGAAACAACCCAAGTTTGGAACATATGAAGAGGCCAAGACAAGAATAAAATCTTTCTTGGTTGTTAAGAAAATTGTCAAGAAAAAGGATAATATGGTAAAGAACCTCAAAAAGATATTATCGGCCATAGAGGAAGAAACTGAGTAGAAAGAGGAAGTTGAACAGGAGGAAGAAGAAACCAAAGGACAGTTACCTATCGGTGAAACTGAAGAAAATGATGACTCTGAGGCTACAGAGTCAGATTCACCACCTCCTCCACCAACCAAGAATCCAAGGACCACAGATACTTCTAGGACACGAAGCCAAACATCTAAGGATTCAACTCCTTCACCTTTGAAGAAAGGAATGGTCTTTTCTACAAAAGGAAAGTGACCACACCGAAAAGAGGAGCAAACAAAAGAGTAAGGAAGCTAATAAGAATCCGAGAAGACATTGAAGACACCGAGAAAGATGAAGCTGCAGAGGCATAAAATGTCAAGGTTAAAGCTCCTGAAAGCATTGATGAGGTATGAAAATATATTGCCAATTTAGGATCTATAACAAATTTTAAGATTAGAAGATGGTCAAATCTGAATCCAAAAGATCAAAATAAAATTGAAGATGCTATCGTAGAAAAAATGTACAAATTCAAATATGTACCAATACAGTTTGAAAGTAAAAATGTACCAAGGGAACTATTAGATAGATTATATGCTAAATGGACTTTTTCTTTGAAGAATGAAAAGGAAATAAGAGAAAGAGTACTTGTTACTCTCATTTCTCCTGAATCCAAGAAGGTAGAAATATATGAAATGATGGAGAAACACAAAAAGGAGTTCTCACCCAAGTTGAGAGCCTATAAATTTCTTGAAGGAATGCTAATAGAGCTGGAAAAAGAGATCCACAAGAAATGGTGTAAGATTCTGAACAAACCTACTGAGGAAGATAGCCCCGACAAAGACCTACAACAAAAAGATGTTGATAAGGTTGTTAGTAATAACTGAGAGGGGGGGTGAATCAGTGGCCTCAAAAATTATCCTTTAAACTTTAACCACCAATAAATAAATCTTAGATTATTAAGTCCCTACAAGATGCATGCCATGAAATGCTTATAATAATTAACTGTCTGTCGGTTTTCTTTTTCTGACCTTATTCTCCTTGATTACCGATAAGCAGTAAAACTATTTACCGATACTCAGTAAATATGCAGAGTATACCAATCAATCCAGAAATGCATATGTGAAATGTAAAATAGTAAAGTAATAAACCATACA
>MU223045.1:1599978-1610547 GCA_018584345.1 Thuja plicata | reverse complement strand
AAAAATAAAATAATTCTAAGTTTGGTCGGCCCTAAGGGCTAAATTTCTGGAACCTTCTCGGGCGATGGAAATTGCCTATATAAAGAAGGCCCGTAGTGTTGTTTTAGGCAGTTCGGGACAGTTCTGGGTAATAATTCGAGGCTTTGTCCTACAGAATATTGTAAGGGGAATGCCCATGTGGCTTTGCATATTGTAATTCTGAAAGTTTGTAATTCTGCATTTGTGGAGATAATAAGAAGTCCATTTTCTGTTCTTGCAAATTGTTGTTGCTTCTCTGTTTCTGTTATGTGTTTGTGGTATTAAGGGGAGCACCCTTCATCAGGAGCTTAATAAGAATCTTTTAAAATGAGGAAACACAAGATATCCAGCTCATGAGAACCAAAAATTTCTATCCAACAATTCCAACTTTAGTCAAGGAAACTGTTATGCCCCTAGTTTGTTTTATAACAAAGTCATTTTTAATGCAATTTTGAGCAAAAATTTAATTGATGATAATGTGATCATGCCCCCTCAGGAATGAAATCGAAGGAAAAGAATAAATCCCTCAGTTGAAAGAACGTATCACTTGCAGGAAGCGATTAGGGCAAGAAAGAATGAAGTAGAAGAAGTGGGAAAAGATGGTGTATTTAAAAATAAACACACGATTATCAAGTTAATTGTGTGAAATATGAGTGATGAGATGGATAAAATGATGTCAGACCAAGATTTATGATAAAATGTACAATCTAATAGATTTTTGGAACAAATGAAGCAAATCTGCAATTTTTGAAACTGTCACAAAAATGGTACTATGCTGCTGAAAACCTCCTAGGAACCTTCGATTTGGTTCTCGATTGATCAAAAAGAGAACAAAAATGTAGTTATAGTTTCCCGAGAGGAGTTTTGGAACTCTGAAATGTCTAAAAAGACCAATATAAGTCTCAAAATTTACCATTTCACTATTCATTTTCACTTTCCTCCATAGTAATTTAGAGAGCTATACAGAGAAGATGGTAGCCCCTGTGAGGAAGCATCATTTTGATATGAACCAGTGACATCAGCGCCCAGCCGACTACCCACCGCTGGTAAGTGCTCGTAAAACTACCTTGTGAATTTTGCAAAATCTAATTTCATGCATTTTTGTAGAAGTTATGGCCTTCTGAATTTTGAATTGCATCCAGTATTCTGGATCGCAACCTATAAATCTTGTGTCACATCTGGTATTTCCCAGATCACATCCAATTTTTTCAGATTCCTGTGTCACATCCAGGATACCCTGGATTGCATCATGTTTTCCTTGTTTTTGTTGTTATTTTAGTTGAAATTCATCAGTGTGTCGTACCCTATCGGTTTAGGCTTGTACCCTGTATTTAGGATTGCATCTCGTATTTTAGGGATCACACCTTGTAAATGCCATCGCATCCTGTATTTCCAAGATTGTATCTGGTAAAATGGATCGCACCCTTCTATTTCATAATTGCATCTGGTTAGGAGGCTTAGAAATTTAATCTTTTTGACTTGTTTGTGTGCTGTGAACTTGGAATTATTTAGCTGATTAGGAGTCTACCCCTTTGTTGTAGATAGGATAATGATGTATTGTCATTTTTGTCAAAACATACCCAGTTTGAGGTAGTCGCCTTTCCCGGCACTTACCCTAGTCATGTGCTTGTATTGTCTGGACTGCTTTCGGATGATGAGAAGACTACTATGATCTGATGCAGATTGCGTTCGTTGATGGGTTTACCTGAGATCAGGGTAAATCATGGGTTGTTGACTGCTCTTGCCGAGAGATGGCACTCAGAGCACAACACCTTTCATTTGCCAATTGGTGAGATCATAGTGACTCCTAAGGATGTCTGATGGATGCTTCAGGTGCCGATGATCGGGCATGATGTGCATTTTGAGTCGATGGTAGTCATGGCGATTGGTGTTGCATGTAGATATTTCCAGGATGACACCATCGACGAGAGATATCTGTCTTGGGACTATATGGTCGATCATTATGATCATTTATCAGTGTACTTAGCAGGTATGGAAGGCGGCATCCTGATGCCAAACATGGATCAGCATGGATTCATGGTCAGCTAGGTAGATATGATAGAGTAGATGGTTACCCACCGACATAGATTTGCATGGGGCAGTTGCATTTTAGCCCATATATATTGAGAGCTTCATGAGATAGTTTACCATTATACTCGGAGTATGACCATGGGGATCCTTATTATTTAGATCTGGGCCTGGGAGCACATCCCTGTGACATAGCCAATTGTAGATAGATAGAGGGCACCAAAGCAGCCTTATGTTTATATGTATGCAAGTTTTATTCAGCAGCCCCATCTGGGCAAGGTTGAGTACTGGTGCCGTTTGTTCGATGATATGACCAAGGTCGTTTGGTGACCATATTTAGATTGCAAGGAGTGGACCTCAGATGCACGGTAGGTACCTTTTTTATTCTAGATCTGGTATCTTATTGGGAGGACCAGATATGTTGTGGAGCAGTTCATCCATACCCGAGTGTTGAGATAGTATGGCCGTCGACAGGGAAAGATACAGGATATCACTGTGTATGTTTGGGTCTGAGATGAGGTAGCATTATGGGGTGCTCATTTATAGTATGAGACAACACACCAGGAGATCCATGATATGGTGGGAGTAGACTGGGATCTCCACCTTGATGTTTTTGATGCAAGTGTCTCTGATGGATATGTTGCGGAGATGCTTCAGTACCCTTTTCCTCATTTTACAGTACCAAAGGAGATCATTCCTCGTATAGAGGAGCCTTTGGATTATGATCCTGAGGATCACCCAGCTAGGGGGAGAGGATTAGCACATAAAGACAAGGCCCCTGGTAGACATCGAGGTTGGGATCGTGGTAGGGATGGTAGAGATGGCCGACATCCTCCTCCTGATGAGGATGAAAGTGGAGATGATAGGGGTGGTGGTGGTGAGGCTATCGATACAGGTGGTGATAGTGGTAGTGGGAGGTGCCAGAGGTTCATATTTATAGCTCCACAGAGAGATCCCGGTCCACTCCTTACTAGGGATCAGTAGAGACAGAGACAGAAGAGGTCATAGGATAGACCTCAAGACAGGGGACAGGATAGGTCTTAGGATCAGGAAACAGGTAGAGATGGAGATCCTCTTTCTAGATGTGAGTAGGAGAGAGAGCAGCTCTGAGCTAGGATTACTACCTTAGAGGTCTGGGTCACCACTGC
The DNA here is from genome assembly GCA_018584345.1 of Thuja plicata. Taxonomy (NCBI): domain Eukaryota; kingdom Viridiplantae; phylum Streptophyta; class Pinopsida; order Cupressales; family Cupressaceae; genus Thuja; species Thuja plicata. The sequence goes on along the minus strand of MU223045.1, from coordinate 1,607,353 downwards.
AGATGCCTTATTAGCAGATAGGGATACACAACTTGAGCGGATGAGAGCAGAGAGAGATAGATAGGGCGAGATGCTCAGAGCGGAGAGAGATGCACATGCTCGGATGATAGTTCACCAGGGGTAGAGGGCCACATATTACTATTCCCTTTATCATGCAGTAGTTCCAGAGGGCCAGAGAGAACCTTCCTTTTCATGATTGGCCCAGTAGTCAAAGGGGGCCATGCCACCTCCAACAGCTCCTTTTGTACCACCTCCTCCTCCTCCTGATCAGGGAGAGGGGGCGGGGAAGAGTTGATATTGTGGACCATCTTTATGACATGTGTATCTTGAGATTACATTTGTATATCTAGATCCTGCTAAGATCCCCCTGTTGTACTATGACACTCTATCAATGTATATTTGATTCTTTATGGTGCTTGGATACTCTGATACTCTTTATGCATAATGTTCCATATTTTGATCTGTACCATGTTGTGATATATATATTTGATGCAGCTTCCTGATTCTCACATGTTTCATGAGTTCTATGTTGCTTTCATAGATGTGATAGATGTGATTTGCACATGTGATGATATCTTGGTCTCTTGATGAGTTAGATTTAGACGATGACATCATTTTATGTATGAGTCATTACTGATATAAATATGTTTTAAATGATGTTTATGTGAAGATGTAAATGTATGTTTCTTTTTATTTTCCCTTATGCAAAATAGATGTATGGATGCACTTTAGGATGTAAAAGTAAAAATGCATAATGACTTATTCCTAAGACGTAAATGTAGACAAATCCCAAGCGAGGATAGGATAGCCATTTTAGAAAATGAAGTCAGCATATGAGCACAGGTAAAATTATGAAGGCCTAGTATCAGTAGTGCATCGATAGATGGAGTACAGAACTCAAGTGATGCCTGATTTCCAGGTTTTCACCACTTGGAAAGATCTTTTCTTTTCTTTTTGTTACCAAGATGCCTATTTTACCAAGTGCTCATCATGGCACTTTTCTCTTTTTCAAAAAACATTTTTTGCTATTTTTGCTTTTTTTTTAATGTTTTTGTAGTATCAAGGCGCCTATTTGCCAGGTTTTCACCAAGGATACCTTTCTTCAGGACTTTTTCCACTATTTTTGGATTTCTTCAGGATCAATTTTCTGAATATTTTTGGTATTTTGTAAAAAAAAAAAAATTGTTGTACAGGCTCTGCTAGCCAATCATCAAGCATAGAACCTCTTCAAATGTAGAGTATTCATAGGATCTGGAAGAACGTCTCCTTCAGGTGTAGCCAGTCGATAAGCTCCAGTCCCAAAAGTAGCAGTGATAACATATGGTCCCAGCCAGTTAGGTTTAATTTCTCCCTTCTGCTCCATGTTTGGCTGGTTCTTAGGATTCTCTTTTAGGATGAGATCTCCTACTTCAAATATGCACGGTTTGACCTTCTTGTTGTAACCTTTGGACATACGTGCTTGCTATACTTTGAGGTGATCCAACGCTTGTTGCCTATGCTCATCTAAGAGGTCTAAAGAATTTACCCGATCGATGCGATATTGCTCATCAGAAACAAGACCTTGTAAAGATACCCACAAAGATGGGATTTCAACTTCAATAAGTAAAATTTCCTCAGTGCCATAGACGAGGGAAAATGGCGTGGCTCCAGTTGGTGTTCAAACACTTGTTCTATAGGCCCATAGTGCTAGATTTAGTTGTAGATGCCAGTCTCTGCCAGACTTACTTATAGTTTGGTGTAGGATCTTGAGAATATTCTTGTTGGATGCCTTAGCCTGTCCATTACCTTGAGGATAATAGATTTAAGAGCAATGTTGAGTGATATGGAACTGTTCACAAAGGTCATAAATGTCTTGATTTTTAAATTGGCCCCCATTGTTTGTTACAATTGAAGAGGGTATCCCATATCTACAAATAATGTAGTTCAGAATGAACATAGCCACCTATTTGCCAGTGGTTTTGATTAGTAGCACGGCCTCGACCCACTTTGTGAAATACTCAGTGGTCGTAATGATGAACTTGTGTCCATTTGAAGATTTGGGATATATTTGTCCAACCAAGTCAAAGGCCCATTGTTGAAGTGGCCAATGTGTTATGAAAGGAATAAGTTCTCTGGCAGGAGCATGGATAAGATTTCCATGGGTTTGGCATTTAAGATAGACTTTTGAAAATTGAATAGCATCTCTCTCCATGGTAGGCCCATAATAGCCTACTCTAAGAAGTTTCTTGGCTAATGAAAAGTCATTCGAGTGTGATCCACATACACCTTCATGGACTTCTTTTAATGCTAGATCAGAATCTTCAAGTTCTAAACACCTAAGAAGTGTACCGTCAAGACTGTGTCAATATAGGTTGTTAGTTATGAGGACGTAACATGATGTTGTCCTAATCAGGGATCTTTTCTCATTTTTGGATAGATTATTAGGGATAGTTTGGTCAGAAAGGTAAGCAATGATATTGGCATACCGAGATTGGTCTGGGGTATTCAAAGCACATATTACTTGGTATTCAGGGGTATCAAATGCAGGATAGGACTGTTCTTCCACCAAGAAGTCATAGCAGAATTGATGTTATTCTATTTGTAACATGGATTCCAAGGTAGCCATAGCGTCTGCAGCTTTGTTTTCTGATCTTGGTATCTGCTGGAAGGTGATGAAGACAAAGTATTTCTTCAAGTCATCAACTAGTTGCTTGCAGGGCATCAACTTTTCATCCTTCGTTTGATACTCCCCATTGACCTGATTGATAATTAGTTGGGAGTCACCATATATGTGTAACTCTATGATCTTCCATTCCATAGCTAGCTTAAGACTATTGACCAATGCTTCATATTCTGAAATATTATTGGTGCATGGAAACATCAATTTTTAAGATTTGGGAATCTTGTAACCTTGAGGGGTTATGAATAGGACCCTGGCTCCAGAGCCTTATTGAGTGAATGAACCATCAAAGTACATCTTCAATGGATATTTAGTTAGATGCATGATTGTCTCATCAGGGGATTCAATTAGCAAAGGTTCATCATCCTAAAGTGGTGAATCAACCAATTGATCTGCAAGGACCTGTCCTTTGATAGCTCTCCATTCTACATATTCAATATCAAACTCACTTAGAATCAGGACCCATTTCGCCAAATGTCCTGTTAATGTTGTTCTGTTCAAGAGGTACTTTAGAGGATCAATCTTAGCAATGAGCTTCATTGTATGAGAGAGCATGTAGTGCCTTAATTTTTGTGATGTGAAGACAACCGCTAAGCATGCTTTTTCAATAATGCTATAATTGAGCTCATAAGTGACTAGTGTTCTACTAATGTAGTAGATAGCTCTTTCTTTCTTGGTTTCATCCTCTTGTGCCAGTAATACTCCTAGAGATCTAGCTATAGCTGAAATGTATAGGAGTAGGGGCTTTCCATGAATAGACGCCATAAGAATAGGAGGAGTAGCTAGGTATCCCTTTAATTCTCTAAAGTTTGCTTCGCAGTGTTCATCCCATTTGAAGGTAACCCCTTTATGTAGTAACTTAGTAAAGGGTTGTGCCCTATCTAGAAGTTGGGACATAAATCTCCTGATTGACTGAAGTCTCCCTTGTAGCATCCTCATTTGACTAATGTTATGTGGAGGAGCCATCTCTAGTATAGCTTTAACTTTAGCAGGGTCTACCTCAATTCCCTTCACTGAAACAATGAGTCCTAGGAGCTTTCCTGATTGGACCCCAAAGACACATTTCTTTGGGTTGAGCCTGAGTTGGAACTGTTCCATTTGATCCAATATCTTTCTTAGGTTAGCAATGTGAGTACCTCTTTCTTTAGATTTAGCCAATGTGTCATCCACGTAGTCCTCCATGTTCTTGTGCATCGTGTCATGGAATATAGTTGTCATGGCTCTTTGATATTTTGCGTCGGCATTCTTTAACTCAAAAGGCATGACATTCCAGCAAAAGGTGCCCCATGCGCATGTGAATGCGGTTTTCTCTTGATCCTCAGGGACGATCTTGATTTGATTATAGCTTGAGAATCCATCTATCAATGAATACATCTGGAAGCCTGTTGTAAGGTCTATGATCATGTCAATGTTAGGTAGAGGGAAGTCATCTTTCAGACATGCTTTTTTCAAGTCTCTGAAGTACATACAGATCCTAATAGATTTATCGGATTTGGACATGGGGACCACATTGGAGATCCATCCTGCATAGGCAATGACTCTAATAAACCTAGCTTTTAATAACTTTTCTAGCTTTTCTTTTACCAATAATGCAACATGTGGATGCATCTTTCTAAGTTTTTGCTTCACGGGCTTGATTCTAGGAGATATAGATAAGTGGTGCATGATTAGATTAGGATCTGGCCCTGGCATATCAGTATAGGACCATGCAAAGTTGATCTTCTTCTTTTTTAGGAACTCTGTGAACTGTGTCTTCTCTCTTTCTGATAAATATTGTGCAAGGTGGACTATTTGAGGATTTTCAACAGTGCCCAAGTTTACTGGCTGTGTTGGTTCAATCAGTATCGAAGATCTTTCCTGAAAGTGTTTGGGGAGGATATCAAGAGTCTCATCCTTTGGCACCTTGGAGAGGTTTTCACCATTGGATACATCTTTTTTCTTTACTATTTTGGGATCTGATACTGCCACAGAGTGGTTTTCACCATCAGTCCACTTTTTCTTTTTATTTTTCAATTTTTGACTGAGAAACCCGATATCCTCCTATGACATGTTCTCGCTCTTTGCATTGGTGGAATAAGGGTAAGGTTCACAAGCACTATGATAATAGGCTAAGGTGTGGTCATTGGAAAAGTTGAGGATAGGAGTAGGATCTATTTCAGTCCAATCAATTAGGTCTAGAAGTACCAATGTTAGGGAGTCAGTCTCTAGAAAGGACAGCACTGTGTTAGCATCAAGACTATTAATCGACATGACATGATCTATTAAGATAATTTCTTTGATATTTAGATCAATAAGAGCGAGATCGTCATAAAAAGGGTCATTTTTAGTCATATGCAGACCAAAATCTAGTGACTCATCAGTAGAAATCTCATCATCATCTCTCTGTAAAAGGAGGCTTCTTGCTTGTAGCCTATGAAATTCTTCTAGACTTATGTATTCACCAGTTTCTCCATCAATGATCGGGGGAAGGAACTCTTCTTCTGCTTCAGGATTATCAGTGTCATTGGGAGGAGTGTTAGATTGTTTATGAGGAGCTAAGGGAGCCACAAACATGTGAATTGTATCTATTTCAATATCTTCAGTGGCAACAAATAGCTCTTCCCATTCATAGTCATGAGAGTCCATTATTTCATCATCAGATCTGTTTAAGTATTCAGCAATGGTTATCTGATGTACCCGGTTAGCCATCTGTAGATAAAAGTGTGGTAGATCTAGGACATGTGAAATTGTGACCAATTGGCCCTAGTTAGGATGTAAATTCTATTGTCGGGGAGTCTCTTGAGTAATTGTTGCTATGGTGTCTCCTACCTCTTGAATGGGAGGTTGTTCTAGTAAAGGGGTGTGAAGATCTTGTGGTACCTCAAAGCTAGGTACACAGCATTCTCCTTGGTAGTTGGGGTCCTGTGTGCCAACATGTAACAATCTTTCATAGGACCACTTCTCTAGTTCATATGTTTCATCACTCCCTTTATCTGTGTGTGCACTCTCTTTTGAAGCAGGTTTATCAGTTTTAGTATTAAAACCAAGTCCTATTTTATCTCTAGTATTCCGAAACTCCATGGGTATAGGTTCAATAAGCCCTCATCCTGTGTCATTTAGAGGTCCATTTCCTTTGTATCCCATCTCTTTGAGGAAATCATATCCCTTTCCTTACTATTCTGGGGATATCTTCACATGTTTGACCTCGGCTTCTACTAGTTCTCCTTTGTAAAGCCATTCTAAGACTACCTGTTCTTCTGTGTTATATGAAGAAGATGTGGATGCCTTTACCATGCCAGTTTCTTTGTGTATTTCTGGCTCTTTGAATGCCATAGGTGTGAATGTCGATGAAGGTTTTCCGTAGGATTTTGGTGACACCAAAACTTCTGTCAGTGAGGGAGTCAGGTCTAGTTTGTACTCTCTCATACATGTTTCTTCCAATTTCAAGGTTTTGCTAAAACGCTTCATAACCATGTCCTTGGTAGTTTCAGGAGCAACTACATCCATAGCCTCTTTGTTGTGCGAGATCATGCTACCTGCTTTGATATTGTTGCAAGTGTAGTTAGCGTCTATAGGAATCGTCACTTCCACCCCATTATGTGGGAACTTTATGCATTGGTGGTAAGTGGATGGTACAGCTTGCATTTCATGAATCCATGGTCTCCCTAATAGGATATTGTAGGCCAATGGTAGATATAGAACTTGACATATGACATTCCTCTTAATCAGTCTGACTCTGATAGGTAGAACATTAAGACCTCTAGAGGATCTTTCTTCCTCATCATAAGCTTTGATGGTTATCTTGCTTCTAGAGTCAATTGTTTGTTCTGAGAGACCCAGTCTCTTGATTAGATCCAGTATATAGATATTCAATCATGCACCTCCATCTATCAACACATGTCTAACATGGGATTTATGAATAAGGACTTCGATATGGAGGGGTTGATTATGTGGATGTGTCAATGACTTATCATCCTCTTTAGAAAAGGAGAGGTAGTGTGGTGCTGAGATGTGATTGACCATCGCTAGGAATTTTTCTATATCGATATCCTTTGGAATATTAGCAGCATGTAGAGCTTGTTCTAGGATTTCCCTATGTATAGTGGATATTTTGAGCAACTCAAAAATGGAAATTTTGGCAGAGGTTCATTGCAATTGGTCTACCAAGTCATATTTTACTCCAAGAATAGTTACCATGTGTTTTGATGCTGGTTTAGGAATAGTTATAATAGGAACCTTGGATGTCAGTGTCAGTTTTGGAGGTCCTTTGATTGTAACCTGTGCTTGGCTCTGTGTTACAGCATTTGAGTGGAATGAGACACCTTTGATTGTGACCACATTGATAGATTCGGTTTTAATGTCAAGCATATTGATCACATTGTCATTTTTGGAATAGGTGTAGTTTACCTCATTACTCTTCCCTTTAGATGTTTCTCCTTGATCATATTTAGGAAAGGGTTTGTTGAATGATGTATGATCCTCATTGGTAGTGTGTCCATCTACTTTGATCTTACCTCCTTCACTGAGGTCTTGGATGACATGTTTAAGCTTGAGGCAATTATTAGTCTTGTGTCCTTTGTTTTTGTGGAAGACACAGTAGGAATTATCATCCTGTGTGCTATAATTGTGTCACACTTCTATGAATCATTTCATTCAAGGTTGCTCAAGAATGAGGCCTCAAATATCGATCCATAGCTCTCTAGTCATGGATGTGTAAAAATGTAAAATGAAGGCCCT
>MU223045.1:1538900-1572622 GCA_018584345.1 Thuja plicata | reverse complement strand
ATATTAAATTGATTAAAAAGAATTATGCCAAGCAGTAACAGGGTCGTTTGGACATAAATCGAGGGTATGATCACACTTAGGGAAAATAGGGTCCATAGTTGCGACAGACCAAATTCAGGTGGTTACAACAATAATATGGTGAAATATGCCAAAGGAAGGAATTACAGGAGAAGCTGAAGAAACAGCACCGAGACTCAATGGTACTAACAACACTAGGGACATCTTACACCAGATTGTACCCAATGTAGTTATTGATCAGAATAAGCCAATTCTTGATCAATTATCCACTCTCACCGAAGCAATAACAACTCTAAATATTGATGTAGAGAAGGCAATTGAAGAGAGAGTTGAGCAGAAGTACCAGCAGAAGCTCATTGAGAACATCAGCCAAGAATTGGAAATCAATAAGGTAAAGCTATTAGAATTCATTACTGAATTAGATCCAATTATAACTGAAGCTATAACCTTGATTTAACAAATGAGCACATTAGACAAGTTCACTAAAGAGAATAGTGACAACATAGCAAATTTAGACGTAGATCTAGCTAACAGTGCAAATAGTTTAACCACCAATGGAGACAATGCAATTAAGTTGGATTATGAAAGGATCATCAAAATTAAAAGTTTAAGGTGGGAACTATGGGAAGTAGAGACACACTTCAGAGAAGAAGTTAAAGAGCTCTGAGCTCAACTTCTACCAAACCTTCACTGCTCCAGCAGCACATCAGTTCAGCAAGACAACTGATAGGAACCCCCAAGATGTCTGTAGAAGACATCATCTATGACATGCACTCCAAGATCACACTCAAGCACATGGCTCTTGAGAAATTAAAGGAACAATGGGAGAAAATGATGGAAGACTTGAAGTCTTCACACTCCCACATTTTTGATAAACTATAAGGTATTGACCTTTGCCCTTAATATCAAAAAAGGGGGAAAATGATATGAGTACTATAAGGTACAAAGGAAAAATGATACATATATGTATATTCATATGGGAAAATGATATATATTCAGATGGAAAATGATATGTATATGTACTCATAGAGGGAAAGATATCATATGTACAGATATATTGGCATATACATAGGGGGAGTCATAAAATGACTAAGGATTATATATGGTGTATATATTTAACATTTTGTTAGTATTTTGCACATATCAGCTTTTGATACTAATGTCAAAGGGGGATATTGATGACATTAATTTTCCATTAGTATGCAAACAACACTTTCGATAAGCATACACCGAAAGATAGGACAAAGCAGACTGAAGATCAGATAGAAAGAGATCACCGAAGGTGACTAAGTGCAAAGAGAATTGACGACACAACTTAGTGTGTAAACCAAAAATGCAAAGACATAAGGATAAAGAGGAACCCAATGTGCAAGATACAGTGCAGACCAAAAGATAGTTAAAGACCAAACCAACATAACAAAATTGAAAGACAGTCAACTGATTTCATAGCATAACCGAGATTCAGTTACAGCCTGCAAAAAGTGGATTTGACTTCCATGTCAGATAAAGCAGTCTTATTCTATTTATAGAATATTGATTTTTTTTTAAATCCATTTCTTTAGGGACAAGAAACATGAATGTAAGTGTTTTAATCAGTCTAACTGATTTAAAACACATAGACTACGAGATCTAGGTACAAGTTGTAAACCTGATCTTAGAGTTAACATTGTTATTCGTGAAACTTAATGAAGTCAATCCATCTTATAAATAGATGATGCAATCATTCATTATACATGGATGAAAAATGATGTGAAGAGAGAGGAAAACATGAATGAAGAATACGAGCACATCTATGGATTAGATTGAAAGTTTCAAGAACAAGAACAACAAAAGGTGAATTTGGTTATCAGGACCAAGAACAAAGACTGCCGAGAATCAGAGGTATTATTCAATCACAATTAGGTGATAATGTTTTTCATGAATACTAAATTGGATCTATGTTAGTAATAGGAGATTGCATTTACCAGGTCAATTTGTAATTTTCTATCATTCTAACAAGTGGAGCAAAGTGTAAAAATCCTTTCAAGGAAGGTGGATTTAACAGTCCAACTACAAATATCTTAACCGAGTGAACACTCAACAGTGTTGCTAAAGCTCCTAATAGAGTAGACTTTAAAGGGTCTCCACCAATACTCTTAACAGGTTAGATCATCAGAAGTGATCAAATTGTAAGCCTTAACCGGCCCCTTCCAATCTGCACATAGTGAAGATTTTGCGGGTGCCATCCCCACCATAGTTTTTACTTCCTAACAGGAGTTTTCTGCGATATCATATCTTGTGTTATGTGTCAATTACTTTCATGAATGTTTCTATGAATGTTCACATGTATGTTAAGTTAATGAATTGATATAATTCACATCAAGATAGTTTAGATCAGATTGATTGGATGCACAATTGGTTACACAAAGGTTAAATGATTAAAGAATACAAAAGTTTTAGAGGTACCGATTCCTCCCTCCCATCTTAGTACATACTTACCATTAATCCCAACACCTCTCCTATGACATATATGGTTCCATGATAACAAATTTATAAAAATCATCCACATACTCATTGATAGATTTATTTTAGCCCAATTCTAATGACTTAAATTATTCTTATTCATCCTTGAGTTCAAGTCTATCTATCAATCTTTGACTACACTCATCAAAAGTGTTTACCTAATTGTGGACTTGAGTAGTCATACTGTGATACCACCAATCATATCCAACATCTTCACGGTATATAATTTAATATTTAACAACATTTTTCTCCTTAACGGGACTAAGAGTGAAAAAGGTTTGTATCTTTTGTAACTAGGCTCTAGCTAAAATCTCATTTGTCCCATCAAAGGTAGGATTTGAAAGTTTACTCAACATATTCCTGAGCCCTTTCCAAATTAAATATATATATTTTCTGAAACCCTTTCTTTGTAGCAAGGTATTATTCATTTATACATAATATCTAAATGGAACCAAACTCCTTAATCCTTCATCCAAATTGTCATAGGTAGCTCTCATTGAAGTTGAATCTCCTATTGTTTCTTCCATAAGATTAGAATGTGGTTTCTAACTTCATTTGTAATAATAAAATACTTTTTGAATACTTGTAAGCGGTTGGCTTTGATATTTTATCAATTTTTTATGTACTTCCTTTCCTCTATAGATACTAAAGCCTCAAATTTCTCTACTAGCAACTTAATTACTTCTCTAGTGTCTTCAAGACTTTTTGTAGCTTGCTTCTGAGTATTTTGGAGTTCATCAAGAAATTTTTAATGCATGAGTTTCTAATTCAATCTCTTTTGAGGAATAATTTTCCAAATTTTATTTATTCCTCTCATTCTATAAATACATTTTCCCCCTTTAACTTGGCTACATAAATTATGTTTAAACCCTCAAGTTGACAAGATCATATCTACGATACTGAGCTTTCACAACCCTTGGAAAAAATTGAAACAATATTTTATACTCTTTTAAAACCTTAAAAGAAACTTTGAAAAAAAAAAAAACTACACCAACAATTGGAAATGAAATTATATAAAACATCCCATTCTTGATACTCCTTTTCTACAGGTTTGGTAGCCTCTAAAGAACAACAAGTTTATTAGAATAATAACATGTGAATGAATGAATAATAGGAACTAGAAGGTTACATAAATATCAAAACATATTCAAACACATATTTGGGCACCAAAATTCCACATCATAGAGGGAATATTGATTTCATGCCAAGAATGTAACTCCCTCTGGCATTTGGCCTTCACCTATGAACACGTTCCTTTGTAACTCGTACTTGCACAATATTTTCTTATGTTTTTTATTACCTTTTAAAATTCTAAAATAATTTTTCCAATTTTCTCACCACAATTAGGAAATTAATTTAATTTAAATATCCTTTGGTGGCTAAATAATATATTTGATTTAAACTCAACATTAAGATATATATGATTTCTCTGGTTATCCACTACTCCTAATTTACTATTTTTGGATAGCCAGATTTACTATAAGTAGTAAGTTCTATTTTTGGAAAGGGGACATGACATCAACAACCAACTCTTTTGATGAGAAACCAAGTATTTTATATAGATATATCATGTTTTATAGGCTTGCAGCGTATGGGAGCCTTGTGATTGTGGCATCTTACTCATAAGTGGCAATTCATTGAAATTTACATCCTAAATTGCATCAAAATCACCCACTATAAATCCTTTTATTCATTACTCCTCCAAATCTAGCATGAAGTAATATGGGAAGCCTACGAAATATATTATGGATGATATTTGGACACAAATTGAGTGTATTAAGCTTTATATAATAATAACCACAACATATGTAGGGCATGTCTTAAAATCACCTCTATCCCCTTTAAATCGGCATCCTCTAATCAAACTATAGTTTATGAGCACTTATAAAAGTTAATATGGTGTTTACAAGTTCTTTTCAACCACTAATAGCATTCTAGGTGTCGTACCTCTCCTATTTTCATTCTGCATGACATCCTAATGGGTGTGCCTTTGACTTTTCATGCTCATATTGTGTGATCATGTTGGACCTGTGTGAGGTTTGTAACTTTGGGGTGGTTTGATTATATGCCTGATTTGTGATGCCTTATTTTGGCTTTGAGATGCTTATTGGTACTTCTATGTGATTTGTCGAGCTGATCTTGTGATGTAGTGACTATTCTCGTGTTATGGTTTTATGCTTGTATTGTGTGATGCAACCAATTTAGTTTACCTGTGCTCATTCTCAGGATTATTGGTGAGGTTATAATGTGAGAGATGGTTTCACTAAGGTATGTGCCAGTGGTTACTTGGACTTTGATTGTATCAGGATGATGTTGTTGGAATTCATGGATTCCTGGGAAATTGTGCCTTTTATGCTGATGGATATTTAAGTTATTTACTTTCACTGATTATGTTCATATAGTGTAAAATGTTTTATTTAAAAGCTTTAGATTTAAATGCAATGGTAAATTAATGATATGATGTTTACTGCCTTATCACATAATTGTTATGCAGTATGCCCTTTGTGTTGATATGAAGTGAGATGAAGTCATAGCCACTCATTCGTGAGATATACATAATGTATCACTCTCCTTCGATTTTTTTTATCGCATAATTTATGCACTTCGACTATTTGTATCATGAGCATCTGCACTTGATTCTTTCTTGTTTCAGTGAACATGTACCTAACACACTATGCTTGAGTTATAGGAATTGTGTGTTTCTATATCCTCGGTAGTGACACAAGAGATAGAAGCTTTGGCCTTTCATACTGAGCCAATGTCGTTGTATGGACAATGTATCTGTATCATTATATTATTCCCTCTGGTACATGTTGGTAAATCTAGATTCATATTGCATACTATGTTAGACCCGTGAGCGTGTCTATGCATTTAGAAGTTCCTGCAACTATTGCGGATTATTTAATTAAAATGCTTATTTTAATGCGTTTGAGGAGTTTTAATGTTATTTTATTTACTGAATAATTTTTCGTAGTTGATTTCCATTTTATTGGAATCAATTTTTATTTAATTTGGGAAAGGGTTCTATAGTTATTTTAAAGTATTTAACTGACTTATTTTAAAATTCACTTTGAAAAGTGCCTTTTATTGGGAAAGTGAGTTCATTTTCACTCACTTATCACTTTTGACATGGGAGAATTTTATTGATTTGCTCCAAATTTGCATTGGAGAAATCATACTTTTTCTTGTTGGGTGAAATCTGGGTGTCGGATTTGTGCGTGGAGCGGCTCATTGGAATAATGTCAAAATTGCTCCGCTTCATCGAAGGTTTCATCTGATTCAGTGAAGTCTTCTTTATTTTCTCCTCGTTCGTGGTTTTTACCGTTCTTTTGAGATAAGGCATCTCACCATTTCTTGTATACTCCATATTTTTTAATGAAATTGGTTTCTTTAGATTGGTAGGCTGAGGATTAGTATTCCCATGTATTTTTGATTGATTCCTCCACCCAGTTAGATGGGTGTGAGCATTTATATGCTTTCCCATGTGATATTTGGGGTTTTGGTAATATTATTCTCTTGAATTTCCATGAAGTGCCCGAAAACAAAATTTTATTAAATTTTTGTGATGTTGAATGTAAAATAATAAACAGGTTTTAATTTCATTGAATTCCAAGATGTTTGAGTTTTGGGTGTTTCAGGATTTTCCTCATTTTGTGTGCCATCTAGAATATGTCTAAAATCTTGTTGTACACAAATGAGTGAGATTTATTTTTATTCTTCCATGTCTATTATAGGATTGCAAAAACATGGATACAAGGCATTTCAGTCATCTTTTATCGCAATTTGAATATGCCCTTTTGATGCAAATTTGTTGATTTTCACTCGTTGGATTTTGCCAGAAATTGGATTTGTGGTCGTTTCTGACCATTGTGAATATTTCCCCATGTTTCTACAAGATGTGTGATGGATTCCCTTTGAATTATAACTCTTGGCATAGTGTCTAATTGAGTAGTTTGGCTTTTGGGCATTTGTTGATTTATCTCGGTTTTGTTGCCTTGAGTGTTTGGGAGTGCCTTATCCTCCAACTTTTGCTTGTTGGCTTGTTCAGACTTCCTTATATTTTAGCGAGATTTGTGTCATATTTCATGATAATTAATTCTCTTGGAATAGTGTCTGATTGAATTATTTTTGTTGTGTCTTTTTATTGTTTTCACTCAGTTGCATGCCTTGAGTGTTTTGGGAGTTGACATATCCTCCTTGCTTGCTTTTATTATTGTTTCTCTTGTATTTAATAATGAAAACTTCCATTCTTGATAGGATCTCACATGTGACATGTGGATGTAGGTGTTGATACTGCATCCTTGAGCATAGTTGAGCTATGCCTACTTGACAGGATCTTGAGAGACCCGTACTATCAGCTTGTGGTCGATTGAGTGCTTCTCATATTTTGATGGAAGCTTGATTTTGATCCTATGGTGTTCTCTCGGTTATTTTTATTGATTTTTTTCCCTTGTGTTAGCACACTCCATTCTTGATTTTTATCTCGCATGTGATATGTGGATGTAGGATGTTTGAGACCGCATCTAGGCATGTAGTTGAATTATGCTCCTATGTCAAGGTCTGAGTGACCTACGCTCTCAGTTTGAGATTGATTGAGGCCTATGTGTATTTTGGGTTGTATGAACTTTTTCCTTGTTGCATTTTTTGCCTCATTCTATAACAAGAGGTTTTTTTTCTTGGGTAGAGTTTTTGAGTGGATTCTCACATGTACCCCAGCCTATAAGTGGCTCGATCTGGTAATGTGGAGAAGTGCTTAGTAACTTAAAACATAATAAATTGAATAGACTTAAAACTTAAGGACAAGATTAATGGACTACTTGGCCACCTGAGGGTTTTGATTGAAGGTAAGTCAATGTTTGTCCATCTGAGGATGTTGATCTAAGACATAGTATCTGGCTGCCTGAGGGTGTTGATTGAAGATACATTCCAAGCCTCACCATCTATGGATTTTAATCAAATACTCGATGCTAGTTGGTCTATTGAGAGACAAGTAATGACACTCCACTAGAGTCCCTACATGTGATTATTTATATCTCTAAGTAGTATCTTGAGTATATTGTGATTATGTGGGTTCTTGATTGTATTTGGACATTGGATCACATGTTGAGTGTTGTCTATGTGCATTTGTATTATGCATCCTTGTGTATTACGTTGGACCTTTGTGACGTCCTATGATATTATGCATCTACTTGACATGTGTGTTAGCCACTCCTTTCTTGTGTGTTGCCTTATGTTTGTGGTTGAGTTACTATCTCTGTGAGCATGATGGGATGGGCCTGAGGGTTCCATGTGGTAGGGTGGTGTTACACTATACCATTGTTGGGAATTGATGTACATATTGTGGGCTTCCTCTAGATTCAAAGTATATGGGAATTGATTTCTCCATGATATGTTTCACTCTGATGGTGTTGTATGTACGTTCATGCTCTTTCAATTATTTACATAGAGTAGTTTCATTGATGTTGATGTACTTGATCTTTACATGCACATGTGCATATTTGATCTTAGAGTAATTATTGCTATTTTATTGATTGCAATTGAGTGAGTAATGCATTTATTTACGTATATCTGGTACTACACGGTGTGGAGAAAACCTGCATTTTAGTCATACGTTAGTGTCGACAAGCCTCCTTGACACTAAAACTTGGATTTCCCTCTTATTTGAGCTTCAAACTTGAATTTTCACCTAAATCATGCAGTGCGTCACCTTTGAATCATGAAATGTCACTTTTTAAATTTATTGCATCACTTTTTATCAATGAAATGTTGTTTTTGAAAGTTTTTGCATCGCTTTTGAAATGTCACTTTTGAAAAAAGAGTGCATCCCAGGGGTCTGTCAGAATAGGAGTTACACTTTTGGATACCCTTTATCTTATAGAGGCCTCCTTAATCATAACAAACCAAATTCAGTTACGTATGGTTTTGTTTTTTTCTTTTTCTTGCATGTGGTCAGTTTCTTGCATTGTTTTTCCATGAGGGTGTTGTATTCCCTCGATGGATGACCATTGATGATGGTTTGATCATGATCCGTGGGGTTCAAGGATGTGATCCTAACTCTCATGAGGAGGTTTGAATGTTCCTAATTCGTTAACTCTTGAGTATTTGGTTACTTGGGAACCTTTGTAAGTGATGTTAAGACTCCTACTTGTGTTCGATCATGAGTTGATCATCATGATATTCTAGCATGTGGTAGCATGCTTGTATGTTTGGTTCTAAGTTGCACTTGTAGGATTGGTTTACACCTTTCCTTTCAAAAAAATTGTTAAGTGCATGTTTCACCTTTTGGTTCCAAGGGTTCCCTGGCGAGAATTACACTAGGTATACTAGGAGGGTAGACAATATTTATAGTCGTAATGGCATGGTATTGTTCATTATCAACATTTTATATAAAATATTCATTGTATTTTACCTTACTTGATATATTAGGGATTTTATCCTTCAATAAACCATATTGCATTATCAAAAAAATTGTAAACCTTTGAACTATGTTGCACTTTTGTATGGCTTGCAAATGCACAAACCATGTGATATTTGAAACTTAGCCAATTTATCCTTTGTTCCTCTTTCCTTCTCTTTGAATTTTTGCATTTTTTGGAGTTTAAAATCATGATCTGTTTGGCATTGTGAACCTTGTTGGCATTTTGGTGGGCTTGTGAACCTATGAACTTGGAAAAATCACAAACACATGTTGCAACTTTGTAAGTTTTACAGAATCGTTAATTTAGCGATATCAATGACCATGTGTCATTTGAAACTTGGAAAAGCTTATAATCTAAGACTTAAACACTTTTTTATTTATTACAGTTCAATGATAATTTATACCAGATACTTTTGTCTAGGGTGTCAAGGATCAAAAGTGACAAGGAACTCATACCATTAAGGTAACATGGGAAGGGTAAAGTTCAAACAAGTAAATTTGAAATATATTAAGCTTGGAAATGCTAGGGATTATGGGTCAAGGATAACTCATAGTAGGAATTTGAGAGGGTAAGGTCAAAGGTTTGACTCCAAAGAAAGATGCAAAGGGATTTGAAGGCTTCAAATGATATAGGAAGGTATGAAGTGAATACTAAGTTAAAATGTCTAAAAAAATACATACAAAAATTTCAGTGGGTACAGAATCAAGAGATTGAGTTTGAAAAGTAAATGGTATTCTGGGAAGGATAAGTATGACAATTCAACCCAAGAGAATTAGAATTTTTTTAAGGTGATGGGCCAAGAGGTTTGAGGCTAAAAATAAAGACATGACATTAAGGGAAAATCTAAAATCCCATGAATATAAGAAACACTAAAATAGTTAGGAATTCAAGCATAATGCCTTATGATATTTATAGATTTTGACAATTTCCACCACATGAGTGGATGGTAGAGAACCACACCAATCCTATAAATTATAAATGAAGACACACAATTTCTTTTATTATCAAATTGGTTATTTAGTGGATCAAATAGGGTCTAACACGTAGAAGGTAAGAGACTCAAAGGAAAAATTTACATGGTGGGATTGAGTCCTAATACCTCCTATAAGATCATAACATCCTTCTTCCTCTCTATAATTAACAAGTTATCCTCACAAGAGAGAAAATGAAGAGAGGTAGTCATGGTGGCAAAGTGAGTGTTTAGCACAATGCCTCGTTAAAGAGGACATAGGGATCTTAAATTTTTCTCCACCATATAGTGACAATGGCTTCAACGTGGATAAGAAAAATACATAGGTTCACACTATGACAAAATGAATTACAAAATATTAGAATTTTTCATACAAAGAGTAGGTGAGGAAGTTATTTGTTTAAAAACTTAATGTAAATCTAGGTCTATGCTAACTAACCTTAAGTGAAATCTAGAAAATAAGAGTCAAGAGCTAAGGATAGGAGGGAGAAGGGACATGGAGGGAGGGAAAGAGAGGAGGTTATTTTTAACTTTGTTAGTCGAATGATGTGAAATGATAGTAGATTAACATTTAGAATTTAAACATAAAATAAAGATTATACACATGTCATCAATTTTTTTTATAAAACAATGATGCAGATGTTGTGATATTATATGAATTGGTTTATAACACATTATAAATGACCTAAAGAATATCTATACATATATAATTTTAATGTCCCCAAAATAATTAAATAACTCAATTAAATTAATTGATTAAGTAGTCCCAAATTTAATAATAATATCTTACACACCCTTTTAATTAATTAATTAATTTAATTATAAAATAAAAAGTAATAAACTATTGTCGGCTTGCTTGTAACCCTTTAGGAAACTTCCTGGAGCCCTTTATAAGGTCATGTTGGCATTATACGAAGGCATTGTGGAGTTATCTTTTCTTGTGTATTTGTGATTCCAATTGGAATTGAGTCCTTATCGTAGTTTTGGAGGTGCAAGACCCTCCCTACTCTGTAATTGCAGTTTCAGTGGTTAGTAGCCACCCTAGTCTTTCGTTGGAGATATCAATTATGATATTTCACTTGTGTGTGATTGTTCAACTTTGTGAAGTCTTCACTTGAAGACAATCTGATGTAATCTGAGATATATAATCTAAAAAATATAAATTCTCTATTCTTATCAATTCATTTTGGTTGATGGTGTGAGCTCTTTGTTAACACTTTATTCATTAAAAATAATACATTATCAATTAAGAGTGTCAAAGGGTGCTGATTTTTGAAGGGTGTCGCGTGTCAAAGGGTGTCGAGTGTAGAAAGTGGTCGAAGGGTGTCAAGTGTTGAAGGGTGTCGAGTGTTGAAGGGTGTTGAGTGCCATCGATCACATCACCTACGTTTTCCTCATACACATATCTTGCATTGTCATTAGGAACATATCCCACGTTCTCATCGAGAACATCACCCACTTTTTCATCAGGAACATCACTTCCATTTTCGTCGGGCACATCTCCTACCAGTGTTTCCATCGGGTATGTGCCCTCAGGTACATTGTCTTTAAGTACATTACTATTGGGTACATTATTGTCAAGTACTTTCCTTCGGGAACATTGTTATCAGGTATTTTCCCTCAGGTGAATTTTCATTAGGTGACTTCCATCATTCAGTATGTTACAGTTGTATTAGAGTTGGTGATTCTACCAGCCTGTTGGGAGAGTCATGGCATCGAGTGATGGACAATGGTGGTTAAATGCTCTAGAAAGGATTGGTAAAGAGCTCAGTGACAGTGTTGGTATTCTATTAGATATATTGGAAGCATGTTTGAGCAAGGTAGACCAGTTACCTTCAATATTTATAAAGAGGATCCTTGCTTCAATTGAGACTTCCTAAAGATAACCCAGCTTCTTGAGACACCGTGACAAGGAAATTAAACTAGTAGCTACTTCATGCTTGAGTGAGATTTTGAGAATCTCATCTCTTTTAGTATTGTATGATGATGACACCATGATAGAGATATTGCACTTGATTATTTACATCTTTCAGAGCCTTGATGACATCAATAGTGATCCATTTTCTAGGAGATTTACCATACTAGAGATCTGTGCAAAAGTAAAAGTAATTAACCTCCTCTTAGATCTAGGGTTGCAATATTTTATCCATGATATGTTTCATCACTTTTTGGTCATGATAAAGGAGCACCATGATAATAAGATATAATCTACCATGGAGAGTATTATAATTTCATGTATTGAGGGAATGGATGTAATATCCCAACCTATCATAACTACGCATTGGGATATTCATAATCAGGAATGCATCCCTTCTATTTTGGCATGTATATTGGTCAATAATTTATTCAAGCATTGTGAAGAAAAATTGAAGTCTCAATTTCACAAGGCTACAGAGGTTGGTAACGATAATAAGAGTGATGAGGAAGATGAAGAGCCACATGAGGATATGAAATAATTTGCTACTATGCTTACAAGTGGAGAAAACCTAAGCCTACATGACAACAACAAGGTTGAGTAGGGTACTTGCATGGATCCTTCCAAGCCAACATTGATCGATCAATTACATGGAGATACAGACTTTGCCAATGATCCTTTTCATGTGCAACTTCTTCAGTTTGTTGAGCATGGAGTTCTTCCTTTTGTAGAACATGCGATAGACATGATCATTGATTTTCATAAAGAGTGGCATCTACATGGGAAGAACAATTTGCAGATGAGTTTTGAGATTCCAGGCCAACATTTTTGGGAAGTGATGGATTGGCATAATGACATAACAACTTGGAATCTAGGCATCATTGTGATTGATGATGGGCTTCACTGGGATCCTGACAACTATAGGCATGGAAATGTCTATATCCAAGTGGCACAATGGAAGCTTGATGGAGATTTACTCTTCTCTCTTACTTCCATGTGTGTGCACATGGTCATGTTATGACATAGAGATTTCGGTGGATACGACTATGGGTGTCTGTGCTTGGTTCGAGACCCTGGAGCTTTGTAGTGGGAAAAATGTTTAATGATGGGTTGGTTGAGGGCAAGAAATATTTGGGCAACAAGGATTTGTAATATCCCAAAAATTTTAGTAAAGTGACTTAATTAAATTAATTAAGTGGTCTCATAATTTAAATAATATTTTTAAAGGACCTTTAATTAATTAATAAAGGGGGGCAATTAATAAAATAAGAAATAATGTTTGTCGGCCTATTTGTAACTTTTGAGTAACTTCTTGGAGGCCTTTATAAGGTATTGGCTGGCACTGTAGGTAGGCATCGTGGAGTTTATGTTTTCTTTGTATTTCTAAAAGCTAAAGGCTAAAGGCATTTTATACGTAGTTTCGGAGGTAGAAGACCCTCCCTATTCTGTGATCATAGTTTCAGTGGTTCACAACCACCATAGTATGTCATTTAAAATATCACTCTGATATTTCACTTTGCGCTCTAAATTTGTGAAGTCTTCTGTAGAATAAAAATTTGTATTAGATAGTGATATCTAATATTGTGTTCTGAATAATATTCATAATCGAAGCACTCCAGTATTCATTCTGTTCGTAGCATCATTGGTATTTATCTTTATATCTCTTACATAGTAATAACACCAAAACCTATTGCATTTATCTTTTATAGGGGGTAATGATCTTTCAAAGCTGAGAGTATTAGTATCTCCGGTGTATTAATATTTGACAATGTACAGAGGAGTGTAGTTGTGGGTAGTATGGAAGGCAAGAGGCATACAAAGAAAGTTGAAGGAGTTTGTATGGTGGAGGGTTGTGTTGGTTGTATGGTGGAACAAAAGCTACAAGAACATATGGTAATATTACCTTAAAAAGTGATCATACACGTCGGGTGATTGACCAACGATGAAACATTAAGTGTGGTCGTACAGGTAGAGGGAAGTTGTTGTACCTAGGCACTATGTCATACGGTGGGAAGTCTTAGGTCATACAGTGGAGAATATTTGTATCATATGGTAGGAAGTTCTGGTTTGTACACTAGAAATAATGGTTTTCGTATGAGGCCTTGGTGCTGATAGAAGGATTGCATAGGGAGCTTACGTGTACTTAAGGACCGTACATAGGACTGCAATTGACGTACAATGTAGGGGTGGGAAGCTATATGGAAAATGAGACATTACATAATTACTCAACATTGTTGGTTCATATTTTTTCCTTTCTAAAATAGCTTTTAAAATAACTCACCAATGCCCCAAACTGAAAGATAAAATGACCTAGTAGTTGGAGGGTTTTCCACTAAATGGATAATCTTCCTCCAAATTTTAGATGTACAACCCCCTCTTATGATATGATTAATTTTATGGGTTGTTATTTTAAAAAGGAAGCATGAAAGGCAAATTGACATATGACCATAACTATACCATAGATGTTGAGAAATATTTTCAAGCAATATTTGAAAGGAGGGGATTTGACACAAAGTTCAATTTGTCTGCGATGTAATAAGAAAAGGATAGGGGAAGAACCATCGTCAACATAGAACACAAAGTTTCCTACATGAAGCCATGATTACCATTTCAAGTAGGCAAATATCATAGAATATTGTCATAACACAGTTTATTTTAGAGTAAAGAAGAATATGAAAAATACACAACTTTGAACACATATATTCCTATTCAATAAAACTTGCAAAGAAATTCATGACACAAAGTTCAATTTATTTCCATTCCCAAAAATGACTATATTTCAAAACAAAATCCCCTTCTCCTCTATTTCATTTTCTCCATTATTTTCTCCTCTTTCCTGGCCCTCAAGGCCTATATATACAAAAAGAGCAAAAACCGTTCGAATTACCAAAGTGACGATCTTGAAAATGATCGATATCAAGAAATTTTTTTAAAATGGGAATAGTTACATCAACCCAAAAATTACTAATTACTGAGATTCCATGCATGCTAAAATAAGAAAATTAAACGCTCCTAAAGTGTAGGAGCTCCTTCAACCTCTAGTCGTATTTCCATGAAAAGTTGGTGAATCTGGACGCATTCTTCCTCTTCCTCCAAGGTGAAAATTACCTTGTGATACTCTGCATAACTGGTCATCTCTTTCCATGCCACTGAATTTAATTCAAAGATAATTTTGATCCGGTCTAACTCGGTCTAATTCAAAATTTGTTGTACCACAAGCATAGGTTCCTCGTTCCACTCTTTTGAAATTGCTAGAAGCACCATTTTGAGGAGGACTGGTTGATCATTTTCAAAGAGGAATGAACTTGAAAATACCACCACCTTTCTTGATAAACAAGCTTTGGAACTCATTTAATTTTGATGGCAGATGATACTAATTCTCATTTGGAAAAATGTCTTGCCACCTCAGTAAATTCATTTTGTTACACTTCAACATTTAAGTAATTGTATCCTGTCATATTTTGAGAGATTTGTATGAAAAGATGAGCTTTGCAATTTGGTCATAAGTTAAGGAAATTGCTTCCTTTAGACATATCGGAGGATCGAGTGATATTTAAACTTTGAAAACTTTACACCTTTGTAAATTAGGATGAGAAGACCTGACATCTCGGTAGAGCACCTTTAATGTTGGGGGATCATGAGAAACTGGGAATTTAGATCTTGGCTGAAAGTTGCCAAGTGCCCGATAATATGTCGAGTCAGAGGGTCACCTAATATAATAACTGCATAATAATATCAAGGAACTTCATGTTTCTATACTTTAGAGAATGTCTGATAGCCCAACTTAACATAGGAATTTAGGATTCGTGAGTTAAATTTTGATAAATCAGACAAATGGAAATTTAAAAATCAGCAAGTTTCAAACTTGGGGTAACAGCGGGCTCTAAATGGGGACGAGGACTGGAATTAAGGACACAGAGAATCTAAAAAGTCTCTAGACAAAGATCATAATGAATACTAGTCCTTTTCCATTGGGCTATAGAGTTAGAGAGGCAAAATATAGGGATTTTATTGTAGAAAGGCATAGGGGAACTGGGGAAAAAAAAAACTTGAAAGCCAAACCCATCTACACCTACATCACAACAAAACTTTATTTACAAACAAGTGCAAGGTGGGAAGCCCCTTACCTCAAGATAACTAAGGATGAATCATGAAAATCCATTGACAAGATGGGAAAAATATGATCCTTTGCAAAATAACAGATTGTAGCCATATGATGTGATCGAGAATAGTTGTCGCCTAGGGATTTTTCAAATACCAACTTTTAGGCCAATAGTATCTAGAAATATATACTCGTGCCCAAATAACAAGTCCTCATCATAAGTTTATGAAATACAACCAAATTATCTTTCATCTTCATGTGAGACCTTTGTGAAATAATCTAATTCAACATTGGTTGTGGCTTTAATTATTTTTCCATGGATTGGAACAAGAATATCAAAAACCAAAACTTCTTCTTTTAGACTATTTGATAGATCAATATCCACACATGTAACTATTGACTGCAACTTATGAAGATTATGTTCTTCAAGCATGGGATCAAATTTAATAGCTGAAGATCCCTCTCCTTTCACACAGACAAAACCATCACTAAAAATATAATGCATTTTACTCATATTCTCATTAAATTATATGGTCGCATTGCCATATTATTTAATCTCATCTTTATCAATTGAACCATTGGCACAAGAAGAAAGAAACTGAACTGGAACCTTTTGAAACCGCGTCTCATCTTATTTAGGCAAAAAATTAAAAGATCACATTACCTCCTTTGATAAATATTTTCCTCCACCTCATTGGCCAAGGGATTTGGAAAATGATCATTTAGTTGTAACACATAAAGACTCGATCGATTGATTTCTTCCATATCTACTAGATTTCCAATTTTTCTTTCAACTTCAACAAACATGAGGTAAGTGTCATTAAAAACAAAAACTTCCAACTCTGGACTATATTTTAAAGATTCTTTTGTACTCTTATGGAAAGCACTACCTTCTTCTTGATCAATTGTGAGTGCTTCTAACTCAAAGGGAGAAGAAGGCACATACATAATGTGCTTCATCCTTCTTTTAATATAACTAGAGTCATGGGAAAATGCATCCATCTAGACTTCTATAACATGAGCATTCTCATCTATAATACCACATCAAAGGTCATTGTTCGAGCCTTTCAAGAACCAACTCAGAATAGAGACAACCTTGTTATCTTATGATGACACTTTTTCTTTGAGAGAAATGAATGATTTCTCTCTCTCTTCTTTGTTTGCATGCATGATGGGAAAGATTCAAGTTTCTCATCTTCAACATGATGAGAACTGCTCTCTTGTTGCTGATTTTAAATCTAAGGTGTTGATAGCTCTACCAACTCTGGCATAAGGTCTTCTTCTCCAAGAATAGAACAATTATAGGACCCTTGATTTCCCAATTCCTCTTTTTATCTTTTCATGGTGGCTAGAGATTGGTGAATCTCTTGTTTAAGATCCTAGAGTTGTAAATATCTTTGATGCACACTTTCTAACAACCATGATAGCCTATAATATTCATATGGGCTTAACTTTTTTTCTCTCAACTTTGTAGATACTTTCTCTAATTTAGCATCCCAAAATAAATGAAGAATCTAGTCATCTTTAGTTATTATTTCTTGAAAAGTTGGTGCAGTTCTTTTTCTGAGCTGATCTCTTGGCTGGGCTGCAACCAAATGCATTGAAATTCTTCTACCAAGAGATCCTTAAATGAAACACAGAGTCATCAACCTCCATCCTAGGGGAGGCACCTTGAAATTTTTGGGGAGAAGTAGCGCCAACACTTCGATTTCTTCCCCAACAAAGTTGCCAAAAATTTGTTAGTTCATATTTTAGTCTTTCTAAAATATATTTTAAAATGACTCACAAATGCCCCAAATTTATAGACAAAATGACCTAACAATTGGAGGGATTTCCATTGAATGGATAATCCTCCTCTAAATTTTAAAGGTACAACTCCCTCTTCTGATATGATTAATTTTATGTGGTGTTCTTTTAACCATAAATTAGGAAAGGCAAACTGACATCTGAGCATAACTATACCATATATGTTGAGAAAGATTTTCAAGCAATACTTGAAAGGAGGGGATTTGACACAAAGTTCAATTTACCCATGATGTAATACGAAAAGGACAAGGGAATAATCCTCCTCAATGCAGAACACAAAGTTTCCAACATGAAGGCATGATTACCATTTTGAGTAGGAAAATATCATAGAATATTGTCATAACACAATTTATTTCACAATAAGGAATAATATGACAAATACGTAGCTTTGAACACATATATTCTTATTCAATGACACTTGCAGATAAATTCATGCCACAAAGTTATATTTATTTCCATTACCAAAAATGACTACATTTCAAGAAAAAATCCCCTTCTCCTTTGTTTCATTTTCTCCATTTTCTCCTCTTACCTGGCCCTTAAGGCCTATATATACAAAAAAAAAAAATAGAAACCATTCAAATTACCAAAGTAAAAGTTTTGAAAATGATCGATATTGAGAAAAGATTAAAATTTTGGGAACAATTACATCAACCCAAAAATTACTAATTACCAAGATTCCATGTATGCTAAAATAAGAAAATTGAAGGCTCCTAAAGTGCAGAAGCTCCTTCAACCTCCAATCGTATTTCCATGAAAAGCTAGTAAATCTCTACATGTTTTTCCTCTTCCTCTAAGATGAAAATTACTCTGTGATACTCTACATAATTGGTCATCTCTTCCCATGCCACCGAAGGTAATTCAGAGATGATGTCGAGCTTATTTGACTCAGACCAATTCAAATTCGATTTTACCACAAGCACAAGTTCCTTGTTTCACTCTTCTACTATTGTTGGAAGCACCATTGTGAGGAGCATTGGTTGATCATTTTCAGAGAGGAATTAACTCAAAAATGCTACCGCCTTTCTTAATAAACAAGCTTTGGAAAAATATGTTGCCACCTCAGCAAATTTGTTCTGTTACACTTCAACATTTAAGGAATTGTACCTTGTCAGATTTGGAGAGGTTGGTATGAAAAGATGAGCTTTGCAAATTGGTTGAAAGTTAACAGAATTGTTGCCTTTAGACATATTGGATGATAGGGTGATCTTTAAACTTTGGAAACTTTACGCCTTTGGTAATTGGGATGAGAAGGCTCGACATCCTAGTAGAGCACCTTCAATGTCTGTGGATTGCAAGAAATTGGGAATTTGGAACTCGACTCAAATTTGCCAAGTGCCTGATAATATGTTGAGTTAGAGGGTCGCCTAATATAAGAAATGTGGAATAATATTGGGGATTTACATGTTTCTAGACTTCAGAGAATGTCTGATAGCCCAACTTAACATGGGAATTTATGATTCACCATTTAACTTTTGATAAATGAGGCAAATTGAAAGTTCAAAAATTGGCAAGTTTCAAACTTGGAGTAACAAACATTACACTTAAAACATTAATATAATTGATAAAATGATAACATTTTTATTAAAAAATTAATAGACAAAAAACTTAAAATAAGAATGAGTGTAAACTAAAAGAATCTTTAAAAAAAGCTAATAAATTCAATGTGATTGTTCATTTATAAATCAAATTCAATAATAGAACAATACATTTATATAAAGAAATGCCAAACTCCTTACACTTTATCAAATAAGCCAAATAAATAAAATTTACTAATAGAACAAGACATTTATCAAAATACATCTATGTTATTATTAAAAATATTATTCTCACATGTTTTAAAAAGATTTGAAGGCCTACACTTAAAAAGATGGGGTCGTAAAAGCTTCATAAAATTATTGCCTAGATGAAAAAACAATTAAACACAATTAATTTAATAAATTTATATTTAAAAAAATGATAGACAAAAGAAAATATTCCTTGTTCAAACTACTATTTTAGGGGAATATTCTAAGATGTAAAATAAAAGGCGGAGATTTCTTATCTTTAATATAAGATTGGTTTCAAATTTTTAGAATATTAGTGAAAAGTTGTCACAAGAATATATTAAAAAGCTGAAATGAAATTATATACATTTTATAGACATAAATAACTTGTTGATTTTATTTAAATTATTTTAAAGTAAATTTACAACACACAATGACATTGACATTATATAATTTATAAATTTTAAAATATTTTTTTAATGAAATTTATCTATTTATAAAAACATTTTTAATTAAAGTAGATTTCCAATTTAAAAATTATAAATGTTTTTTTTATAATTCTTTTTCCTTGGGCTCATCTCCAACTTTGTTTATTAAATGATAATTTTTAGTGAATGATATTATTTGAATATAAGATATTACTAGCACTTGCACTTATAAGAGGTGCAAGGAGTAGCTGATAGGTAAATAGAACGAAGATATAAACTAATTTTAAGATTGTGTAATCAATTATATGAAAATATAGGTCTTTACACATGTATCATTGTATACTATAATTAAACTTACATTTCTTTGTTGTTTTTCATTGTTTTCATAAATTTTGATTCCTTTGAATTATTATCATCCACTTTCGACCAACCAAGGTTATATAAGTATATGTTCTTGAGATCTATAATTTCACGTGGAGATAAATTATGGAAGCAATGCTCTATATTTGAACAAGATGGAAATCTCAACATCTTGAAATTATTTCTTTCATATCAAAGTTAATATTGTGTGTGATTTGAACCCAATTGAGTACTGTGGGACGTGGGTAATATCTGTCTTGAGCAATTCAAGATACATGTGAACTTGAGCCTTGTGGAAGAAGAGGAGAATAAACTAATAGTTCATACCAAATGTATGTGCTAGTGAATACTAAAAACCCAACTTTTTGAATTAATAGGAAGAACAATTAAACAAATAAATGAAATGCTTAAATTGCTATAATATTTAGCATTGAATAGATGCCTATGAACCAAATTGATTCCTTGTATTGCATCTTTCATGTAAAATTGGGTTTACTTTTTTCTTGCAAAAACTGTAGCTTGGCTATCTCCTCTCATGAACTGTACTATAATTGAGAAGCTTGTTTATGCCTGGCAACAAGCTTGTAGTGTCAATCCTAGAAAATATTGATAAGCTGACCAAATTGCAAATGATATCTATGATAGTGAATCGAATGGATGAGATCGCATTACAAAATATAGAAGAGATTATTTTGCACTTATTTTTCTTATCACAACATTTAAAAAATTAGTGCAAAGATACTACAAAAGTTAGGGATGGTGATTCATCTACAAGTACTTGAGCTAGGTACACAGAAGTTTCGTGATTCAAATAATTAGATATTATTAAATAATAATAATAATATACAATTGAACTAAGATAAATAATATAACATGTTTGAAAATTAATTGTGCATTTACTATAATTAGGTAAATAAAAATAGCATTAAATTTAGTCATTGGAAGTATATATGTGTTGCACTTATACTTATAAAAGATACGCAATTCATTAATAAGTTCTAGTATAGAGATTTCATGAAAAATATAAACCAATAATATACATTTAAAAAAAATAGTATTAGAGAAATTGGTGAAAGAAAGAAAAGAGTGGTCATAATTATGTCTATAATAAGATAAGAATGTGTTATTATTCTTATTTTTAAAAACAATCATTATCTCTTTTGTAACTACAATCATGCAAATGATTGAATTATGCGTGAACTTTTAGAGAAAAATACATATTTCATATCATTATAGAATGTCACTTGTCTATACAAACCTTGTTAATTTATTGGGAAACAAATATAAAGGCATTCAACAAAATTCACATTTTATGGAAAGTTTAGTAAACTTGAATCAACAATAAAAACTATTCAAATTTACTGAGTTCAAAAGAAGTTTGTCAATTTTTTCTTCAAAAGAATTGTTGAATAGGTGTGCCATCACATTGGCATAATGTTAACAAAGTATCTTGCGCAAACAATCATTCAGAGGCCTACTTAAAAGGATTGTGTATGGCATGACACATTGGAAAATTTAGAAGAGCACACATTGGTGTAGATCCTGTTGACTCCATGCAAAGGGTTATGGCATCTAAATACATCACAAACTTCTTTAAAGATCTCTGTGAAAAGAATTAATAAGTAAATGGAGAAACAATGCAAAGAAGGAAACAAAATTGGGAATAATTTCAATGGTAAAATATAATGGGACACTCAAATTGACGAAGAGGGGGTGATATTTGCAAAATGAATTTAAATATTGCAAGAATGGGCTTCTTGCTTGACCTTTTCCTATGCTTGAGAACCAAAGCCAATGCAAATTAAAGGTGTTATATTAAACTCCCAAACCCAACAAAATGAGTCACAATTAATATTGAGGTTATAGTTGTTATGTTGCTTTGACGAAATGGGATCACAAACTCAACATGTAATTGTTGGGCTACATGATCTCCATAGTCATTCAATAGTATGATAATCTACTACTCTGAAATCATCATTTGTACAGTAGTGAGAAGACCTACAAAAAGTTCAAATAATTCAGTTCCATAATGAAAAAACCCCTCTAAGGAGAATTGTACCTTTATAGATATGAGAACTGTGAAATTGGCAATGAAGAGAAGAATTTACAAAGCGCGTCAATAAGTTATTAGATTTCAGCACATGGTAGCTTCTTACAAAGTGACACTAAACCTATCTGAATTAAGCAGTACTGGAAATAGTCACGTAAGTTTATTGTCATGTTCAAGACTTCAAGTGATAAAACAAGTAAGTTATAACCGATACCCTCGTCCTCTAACAAATTGTAGTCACTACTTTCGCTTTGACTCCCATTTTTTGTTGTTTTGTTGTTGTCCATTCCTCCATCTTCCATTTTATTCATTGTCATCTGGAAATGATCACTTGAACATGACTCCATAAAGTGAGCATTTCATCTTGTATGATTGTAGGCCGCAACTCCCCTTATAGTCAAAGTTTGTTATAAGAGCACCACTCACAATGCATAAAATTAACAAAATGAAATAGACTTTCTAAAATGAAACATTACAATTGTGGCTACTCAAACAAAGCAAAAAAAAAAATTTAAAACTTGCAATGGCTAGATTGACTTAAATACCTTCAAATTAGGAAGCCGCCTCAAGAATATTGATATTGAAATTTAACCCTATGAATTTTAAGGTTTCATAAATGATTTTAAAAGCCTAAAATAGGTGATGTCAAAGTCTCGCAAAATACAACATGTTGGTTTGAAGGATCTCACCTCCAACAGCTCTATCTTCTTTATTCATCTTGCATCTCAAGCACTGGCGTGTGGACCAAAATGTGGCAACAAAGATGTAATGTCCCCATTTAGAAAATAAAATTAATGAACAAATAAATAATAAATTTTATTATTAAACTATCTACATTAGTAATATAGTAATAGAAGAATATAGTATATATAGTATAATATAATTATTAATGAATGGACATAATGATATAATCACTAAATAATAATAATAATCAAAATATAAAAATATTAATAGATAAACAATAAATAATATAAATCTAAAATATTAAAGAATATGTCAAATATTATATAATATATACAATAATATAATATATATAATAATCAATATTTCCATGATTATAATATAATATAGTATATAAATGATATCATACAATATAATTTGAAATATAAATTAATTAAATATTTATAACACTGGCATATATTATAATATATACCATTAATAATATATATTATAATATACACCACATATTAAATATAAACTAAATCTAATCATAAGTAAACATATTGAATGGGTATAACTAGCGACTAATATAAAGGGTCACGACCATAGTCTGTTACACTACTCTATAAGTCGTGGAATTCATTCCTTATGAAAGAAAGACATAGGAATGAGGAACTCACATGGATCATGAAGTTAAATACAGACCAGGATGGTTGCGTCAAGTATTCTGGACGGCATAGACATTGTCTGAGTATGATGTCAGCAGTTATCATCAGAGAAAACAAGGTTTTGGGCATTCGAATGCATCTCCTTATTTTCCAACTACAAGATCAGCATTGATATGAAGGGATGACCAATCAGACATGTGTGCTCCTTAATCATCCTAAGAAGATGTTGTCTGACTTTCAGTCACCCTTTTTTTTGGCATTCTTGGAGTCATATAGTCAGTCTGGTCAGTCTGAGTCTATGTCTAAGTCTTTCTTAGGTAGGCTATCTTTGTCGGGTTTCCCTGTCATTGCCTTTTCTTCTCTTAGCCAGGTGGGTTGTTCTGAGGTCTTTTCATATTTGGATAGGTTGTAGATCCCAACCCGGGAAAGATTTGTGCTCCAATTGATGTTCTTTCTCAGGCAGAGATCGAAGACTGGTATGGATCAATTCTACAGGTCTCAACGATCCTAATGCAACAAACGGAGAGCAATTTGGTTAAGAAATGAGCGAGAATGAGCTCGGCGGGTTTTGCACCTCTCGGGTGATTTTCCGCAAAGAAGAACTTTGAGCTCGGCGGGTTTCGCACCTCTCGGGTGATTTTTCGCAAAGAAGAACTTTGAGCTCGGCGGTTTTCACACCTCTCGGGTGATTTTCCGCAAAGAAGAACTTTGAGCTCGGCGGGTTTCGCACCTCTCAAGTGATTTTCTGCAAGCTTGGTTATAAAAAGGTGGGCCCAATTTATTAAAGAGGAATATCATGTCATTGTTTTCAAAGATCAAATAAAGCATGTGCTTTAAGTTAAGTAGCCCGTGCACTTAAAAATGACGTGCGGAAAGACAGGTAGTGGCTTCTCCATTACGCGAAAATTGCACCTACTAGGTGTGATTCCCGCAAAGAAGGATTTTCACATATTGCAGATTTCGCACCTCCCTCTACATTTTCCTCTGGAGAAGCACTTTTCCAATTTTCCGCTGGAGAAGCATTTTTCCAATTTTCCGCAATAGTGCTTGTAGATGGTCGAAGCGGGAAATCCAGAATCAGCATCTTCTACCTTATGTTCAATTTCAAATTCAAGTTCAGAAAAATGATGTTTCCATTCTGTGGCCCAATAGATTTAGCTCAATAATGCTGGTTGAAGATGAAGAGTTTCAGATTCCTTAGTGACTGTTCGAGTGCTCAGATTTGAAAAGTCTTTTTCTTTGCATTCTGTCTCTTTGTATTCGAATAAGAGGAAAGGTCATTGGCTTTTAGAAGCCTGATGTATTGTAAAGTCTATAAATTTTGTAAAGAATTCAGGATACAGGGTCGGAAAACTTGTTAATGAAGCAGAAGTGATTCTATTTACAGAGGCTTTGTCTCATGTTTGTTGCGCCATTTTAGTGAATCATTTGCATTTTGAATAGATAGAACCGTCATATGTGAAGCCGCAGTTACATGTTGGATTCTATTTCATGTCTGTGATTGCAGTGAGAGTAATTCTATTTGCTTGTCATGTGTGATTCTTCTCCTATTCATTCAGTAATTTAGGTGCATCAGAATAGAAAGTACAATTGTATTTGGAACTATAATTCCTGCTTGGATTCTATTTCATGTAGAAGTTGCAGCGTAAGCAATTCTATTTGTTGTCTATGTATGATTCTGCTTCTGTTCTCCTCAGTAGAATATGCATTTTAGAATAGGTAGATTAGATTCAAATATAGATTAAACCTTATCCTTGCCTGAATTGTTTGTGCCTACAAGCAATTTGGTTAAAACTCATAAGAAGATAATCTGATGATCATAAAGAAACAAATTCATTGAAGATTAAATACAATCAAGGAGCTGTACCTATCAATTCAGAGGGCAGTGATAGATAACTTACACTGACCCATTTGTTGGCGAACATCCTTTTGTTCTCTCACCTTGGGTGTATAGAGAGTCAAAGATTGAAAATCTTAAGAGAGGACAAACTGTTAACCAACAGAAGACAAGTTGCGACTATCATCGTAAGTTTGCATGTTCAATAAGATATGTCATCGACTACTCACGGGAGATCCATAAGGAGGACTAATTAATGACCACATCAAGTAAAGGTTTACGACGGTAACTACATCATCAAGGAATATCCAAGTGAGGAAATGTAAGAAGAGATGTGGATATATAATTCGGTCACTCAGCGAACACATAGTAATTGACACTTTGAAAGTCAAATGAAGAGAAATGGTATGGTATGAGCATAGTAATATGGTCAAGGTCGTTGACAAAGAGAAATAAAAAATAATCCAAAACAATACTAAGGAACTGTAATTATTCATAAGGGACGTTAATGGTGAAAACGGCTATCAGCCAGCCAACAATGATGAGTAATATTATCACCCAAAGGGGAAACATTAATAATATGGATATGGGGAAATAAGGAGCAGACTCCATATCTATTATCATATTAAAAAGAAAGTCAAGATGTGATTATGTTTTGCAATTAAGAAAAGACACATATTAGAACTATGATAGGATCATCATCTTGGATGAAATAGGAATGATGAGAGGATGTGACTTCCCAAGGGACTACCACTTGAGAGGAGGGAATAAGCCTTAAAGGAGGATAACAAAGAGGAGTGGATAGGAGATCAACATTCAGACCCGATAGCAAACTCCACAACCATCATACTGTATAGTTGCGCTGCAGATTAGAACTTGTCATATTCAGCTTAAGTCAGAGTTGAACCATATACACATCAATACAGTAATCTTTAGCAACTTTAGGCATGGATAAATAATATATTTTATTCATGCATCAAGAAGGATCATTACTACGAGGACATGGCATGACTTATTCTTATTCATGTATCATTCCAATCAAGTCTTGGCACAACAATCATATTTGCATAGCACTGTTGAAGTAATAGTAGATAGAATCATCAAGGGTTTGAGAAAATTCAATTAATCATTCGATGCTATCGATGCATACCGTAGAGGAGTTGGCCAAAAAATTTAGACCAGACAATTAATCAGATTGAACCAACTTAATAGTCATCAAGACTGAGATTGTGATATTATAAAGAACTGATATACTTTGACCTATCATATTCAATGCATACTTACTATTTATATCAAACAAAGGATTGACTACAAGCTATATAGAAAGGAATCTATTGTAGTTTGAATAACAAGAGTATAGAGAAAACCCTAAACAATATTCTTAGCGGACATTATAGCAGTATTAAAACATTGTAAATTGATAGTTATATCTTTAGTCCAATAGGGGACACTACAAAAGACATAGATTGCACTTGAACAATTTGGCAGGAAACCATAGTAAAATTTGGTCTTGAAATGATTTGAAGGATATGCACAAAATGGATTCATTTAAAAAAAATTTAAAAAAGCTTGAAAAATCATCATGCCAATGCAGTTGGCAAGATTTGAACCCACTAGAGCTTTTGATAAAGCTTTATAAACTTTTAAGAAAATGCAATGGGTGCAGATTGTAGGATAACCACCCATTTAAGTTTACTGAAAAAAGGCTTTGAAACTTTCAAGCAAATGTCATCGGTAGATGTAGCGCATATTCACTGCATGTAGCATTGATTTGATTGAAAATGCTTCAGAAACTTTCAAGCAAATGCAACGGTATGTGTAGAGCCATATTCAACAACCTAAGCCAACATCCTCCCTGCTACGATAAAACAAGAGCATTGGAACAGCGTATGCACATCCATTAATGCATAATAATGAGAGGGTTTTCTTCGCCCCAAACCAAAACCATTATCAGTGAAAATGCTCATGTAGATAAGTAATATGCAAAATATGGTAGCACAACAAGTCATGCAAACTGTTTGTCAAAGAGATGACATCTCACAGAATGAGATCAGTTCCATATTTCTATCAAAAAAAATGATTTGGGTAAAAAGCTCTTGGATACTTCAAAGCATATTCAATTGTCTAGCATAAGGTTCTCAATTCCCACTAGTCTTCTATATGTATCGTATCCAATGGGGTTCCTCTGGCTCATCACTGCTACCACCTGCCCCTCACTCAAGACAGAGAAAACTTGTCAAACACTCGTTTCCAACATTATGAATTGCAATTGTATTGAATGTTAATGGCTCACGTACATGTCCAAGGGTTGTTCCTGCTAGAAGTATTGGTCAATTAATCTGCACACTTCTTAAAAGCAAAGATATATGGTGGATAGCGGTGACAATTAAACAGTGAATGGGTACACAATCGAGGCTATCCATTTTGCCTGCTTGTGCTTTTCTTGGGGACTACAATATAAGCGTCGATGCCCATTAATAAGAAATCTCAGAACTGTTGCAAAACCATTTAACAAAAATCTAAAATTATTTACATGCACGTTTCCATCTTTTGAATGGCATTTCCACTTTCGTATAAAAAAAAAATAGGTTTTTGTTGGTTTTAAGCGTGAGACAGGTATTGTAGCCGTCTGTATGCGAGCAACCTCGCACTTAAAGCCTATCGGCTAATTTATCTAATACATGATTTAGAGATATGAGGACTTTATATTTAAATGTTATTTAAATATCTTTTATTTAATTATTATAATGAAAAATTAAATTATTATTATACCTAATTAGAAAGATAAAAATGGTGTGAAATTTTTTTTCAAATGAAATTGGCTTAGGGGTTTATATTCGTGGAATGAACCATAAAAATATTAGTATTTGGTTTTTTCTTTTAGAAGGGCTACATCACAAAAATCTTTGTAGAGATATTGTTAAAATGATATCTCTATTTAGACATAAAATTAGAGATGACATTTATCTTATTACAACATTTTCATGGTTCAAGTTAAAAGTAGACAAAAAAAATGACAAGAATCATATACAAAATATAAAAGTATTTTAGACTATTTTATTAATACTATTGACCAATATGAAGGCCACCATGAATGTAGTTTATTTACCATCTCAAACAACATAAACAAATAATGGCTTCATCACATTAAACATATCTAGTCATGTACAATATGCACAAGCAAAGCGAAATAGCAAAGATGGAGATCCACTTGCTAGGGACTAGAAGATTGTAAGTATCTCTCGGATTGGAGGCTATTGTAACAATTGATGGAGGTTTGGAGGTCTTAGAGGGGTTAGTAAATATAGTAGAAGGTGATATGGATGGTTGCTTTGAGGGCTCGATGATTAAAATGGAAATTGGAAATATAAATGTGCATGTTTTGGAGGTGATCCCTTGGATTAAAATCCTTGATCCTTTAATTAATATAGAAGTGTAGAATCTTAGAAAGAAGACAATCATTGTTAAATTTATTGGAATTTGGCCCGCTATGAAGAGAATCAAATCTTGGATAAGGCACAAATGTTAGGGATGCATGTTCAAAGTGATTTTTCTCACTTTAGGATTTTTGTGTATAGATTTTCCTTTTGAAGATGAGAAAGAGAATATCATGTTTGGAGAACCCTAGATTATGGGAGTTATGGTTTTTGCTTATGTACTTGAATTGAAAGGAAGAAATTTCTCAACATCATCCACACCACATGAATCATAATTTGAGCACTAAATTTGAAAACCTTCCCCACATAAGGATTAGATATTTACCTCAAGAAATAAAACTACCTTTTCTAGTGTTAGAATCGTCATGGTATCCATTTTCTTAGTGAAATGAATGTGGCATGGATGAAAACCGCTTCATAATCTCTCATCATATCTCTCTATACTCATGCATGTAACAATGTCACATATAAGGACATTTGGACGTCAATTAACACATGTATCATCATTTTGAGGGCCTTATTCACATCATTTCCTTACACCCATATAAGTACTTGTCAACCATGCACCCCATTTCAATTTCAAGAACAAAATTTGCTAGTTTGTGCAATAGAGTATTATTCTCTCAATAAGCACAATTTTTTTTACAATCTTCCAAATGATTACAATGGGAAAGTTTTAACAAGTATTATTTTATTTATTTTCCAATCTTAGGATCCCTCTTTCCAAGGAATTTTTAGTGGTGAATATTTACCAATTGGTGAATTTTCGAAATTATATAATAAAAAACTAATGAATTATACATGCTTTGAGGAAACCAAAATTGCCACATTTAAAAAAAAATAGTCGTGGTCAAATCACCAAAGCATTTGAATTTTTAGAATTTTGAACTTGACTATTTAACCACATTATTTGAACAATTTTGGTAAAGATTAGATCTTATTTGCTTAAATTTTTTAAGTTATAGTACAAATCTAACATAAATCACCATTAATAATGTAGTGCTATAAATTGGAACCCTTTCTAATTTCACACTCCTTTTTGGGCCTTTGCTTTAGTGTGCTCTCTTATATCTCATTTTAAGCCTTTTTATGGGCCCTTAGTCAACCTATCATCATATGCTCATGACATGACCAAATCCTATATCTTGGGATCTGCTACTTTGGAACCATCTTTCTCTAGTCTTTTTTGGATGGACTATGCGCCTAGTTCCATAGTCCTACTAGGGTTAACACCATAAACCCTCCAAGAAGGGCCCAAAATCAAATGTGTGTGAGTGTTAATTCCTATCATTTGTGATCAAATGGTGATATTTAGATATGACAATTGGAAGTCAACATAAATTATGAAACACCTTGTAAACCTTATATAAATGCTTCATTTCTAAATAATTTAAAAATCTAAGCACAACATAGAGACTTCACAAGTTTCAAGTTACATCATTAAGCAAGAATTATGAAGTGAGTATCTCTAATTTGAGCATAATGGAGCATCAAGCTATAATAACCTACATGCAAGTATGTTTCCATGATTGATCTTGTTATATCTTGTCTGTCATGTTATTGCATCAACACTTGAAAGACTTATCTAAAGAGCATCACTTCATCATCATCATCACTATCAAGCCTAAGGTAATATCATTTCAATTCAACATTTCATTTTAGATTTAACTTCTTCCCTACCAAGGGCAAGCTCTTTTTTCTTCTTCTTCATAGTTATAGTAGAGGTGGAAACACCAAAATAGGGTTTGAACTAGTAGAGTGCCTTTACAATACAATATTTTCCTTCTTTTATGTGTGCAAGTTACATATTTGATAGCCAAAAGTTGTTGAATTGATCAAAGCAAACCAATACACACAATTATATACTTATAATAGGTGGAAAACCTAGGTCTATGCCATTTTGCACATGCAATCAACATTTTTAGCTAAATTTTGGAGGGAACAATCTTGTTAGGATTAAGTAATACTAAGAGGGGGGTGAATCAGTATTACAACATTTAAAATAAACTTTGAACCAATTCCACATAAACCACAAGCATACTGAAATCAAAATAACATAAGCAAATAACACAGTACTCATTGATGACATGTAACTGATTGAATGTTTGATAATGTTAAGTTGAAGATGATGCAAGACATTAAATCAGTTAATGGTTTGTATTTTCATTGATTTCAACTTGATATCATCTATACGGTCATGTACATAATGCTAAAGACTTCAGAGAATCAATGGAACAGAGATTATGCTTTCAGCAATGCATAAAAGTCAAGTATTCACTAAGTGATAGACAACACCGACGAAGTGCACACCATCGGTAAAGGCAAATAAAAAGTCACAGTGATGCCCAATGACCAGATGACAGTGTTTCCTGATGAAGCAAAATCCTATGACGCCCGATGGACGGAGATCTCGAAGCTAACTGGAGTTGCACCGACGGAACTGGCAGTTGTCACCGATGACTAACTATAGAGTTAACTGACAGAATAGAGAGTTTAGAAAATGACAAAATATCTAGCTAGCAGAGCTTAAGAATAGACTTAACTAGTCATTTTATTTTTTTTATTCACCCAGAGTTAAGTAATTGATTTAAAGAAGATTTTTATAGTTGGCAAGAAGATAACTATGAGATAAACCAGGAGTTAAAGTTGTAAACCAGATTGGCTAGATTGTTTTTCATGCTAAGATTCAAGAATCAAGAATCAAGAAATAAGGAACATCATGTCTATTTAAGAGACAAGCATAATACATTTCCGTAATAACAAGAAATCAAATACATGGAAGGGGAGTGAATAAAAAGAGGATGTTGAAGAGAAACTGGTGAAGGATAACTTCATACAGTCCTGATCAATCAAGCTAAAGGAGAGCTAAAGAATTTTGCAGACACCGACGAAAAGTGAAGCACAGTATCACAGAGAAGAAAGTGTGGAGCACAAAGAATTGAATTGATACATTGATCAAAGAGGTATTGTACTTAAATAGATCTGAAAATCTGCAATTCAAGTTGCATTAGAAACAGGTCATAATGTTTCAGTTTAACCATTGAAGCATCAAGTCTCTTAATAGAGAAGGACTTAACCGTCTTCTATAATTGAGGTATATCCTAACAGATTGCCGAAAAGGTTGATTCATGAAAGTAGCATTGAATTTGCATAAAGCCTATTGCCAACCTAAGAAGAAGGTTGATTCAAGGATGGTAGCAAGATTTTCCTAAAGCCTATTGAAAGTCTAAGAAGGAGGCTGATTCAAGGATGGTAGCAAAATAGATGCTAGATACTAAGTAACAACCTATATGTATAAAATCCTCTAACAAGGTTGCACCTAACAGTGTATTTGTAACCTTTAACAGGGTTGGCTCCTAACAGGGCTCACTTCAGAAGAGTGAAAATTTGGGGTACCAGTACCAGTGGTTTTTCCCTTAATAGGGTTTCCACGTTAAAATCCATGTGTTATGTGTGTATAGTTTATTAGTTTATTGTTTTACATTTCACATATGCATTTCTGGATTGATTGGTATACTCTGCATATTTACTGAGTATCGGTAAATAGTTTTACTACTTATTGGTTATCAAGGAGAATAAGGACAGACAAGGTAAACCGACAGATAGTTAATTATTATAAGTATTTCATGGCATGCATCTTGTAGGGACTTAATAGTCTGACGTGTATTTATTGGTGGTTAAAGATTAAAGGATAAATTTTTGAGGCCACTGATTCACCCCCCTCCTCTCAGTTATTACTAACAATTGGTATTCGAGCTTGTGTGCTTAGAAGAAAGGTTTCAAGACCTAAGTAAAGATCAAAAGATGAATAGACGAGATGTGCCCAAGTTGAACAAAGACAACTTTGCTTCATGGAAAAGCAGGGTAAGACTCCACTTATCAGGTATTGGTAATGAAGCATGAGCATAATTGCATGGTTATAGAGCTTTCTTCCTCACTCTCTGATGCTGAATTTGAAGATGTCAAGGATTACACAACTACAAAGAAAATGTGGGACAAACTAAAGCTTGTACATGGAGGTGATACAAACGTTCTGAGAGCCAAGGCAGAAATCCTTAGAGGAAAGTTTGATGATCTCAAAATGAAAGAAGGAGAAAACATCACACAGTACAACACAAGAATAAAAGAAGTAGTCAATGCTATACCAAGTGTTGGAGGTACACTTGAAGAGGAGACAGTGGTAAGTAAATTCTTAAGAACCTTATTACCTATATATGCTATTAGAGTTTCTACTATTCAAGAAATGAGAGCAGTAGCAAACAATACAGTTACTCTTGATAGCCTAATTGGTAGACTGATATCATTTGAGATGAATAACTTTGACAATAGTGTCTTACCAAGTTTAGAGTCTGCATTTAAGTCTTCTATGAAAATAAGCAAATCCAATCATATATGCTCATCTAGAAGGGACAGTGAAAGTGAAAGTGAAGAAGAAGATCTAGATGAAATAGAAGCACTTATGGCCAGAAGAATACAAAGAGGCAAAGGAAAATACAAAGGTAAGTTACCACTTGTATGCTTTAATTATAAATAGATTGGACACTTTGTTGCAAGATGTCCTAACAGAAGAAAAGATGAGAGATCTTTTGAGAAGAAATTTGATAGAGGTGATAACAAAGATTACAGAGGTTACT
The DNA here is from genome assembly GCA_018584345.1 of Thuja plicata. NCBI lineage: Eukaryota > Viridiplantae > Streptophyta > Pinopsida > Cupressales > Cupressaceae > Thuja > Thuja plicata. Next base: position 1,539,050 of record MU223045.1, on the reverse strand, counting down.
GACAATCAGAAAGAAAGGATACCCGAGACTACAAGGATAAAGGCAAGAAGGCTAGCTACCTAGCTGCTTGCAAAGATGAAGATACTGACACCGAACCTGATGATGACATCGAGATGGTATTTGTAGCTATGAAGGATGATTCAGATGAAG
>MU223045.1:1522638-1535814 GCA_018584345.1 Thuja plicata | reverse complement strand
CTTGTCTACCAGTCAGTAAAGGACTGAAGGCTGCATCAGCCTATATATTATCAGAATATCATTCATGTTGATGCAAGCAAAAGATGAACTTCAAAGCTACATCTATATACAGAAAGGTATATATCAGTTACAAGCACCAGATCATATTGTTGTATTATTGATGGATAAGGGAAATTCAAGGAATATATTATGGATAGAAGAAAATAGTTGTTTGACATGAATGTCAGATATTTGTTTGGCATTGTTGTCAAAGGGAGAGAATGTATCCATATTATCATCAGAAACTATTCATTATCAGATTACTACAAACAGGGAGAGATCATATCCATAGGGAGAGAATTTATATAAAGGAATCATATACAAAGGGAGAGTTGCTGACAAAAGACAGAGACATCAAAGAAGAAGAACAGACAAAAGAGAGAAATTGACACAAGAAGAGAACACAAGGCATCAGAAGAAGAAACACAGAAAGCTGCAAGAATCAAATCTAAGCTAACACTGAGCTTATCGGCGGTCAGACATTTTTATCAGTTATCAAAACAAAGTGTTTGGTAATTTGATGAATCTCAACAATTGTATTTCATATTATATTAGAAATAGTATAGTGTGATAACATAGTATGTTGCCATCAATGGCAAAGGGAGAGATTGATGACATGTAACTCATTGAATGTTTGATAATGTTAAGTTGAAGATGATGCAAGACATTAAATTAGTTAATGGTTTGTATTTTCATTGATGTCAACTTGATATCATTTGTACAGTCATGTACATAATGCCAAAGACTTTAGAGAATCAATGGAATAGAGATTATGCTTTCAACAATGCATAAAAGTCAAGTATTCACTAAGTGACAGACAACACCGACGGAGTGCACACCATCGGTAAAGACAAAGAAAAATTCATAGTGATGCTCGACGAGTAGATGACAATGTTTCCCAATGAATAAAAATCCTATGATACCCAACGGACAGAGATCCCAAAGCTAACTGGAGTTGCACCGACGGAACTGGCATTTGTCACTGACAACTAACTGCAGAGTTGACCGACAGAACAAAGAGTTCAGAAAAAGACAAAATATCTAGCTGGTAGAGCTTAAGGATAGACTTAACTGGTTGTTTTATTTTTTTTATTCACCCAGAGTTAAGTAATTGATTTAAAAAAGATTTGTACAATTGGAAAGAAGATAACTATGAGATAAATCAAGAGTTAAAGTTGTAAATCAGATTGGCTAGATTTTTTTTCACACCAAGATTCAAGAATCAAGAATCAAGAATTAAGGAACATCATGTCTATATAAGAGATAAGCATAATTCATTTTTGTAATAACAAGCAATCAAATACACGGAAGGGGAGTGAATAAAAAGAGGATGCTGAAGAGAAACTGGTGAAGGATAACTTCATACAGTCCTAATCAATCAAGCTAAAGGAGAGCTAAAGAATTCTGCAGACACTGACTAACAGTGAAGCACAACATCACAAAGTAGAAAGTGTGGAGCACAAAGAATTGAATTGATACATTAATCAGAGAGGTATTGTACTTAAATAGATCTGAAAATCTGCGATTCAAGTTGCATTAGAAATAAGTCATAATGTTTCAGTTTAACCATTGAAGCATCAAGTCTCTTAATAGAGCAGGACTTAACCGTCTTCTATAATTGAGGTATATCTTAATAGATTGCCAAAAAGGTTGACTCATGAAAGTAGCATTGAATTTGCATAAAGCCTATTGACAGCCTAAGAAGAAGGTTGATTCAAGGATGGTAGCAAGATTTTCCTAAAGCCTATTGACAATCTAAGAAGGAGGTTGATTCAAGGATTGTAGGAAAATAGATGCCAAATACTAAGTGACAACCTATATGTATAAAATCCTCTAACAAGGTCGCACCTAATAGTGTGTTTGTAACCTTTAACAGGGTTGGCTCCTAACAGGGCTCACTTCAGAACAGTAAAAATTTGGGGTACCGGTCCCAGTGGTTTTTCCCTTAATAGGGTTTCCACGTTAAAATCCATGTGTTATGTGTGTATGTTTTATTAATTTATTGTTTTACATTTCACATATGCATTTCTGGATTGATTGGTATACTCTGCATATTTATTGAGTATCGGTAAATAGTTTTACTACTTATCGATTATCAAGGAGAATAAGGACAGACAAAGGTAAACCGATAAATAGTAAATTATTATAAGTATTTCATGGTATGCATCTTGTAGGGACTTAATAATCTAAGGTGTATTGATTGGTGGTTAAAGATTAAAGGATAAAACTTTGAGGCCACTAATTCACCCTCCCCCCCTCTCAGTTATTACTAACACTCATAACACCATTATTTGTTGTCAAGGAAACCCTGGCCATGGGAAAACCCCGGTGGGGATGGTACCCACAAGAATGCACTAAAGTATAATGTCCCTATTAGGAGACCTAGCCCTGTTAGGAGCTGAATATTACATAGTACAATTCCTTGTTAGAGGAATACAACCCTGTTAAAGGTATACAACACCCTGTTAGCAGCCAACTAAGCTTATAGCGCTTACAATAATACTTATGTTCCAAAATGTTCTTAGTCATGAACAAAAAAAGCATGTTCAATGCTTAGATAGTCCCAGACATAGTTCTACAATGAGCTTTGTCATCCTCTACTCTGCAATTCACGCATATATCTTATTCCCTCTAGTATATCAATTCATCTCACACATCTCTCTTCACTCTACAAAAGATCTGTTAGAATAGTCCCAAAGGATAATTGAGAGGGGGGGTGAATCAGTTATCAGTAACTTTATTTAACTTCATAATACAATAAAGTAAATGCTTAATCAGATAACACAGTACATAACACACAATTTGATTATGGGGAAACCAAATGGTAAAAACCTCGGTGGGAATTAGCACCCACAATGAACTATACTTGTTTATAGTAATCCCTGTTAGAAGATATCTCAACCCTGTTATGAGTTGTACTTTACAATGCAATAAGTATAGTGACCTGGTTAAGGGTCAAACCATGTTAGGAGTCTTTTACAAGTAACCCTGTTAGGGGTGGTGGACTCATTGTCCAAAAGCTCACTGCTTGATGGTGAAGGCTACAACCTTCTGTATAATAGATATGCACTATATCTGATGATGAACTATAGAGTAGACCTGTTGTCTTGATTAGTTCTAGTGTATTTCAATCTTTCACTTCTTCTTCACATAGAATCTTGATGAATGAACCAACTCTGATAATCTACTCTGTACATATTTCTTCTCTTTTCGTATCATTCACACTTAGCGTGTCACCTTTGACTTGCTATAAGTATCTTCCTCAAAGTATGAGATCATGGGACCTTTAAGACAACTCTTCATAACATCCTTTTTGGCTCTACTAAGCACGCAAGCATAATTACAACCGTGCAAGTATAAACTGAATAGACGCGATGCTTCACTAAGTCGACCTCACCAATTTAACTCTAACTTTGCAATCTTCTTGAAACGCGTTTGGCACCTTTGGATTAATATCATCAACTCATAACTAATCATGAATATACACACGCATATACAGAAGATAGGTGCAACTCAAGAAACATGTGATATACGTCAGCCCTAAATAGTTACACTTCCAAAACTGTAACTGCCAATAACAGGATTACATAACTTTACTGAAACATCATGTCTGAATTTGCGTGTATGAACATAACATAATAAACATGTCAACAACATGTATCTATCCATGCAAGTCTTTTGATAAGTACATATAGAATTACTACTGTGTATTATATGTTGTCATCAATGACAAACATACAGTCAATCAACTGCTCAGAATCAAATCTCCAACAAGATCTCCATATATATATCTTTATCTTTACCAAGTTGGCTCTCTTACCAAATATTACATAATCGGCTCTCAACACAAAATAGATTTAATAAAGAAATTATTAAATACATAGTCAACACTCTTACATAATCAAAGTATAGATTATCCATAACCATAATCTAACTTATCTTTCCAGGAGTCCATGTCATACTCCCCAAATCATCACTTCAGTTCAACTACTCTGTATCATTGTTCTATTGTTGTCGCATGTATTCAATTCTCTATAACTTTCTATAAACGTCACCAAAATCAAATCAATCTTAGATGTAGGTCGTTCATACTCCATAATATCTTCCTCTAAGTTCACTCGCCATAACTCATCAATCTCGATCTTCGATACCCAAAATACCTCTGTATTTCTGCTTTTGTACTTAGTCAATTCCATAATTGAATTACCAAAACTTATCTTAAAATCAATCAATCAATATGCCAGATGTGTTTCCATAAATGAAAAACCAAAAAGTGATGTAACACATACAAAATTGATCACTTTCCAACAATCTCTCCCTTTGGCATTGATGGCAACACTTAACAAAAAATGACTAAGTGTTCCAACAAAAAAATGAAAACTGTCTTCTATTCATTTTCTTCTCTCTTCTCGTTTTCTCTCTTCTCCCCATTTATTTATTCTCTCATTTTTTCTTCTCTCTTCTCCCTCTTTTACAACAATGACAAAGGTGCATAAAAAAGTAAATACAACTTAGTGCTTGCTCACCATTTTCAGAAGATCTTGAAAATAATCTTCCAAGATCTTCACTTCTACACTCCATGACTTAACCAATAGCTAAATAACATGAATTAGTCCATTTAGTTCATATGATGTTGTCTCTGATACTTTCAAATCTGTGGGCATAGAGTTTTTCAATGATTTTGCAATCTTCTCCGTGTCAGATAAGTGAGTTTCAAGAATTGATAACTTAGGAGTGATTAAACTCTTTAGAAAACCAAACCTTGTCATGAATCTCCCTTTCTCTATATCCAACACATTCATTTTATCCAAGATCCTTGTTACTTCATTGTCCATTTCCATCACAGATTGTGAGGAGGTCTCACAACTATCCATCATACTGTTCAAGGTTTCCCTGTCCTTAGCAATAATGTCTTCAATGTTCTGAACATGTCTGATTGGGTTCATGAAATAATTGAATAGTTTCCTACCGTGTGCAACACAACTCTTTTCTTTTTCAGTAACATATTTCAGAATTCCCAAGTCCCATGACATAGACTAGCAAACTTCCACCAGTTTCTTCTCCAAGTAGTTCTTCTCTGCCTTTTCTTCTGCTATCTTCACTAGGGTCTCATAGTGACCATCAAACTCATCAAGTGTCATCTTCAGGTTCTCTATATCATCTCTAATCTAGAAAACAATAGGTACTAGAAGTAATTTATTCATAGTATCAATTTCTCTATACGTTACCTTAGTCTTCCTGTCAATTTTCTTCTCAGATCTCTCCTTTTCTTTAGTGAGTGCGGTGAAATCTAAACTCAACAACTCATCCTTGACCATGTGATTAACATCAACATCTATAGGTTTTTCTTTACTTTCCAACAATAAGATAGAAGATGTGTCAATTTTGGTTTTGTCTTCAACTTTTGATTCTTCATCTTTCTATTCCATTTCTTTATGTTCTTCCTCTCTCTGATCTTCCTCTTTATGTTCTTCATCCTCAGCCATTGTATTGTCATTGTTTCCTTCAAATGGGTCCTTCTCATCATGAGAAGTGTCAAGTGTCACAGGCACACCAGAAACATAGAAATATGGTTGCATATCATCTTTTCTTTTCACAACACTTGCCTCAGCTAATTTGGAACTCTCTCCCATTCCCAAGGGTGTGGGCATTGTAGTCTTAGGAGGTAAAGCCTTCTTAGGAATAGTACTCATAAGTATCTGATCCAGTTCTCTCTGAGTCTCTTCAGTAATATCTTCATACTTTCTTTCCATAATTTTCACTAACCTTGCCTTAGTCCTCAATAATGGTTTTAGTTCATTGAACATTTTGTGTCTCTCTTGCATAGAAATCACGGGTAACATGTTATCAATTGCTTTATTTATGATAGTTTCATCTATTAGTAATAACTGAGAGCGGGGGGTGAATCAGTGGCTTCAAAAACTTTTCCTTATTCTAACCACTAATCAAATAAACCTCAGATTATTATGTCTCTGCAAGATGCATGCCATGAAATACTTATAATAATTAACTATCTGTCGGTTTTCCTTTTCTGACCTTATTCTCCTTGATTACCGATAAGCAGTAAAAACTATTTACCGACACTCAGTAAATATGTAGAGTATACCGATCAATCTAGAAATGCATATGTGAAATGTAAAATAGTAAAGTAATAAACCATACACACATAACACATGGATTTTAACGTGGAAACCCTGTTAAGGGAAAAACCACTGGGATCGGTACCCCAAATTTTCACTCTTCTGAAGTGAGCCCTATAAGGAGCCAACCTTGTTAAAGGTTACAAACACACTATTAGGTGTGACCTTGTTAGAGGATTTTATACATAGAGGTTGTCACTTAGTATCGGGCATCTATTTGCTACCATCCTTGAATTAGCCTCCTTAGAATGTCCATAGGCTTTAGGAAAATCCAATGCTACTTTCATGAATCAACCTTTTTGGCACTCCTTGGGATGTACCTCAATATATAGAAGATTATTAAGTCCTGCTCTGTTAAGAGACTTGATGATTCAATGGTTAAACTGAAATATAATGACCTATTTCTGATGCAACTTGAATTGTAGATTTTCAGATCTATTTAAGTACATTACTTCTCTGATCAATGTATCATTTCAATTCTTTGTGCTCCACACTTTCTACTCTGTGATTCTGTGCTTCATTGTTCATTGGTGTCTGCAAAATTCTTTAGCTCTCCTTTAGCTTGATTGATCAGGACTGTATGAAGTTATCCTTCATCAGTTTCTCTTCAGCATCCTCTTTCTATTCACTCTTCCTTTTTGTGATGCAAAAATGAATTAAACGTGTTTCTTATATAGACATGATATTCATTGTTTCTTAATTCTTGATTCTTGGTGTGAAAAACAATCTAGCCAATCTGATTTAAAGCTTAACTCCTGATTTATCTCATAGTTATCTATTTTCCAACTATACAAATCTTCTTTAAATCAATCACTTGACTCTAGTCGAATAAAACAATGAAAACAACCAATTAAGTCTATCTTTAGCTCTTGCTAGCTAGATATTTTTTGTTTTCTGAACTCTCTGTTATGTCGATCAACTCTGCAGTTAGTCATCAGTGACAACTACCAGTTCCGTCGGTGTGACTCCAATTAGCTTTGGGATCTCTGTCTATCAGGTAATTTTTTTTTCAGCTCATCAGGCATCCTGTGATTTTGCTTTGTCGGGCAACACTGTCTGCTGCTCATCGGGTATCACTGTGACTTTGGTTCTTTGCCTCTGCCGATGGTGTGCACTTTGTCGATGTTATCTGTCACTTTAGTGAATACTTGACTTTTATGCGTTGCTAAAAGCATAATCTTTGTTCCATTGATTCTCTGAAGTCTTTGGCATTATATACATGACCATACAGATGATATCAAGTTGACATCAATGACAATACAAACCATTAACTGATTTAATGTCTTGCATTATCTTCAACTTAACATTATCAAACATTTAATTAGTTACATGTCATCATCATCTTCAATATGTGCTAACTATTCTCTTATTTCCAATCTTCCATACAAATCTTCAGGTACACTGCCTTCTATCTCTAACAGATTTTTCTTGAAAACAAGTAAATGATTTACCACAATATCTTCAATCTTAAGCTTATCAGATTCTTGATACCTATCATAGTACTTGTTTATTGTAACTAGCTTTCCTTTCTCAATAGCTCTCTTCTAAATCATTTTCAAGTCAGGTTTCCATACTTGTTTATCACTTTCATCTTTCTTCTCTTCTCTCTCTATCCTCAGTTCTTTGGGTGGTGAATTCTGTTTGGAGGATCTGGTGTTCACTCTAGGAACCAAATTTACTGCTTGTGAGGTCTTCAAGGATGATTAAGGGGTGGCTACATCAATAACAGGTGCAATAGTTGTCATCACAACTTCAGGAGGTGGAAGGGAAGAAGTACTTGTCAATCCAGAAGATCATTCTTCTAATTTCCTCTTCACTTCCTTCAACTCTTCCTCAGTCAATACTGCCTTAACTCCACATTCATGAATAATGTTCTCCACTTTCCTTTTCCTCAAGCCTCTGTTATGTTCTTCTCTCAATTTAGCTGATTTTTCTTTATAAGTACCCCATCTTTCCTCAGATGTATCTATCTCAGATGCCAGAACATGTTTGATCTGCATAGTTAGGACTTCTGAACTCACTTCATATCCCATAGGATAACACCATTTCTTCCTTGGAACAACTGCCTCAAAACATACACAGTCTGTCTCAACCATAAAACATATTGTATCCTTATATTTTTCAACTAAGTTATCAGGAATCATGTATCTTTGTTTCATCTGCCTCTGAAGAATTTTAATCATACCAAATAGTTCTCCATCAACCCATGTGTTGTTCTGCCTTTTGTAACTCTTTTAAATATAAATACCAATAGGTATCCCTTTTCTCCAACCACTAGGGTGCATTCCTGGAAATTTATGCTTAATATGAATGTACATGTGCACTAGTAGTGAACCAAATATGAAGGTTTTGGATTTGTCTTTCTTTATCAACTTCTCATTCTCCAAAAACTGTTGTGCCAATACTTCACATAGATTATACTTTGTATTTTCTTTCACCATTCTGTAGGCCATCATAATAACTCTAGCAGATAACCAAGTATCATCAAAATTAATCTCACTTCTTGTAGATAAATGTCATTCACTTGCATAGCTCACCTATCCCATTTTGAGTGTGTTGCGGTTTCAACTTGCTTCTTAACATGTTTCTCTGCCATAGGGATGATTCCAGTATTGTCCAGTCTAGTAATCTCATGTATCAATTGACTAAAAATCTTCATAGGTTGATCACCTATCCAAATAAACTAATCATGAACTCTTCTCAGCAATATATTAAACCATTCTTCTTCATTGAATTTGTATAAGTCCATAACTTTCATAATGTTTAACTCAACAACATGTTTGAACTCATCTCTCATTGTGCCATTATTAGTCATGTACTCCATTTCAATAGAAATGTCATCAATACCCAGTATGTCATACTTGCAATGAATATATGCCCTAATGTCTTCAACATGAAAAATGTCATATGGTGTCTAGGAAAATGCTCCTTCGGGATCATCCTCGCATGACTTAAAAGGATGTTTCTTAAATTTGTACCTAGGTCTATCCACGACATCATCTATCATAGGTGCATCCATAGTTCTGTAGATGTAAATGATGTAAATACCTTTTACATGTTGAATTCTGAGTATATGCTTCGATTGATCATGCCAAGTAATCGTTGGATAGTCTGAATGTCTCTGCTCTCTGATTTCCTTAGGTTTCTTCTCTTCAAATGGCAAGGAAATAGATAACCATTAGGTGCTTTATGCAATATTAAGTTATTAAAAGCTCACATTACCCAATGCTATCCAGTCTGTCATAAATCTTGCAATCACAATATATGCATCGTCTGATGTTGTGCTCTTAAATATAAGTTCCATGATGTATGCCAATATCATACCTAAGCTCTCTAGAGCTTAATCCTCAAAATCAAGGGTGAGATATATTATGATATCTTTGTCCAATGCTCCCCAGTAAGGCCATGATTGGCCAATTAGGTCAATTTTTCTTTGTTAACATCAGTCGAAGATCCAGTAACATCTATTGTCTTTCCCTGAACCAATATCTTACTTGTCTCTTTGATTTTCCATATCTTTCCACTGTTGTTATCCTCTGCTTTCTTGAAACAACTATCAAAATCACTCTTCAGTTCTGCAATACTCTTACCAGTATCATTGTCATTCTTCTGTATATTCCTAGGAGGTGGTGCTCTTCTGTTATTCACTCCATTATACCTGCAAAACTTTGCTATATGGCCTGGATTGTTGCATTTGTAACATATAGGAGGTCTTCTGTCATGATTTACTTGCAGCTTACAAAAATTCACAATGTGTCCAATGTTATTGCATTTGTAACATGTAGGTTTCACTGTATGTTCTCCTTTATTGTCTTGTCTATATCTAGATTGATTAAGTTTCCTGCATATTTCTTTAGTGTGCCCATATGCATTATAGTCAAAACAATAACCAGAAAAAGTTTTAAAAGGGGCATTATCTTTGCAATCTCTTTTCATGTGTCCAAACTTGTTACAACCAAAACATCTACCTCTGAAAGGTTAGATCTATTCTCTAGGTTCCTCAAGAGTAGGTTTTTCTGCATCAATCTTTACATCTTGTTTCTCTTCCTGATTCTTGGAGCATTTAGCTTCATTGAAGCCAATACTAGTCATATCTCATTTAGGTTTATGTCTGTCTCTTTGTTCATTGATCAAGTCACTCCTCATGTGTAGTTTCTCAATGTGTTTCTTTGTCTCAAAAAGTTCACCCTTTATTATCTGATTGTATTTCTCCAATTCTAGATACTTTTTATTGTAATAGTTAGCCTCATTCTTCATTTGTTTCATCAAAACATTTGCATTTTTCAAAGCTTCTTAAATCTTTTTTTTAGCATATTTTCCTATTGAATCTCTTTAGTAATGGCTTCATTCTCAAGCTTCAAAGTGTCATTCTCTTGTTCAAGTTTCTTCATCTGATATAAATTATCATTATTTGAATCTTCCTTTATCTGAACCACAAGGTCTTGTCTCTGATTTCTACAAAGTTCAAGTTGGTCTTTCAATTTCTTGATGAATCCATCTACTCTCCTTAATTTGAATCTCAAGTCACCATTTTTTACTTTCTCTTTATCAAGGTCTTCAAGTGCAGCTTCAAAGTTCTCCTACAAATTATCTGAATCCATTATGATCTCCCTTAAGTTGCTAGGCTTTATCTCCAAGGGCCAAAAGCTCTGATACCAATTGTTAGGATTAAGTAATACTGAGAGGGGGGTGAATCAGTATTACAACATTTAAAATAAACTTTGAACCCATTCCACATAAACCATAAGCATACTAAAATAAAAAGAACATAAGCAAATAACATAGTACTCATAACACCATTATTATTTGTCGAGGAAACCCTGGCCAAGGGAAAACCCCGGTGGGGGTGGTACCCACAAGCATGCACTAAAGTATAATGTACTTGTTAGGAGACCTAGCCATGTTAGGAGTTGAATATTACATAGTACAATTCCTTGTTAGAGGAATACAACCCTGTTAAAGGTATACAACACCCTATTAGGGTCCAACTCAGCTTACAACTCTTACGATAATACTTTTGTTACAAAATGTTCTCAATCATGAACAAAACAAGCATCTTCAATGCTTAGATAGTCCCAGTCATAGTTCTGCAATGATCTATGTCATCCTCTGCTTTTCCATTCACACATATATCTTATTACATCTAGTACATCAATTCATCTCACACATCTCTCTTCTCTCTACAAAAGATCTCCATATATAAATCTTTATCTTTACCAAGTCGACTCTCTTACCAAATATTACATAGTCGGCTTTCAATACAAAATAGATTTAATAAAGTAATTATTAAATACATAGTCGGCTCTCTTAAATAATCAAAATATAGATTATCCAAAACTATAATCTAACTTATCTTGCCAAGATTCCACGTCATACTCCCCAAATCATCACTTCAGTTCAACTGCTCTATATCACTGTTCTGTTGTTGTCACATGTCTTCAATTCTCTGTAACTTTCTATAAACATCACCAAAATCAAAATGATCTTAGATGTAGGTCATACATACTCCATAATATCATCCTCTAATCTATCTTTCCATAACTCATCAATCTTGATCTTTGATACCCAAAATACCTTTGTATTTATGCTTCTGTACTTAGTCGATTCCAGAATTGAATTACTAAAACTTATCTTCAAATCAATCGATCAATATGATAGATGTGTTTCCATAAACGACAACAAAAAGTGATGTAACACATAAAAAATTGATCACTTTCCAACAAATATACAGAGCATCTTGTTCCAAAATCTAATGTTTTAGCATACAGAAGCACCCTTGAGTCTAAGGTGCCTAGCACACCTGACTAGCACTTTCAATTCTAGATTTTAGTAAAATGTTATTCTTTGTATCTCTTTTGTATATTTCTACTTTTGTATTAGTTTTTTGTTCCATATCTAACTGTTTATATTGAATCTTATCCCTTCCATGTCACTTTACCTAGTTCTTGCATCATTACATCAAACTAAATCAAATAAAACACAAAAAATCAAATAATCACACATAGTGTCCAACTCTCATTTAGGATTGAAGTTGACTCTTGTTGACTATTTCTTCCAATGAATGTGTAATGGAGGAAAAATAGCCCTTGAAGGCATTATATTTTTCCATTAGTATACTTAAGGAAAAACAGGATCTGTACCATCGGTTTACTCTACACCGACAGACGGGGCACAGCACTACCCGATGCCAAGGTTACCTGACAAACACTATTCAATGTTATCCAATGACAAAAAGGTAAAGGAAACCTGATGAGTAACAACAGTGCAACCTGACAGAATAGCAAAGAGAGAAACCTGACAAACAAAGGGAACCCAACGAACAGTTCAACAAAGGAACGCCGACAGACTTCAAGTTCAACCCGATGACCAAGAACCAACAGTTAGTTAGATCCCGCAAAAAGTGGATCTGACTTTCCACGTCAGATAAATCACTGAAGTTGTATTTATAGCTTCTTGATCATTTACTTTTAAATCCATTATGAGCGGAGGAAGCAATGTATTTATTATTTTTTAAATTAGTTTTACTAATTTAAATCATGCAAACTAAAGATCAAGGTCAAGTTGTAAACCTTGGATCTAAGAGTTAACATTGTAATGCGTGATTCCAAGATAGGTCAAGTACTTGTATAAATAGGTGCTCAATCTATTGAGAAAAGAAGTTGTTCAATGAAGATAGTAACCACGAAGAGCATCTAGGGACCAGACAAGAGAATTCATGCAGAAGGATAGAAATAGAACCAAATCAGTTTCAAGAACATAACAGAAGCTACCGACGAGTAGAGAAAAGGTATTCATCAATCACTTAAGGTGATATTGTTATTCTGAGAGCTTTAATAGATCTATAATCAACAATTGTAGATTGCATATAGCCAGGTCAACATTTGTACTCATTATAACAAGTGTAGTACACTAATGAAATCCTTTCAAGAAAGGTGGGCTTAACCGTCCTATTGTAAATCTCATAATTGAGTGCACACTTAAATCAGTGTTGCTAAAG
>MU223045.1:1503755-1522588 GCA_018584345.1 Thuja plicata | reverse complement strand
TGAAATCCTTTCAAGAAAGGTGGGCTTAACCGTCCTATTGTAAATCTCATAATTGAGTGCACACTTAAATCAGTGTTGCTAAAGCTCTTAACAGAGTAGATCTTAATAGGTCTCCACCTTAATACTCCTAACAAGGTAGATCATCAGAAGTGATCAAATTGTAAGCCTTAACCGACTCCCTTCCATTCTACAGATAGTAAAGTTTTGTGGGTGTCATCCCCACCGCAGTTTGTACTTCCTAACAGGAGTTTTCTGCGATACCATATCTTGTGTTATGTGTTTCTCATTTTCATGAATGTTTATATGAATTTTGCAAACTATTAAAGGTTATGAATGAATAATACATGCATAAGAAAGAACAACAGTAATGGTCGGTAATGCAGTAATGAATGATTACTAATGATGAATTAGAAAGGTGTTAAAAGTTTTAGAGGTACTGATTCACCCCTCCCCTCTTAGTACTACTTCCCATTAATTCCAACAATTGGTATTAGAGCTAAGTCTCTTCTTGGAAAGCTTAAAGGCTTAAGAGAAAAGATCATACAATGGAGAAATACAAACTTGATAAGAATATTGAGAACAAAAATCTTGAGATACAGATGTTTTATGGATAGTATAAAGAAGCGAGAATCAAGATGAGAGAGTTGTTAAATGAGAGAAAAGGTATGGCTTCCTGGAACAATGAAAAATATTATCAAGAAAAAGAGATTCCAGATTTCTTTGAATCCTCAGGATCAAATGCAAGTAATATATTAGATACATTAGAAGAGAACATCAAAAATCTAAAGGAGATCAATCAACATCTGACAGAGCAAATAAAGATGCTACAAATTGGTCAAGAGAGCCTGATGGTAAGAATGATTGATGTGATGAGTTCTGCTAGACAAGCTAAAATAGAAAGAACACTTGTTATTGATGACAGAAGGAAGATTACAGAGAAACTATAAGAAAAGGAATTAGAAATTCAAAGACATGCTGAGCATCACCATGATCTCACAACTTAGATTATTCTTATGAGTCAAGAAGCAAACATAATAAATGTGGAACTCATTGAAAGAATACAGATTATCGGTGAACTAAGAGAAGAGAATGAAAAGCTAAAGCATGAGGTTAGAATTCAGCAACAACATAACGAGATTATCAGAAAGGTTGAAGAGAGAAATAAAAGAATGGATGACTTTCTTGAAGGACAACAAAGAGTCAACAATAAAAATGGTATAGGCTTTACTGAAAATGGAGAATCGTCCATTCAAGTAAACTCAAAGAATGTCTATGAAAATCCAAGACCAAGAAAGATGACATGCAAACACTATGGAAAGAAAGGGCACACATCAAATGTATGCGGAGGTAAAATGAGAGGTATTCCTAAATCTACATATACATTCATAGGATTATGTTATAAATGTAACAAGAAAGGACATAAGGCTTATGAATGAAAGACTAAGATAGAACAGCCAAAGAAGGAAACCTACATGGACAAATACTGTCCTACATGCAAGATGAATGGGCACACATCTGAAGAATGCTGGAAAAAGAAAAGGCAAGCATGGAAGCCTAAAGGTCAAAAGATTCCTTATCAACCAAAGAGAATAGGTAATCAATATACATGGGATTACAATACATGGAAAAACTGTACAACATGTGGTAGATATGGTCACATTGCTGCAAACTGCATGAGAGCATGGACCAAAAGGTATAGAGGCTGGTCAAACCCCAGAATGGCATGCTTGTACTGTCATAAATTTGGTCACCTCAAGAAAGATTGCAAAGACCGATTGATAGAGACAAGCACATATCCCAATGGAAACACCATTCAAGATATCTGGAGAGCAAGAGACAAAATGTGGATAAAAGCTTCAAGCAATGATGAAGCTGGGCCAAGCAATGCAAATGGTGACACCCCATCCAATGGATCTGGTGACATCACCACCCCCACTTAAGCTTAACAAGTAAGTATGGAACTACACTATACCAAGTCATATTTTGCATCAGTTCCATTATACAATTGATAGATATTCAAAATCTGCATGAATAAAGATGCATATTATGTTACTTGTTCCAATTCTAAGAAAGCAACCCCATCAGTATACACATACCAAAAATCATTGGTGAACAAAGTAGATAAGTTGTTCTACACTTACTGGAAATTGTCAGTCAACACATAAAGTGGCTAAGTTGCCAATGTAACCTGACACCCGTCGGTAAGAAAGGAAAGTTACAATTTGTCACTATAGAATACCGCTATCTGTCAGTACAAGCAACATTGTTAACAACTGTCCTGAGAAACTCAACTTCACTGATGATATTTTTGGAAAGTCTTCTCGATGAAACCCATCTTCATGTCCCAAGGAGTTGTTGAGAATTTATTACAAAGACTTGGGGAAAAAATTCTATAAATATTTAACAGGACAACTTCATTTTGCACCCGCGATTTGAAGAGAAAGCAGAGCAAAAAAAAAAGTGATTAAAGACCAGAAAGTAGAGCATCCTCGATCAATCTAAGCACACAACAAATAGATCTTTCACCACTATTACAGATTGAAGTAAGTATCGAAGGCACTGAAAGATGTTTGTCATTATTTTTCAAGAAAGCCCTAAATTTCCAGGATACCCTAAAACTTGAAAAATGATGGCAACCACCTCAAGAACTGCTAAAATCAAGAATGATAAGAGGAATGTGGTTAAGATGATCAAGAACAGTACATGTGTAGAGCCTAAGTATAAGGTCTTCCCATAAATTGCATCAAAACCTGATGAAACCGGTGCATTTTCAAAAATCCCACCTAGGGTTTTGCTCATAGAAGATGTTAGGCCTTATATTCACTGCAAGATCGCAAAGATAGGTGATCTTGAAATGGATGAAGCTTACAAAAAGATCTATGATGTTGAAGGGAAACTGAAGGAAGAGAACAAACACTTAGAAGTCAAAGGGTTAACTAATGCCTTACACTTCCTGAGGGAATTCAAAATAGACTCGATAAGGTTAGTCTTGAGAAGAATGCATGACAAGAAGCTATGGATAGACCAACCCAAGAAAATAACCAAGGATGTCCTTCACGCTGTCATTGGTTATCCAATAACTGACAAGCCTAGGGCACACAAGCATCCATCCATGAAATAAGTTGAAAAACTCACCAATGCAAAAGGGGACAACATAGGTCTCAAAGTGAACACAATCACCGAAGAAGAACTAAAATTTGGTGCATGTGTAATTGGGTATAAGATTTTTCAAGCAAGCAGATTGAACAACATATTTGCAACATCAATAAGCACATTTTACAAGATAGTGACCAAAGGAATTCAGATGGATTTGTGTGAGATCCTATTAAAACAACTTGATGAGAACATGCACACAATCAGGTCTACAAAGACCAACACATGTAAGTTCGGCTCACTTATCATGTGTATCTTCTTCTATTTTCAAGAATACTTTCCTTCAGTAGGAAAAGTAAAATGGGACACTACCAAATTGGTAACCCAACAGATTAGTGAACCGATTAAGTCACTAGGGGACAATTTTGAATCTATTATGTCTGCTACTTCCTTGAGCTCAAGGAAAAGATGATGGAGAGGACTAGGATTCCTGAACAACTTGTGGAAAAACATAAAGATGAAATATGTTTCATGGTGGACATAGATTTCACCCATATCAAACCAGTTGTACCAAGGACGGCTTGGTTAGCACCAATGGATTATGAGATCAATATTGATCAAGCTACAAGTGCAATTGATGTACTAATAAATGAGCCTATTGACAATAAACAACCTAGGTTTGGAACCTATGAAGAGGCCAGATCTAAGATAAAGAGAGGCCTATATATAAAGAAAATTGTCAACAAAAAGGATAAGATGGTTAATAATCTCAAGAAGCTTCTATCGGTTACAGAAGAAGAATAGGAACAACCAAAGGAAACTGATGAACAGGGCACCATCGGTGAGGAACAAGAAGAACAGAAATCAGATTCTGAGGAGCTTCCTGCAAAGAAGCAGAGGACAAGGAGTCAAACTACTACAACTGATACAACACCTCTTAAGAAAGGTCAAGTAACGACCTATATGAGGAAGCAACCAACAAAAAGAACAAGGCAACAAACTGTGAAAACAACACCTCCAAAGAAGAGGAAAAGGTTAGTTAGGACAAAGGCTGACATAGAGAACACTAAAGATGATGAGCCTGATGTGGCAAAGAAGAACTATAGGAATCAAATAATTGATGAAGTTGTTGAGTCTATTGCTACATCCAGAACCATGTCTGAAAAGAAAATCAGACAATGGGATACACTAAACCCAGAGGACCAGAACAAGATACAAGAGGCAGTTATAAAGTTAATGACCAAGTACAAATATGCACCAGCTAAATTTGTCAATAAACTACCTAAAGAGATGGGTAACAGGGTATACCAACAATAGTCATATGCTCTGCAAACTAAAAGAGAAGCAAGGGAGAGGGTACTAGTAACACTAATGCCTCCTAAATCCAAGGTTGAAGAAATCAAAGAAATACTCAAGAAGCACTCAAGTAAATTTGTAGCCAAGATAAGGGCATACAAAGTATTAGAGAGAAAATTCATAGAGCTAGAAAAAATGACTGAAACTAAATGGAGACAACTCCTGGATCTACCAGCAGAGTCAACAAGTGGTGAGAATCAATTACTTCTCACCAACACACCTCACAGAGAGGAGGAGATAAACAATGCAAGTACTCAACACATTGCTCTGGACAATACTGAAAGTAACAATGAGCCCATAAACTTAGACACAGTCATGGATGATCTTGACATCCAAGATATCACCAACTATGACTCTGATAAAGATCCAAAGAAGCAAGATGAAGTAATATTCATTACACTTAAGGATCAGGAACAACAACAAGAATTGAAGACATCAAATGATAAATATATGAATGTTGCTGATGAACAAGTGTAGGACACTTCAGTCATGGAATCCAAAGAACTAGACCCTACAGACCAAGTGCAAAAAGATGAGGATGTCAATACTCAAAAGGATCAAACCGACAAGCATGACACCAGTCTGGATACAACCCAAGTAACCAATCAAAGCAATATGCCTGTACTAATGAAGACAATCAATATTTTAGAGGGTAATGATGGATCTACAGCAGAAGACACGAGCACACCCAAGTACAAGGGTGATGCTGAAGCAAAAGACACCATAGATAATTCAAAGGAAACAACTGAAGAGAAGGCTACAACCAATGATCAGAAATATAAATCTGCTAATCAAAATAAAGAGGAAACACAAAAGGAAGAATGGGACACACAAACAGATAAAGGTGAAGAAGCAAAGCAAGATGAGAAGGAGAAGCAATCAAAAGAAAAATTGGCAAAGACACCCAAGATTGAAGGAGAGACATCCTCACAAAATTGACAGGTGCCACCCGAGAAGAAAACACAAGAAGCATCTTCCACAAGGCCTTCACCAAAAAATTCAGAGAGAACAAATGAACTAGCTATGGTATTTCATACATTTGCATCCCCACAAATCTCAAAGAAGAAGAAGGGAAAGCATAAGAATCTAGTAACTCTGGATGAAATCATTGAGATTCTAGTTTGTGATCCAAGGACATTGGATCCAACTACATTGACAAAGTATGCCAGGCTCTGTGAGAGAAAAAACCTAAAGAGAGCAGCAAAAGAGGCCAAGGTACTGGAAGTAGAAAGAGGAATAATTCAACAAATTATACCTAATGTAGATATTGATCAAAAAGCTCCAATGCTTGATCAACTAGTAATACTCACAAATGCAATAACATCTTAGAATATTGATGCTGAGAAGGTTATGGAAGAGTGACTTGAACAAAAGTATGAGTTCAAGCTAGCCGAGAAGATAAGCTAGGAAGTGGTATTGAAAAAGGTTAAGCTATCTGAATTGGTAAGTACAATTGATCCAATCATATCAGAAGCTATTACCTTAATATAGAAATTGTGCACTCTAGATCAACTCACTCAAGAGTATATCGACTAGATAGCACAAATTGATGCTGATATCAAGTCAAGTGCACAAAGTCTCACAAATAATGAAGAAGCAACTAAATTGGATGATGAACAAATCAAACAGGCTCGGAAACAGAGACAAGACATACAAATTGCAGAGATGAAGTACAAAGATGAGGTAAATGAGCTCCAAGCTCAACTCTTACTGACACTTTCACTCCTGCAACAACATGTGACAGAGGCACATTAATTTCCACCACTGAAATGTCTATCCTAGACAACATTTATGATATGCACACAAGGATAGAGCTACAACACATGGCACTAGAACAACTAAAAGAAAAATGGGAGAAAATGCAAAAACATATCAAGACAACCCATTCCAATATACTTGACACATTGTAAGTTGCACAATTTTGTCACAATTTTGACATATTATAAGTTGTACATTTTTGTCATAAGTATCAAAGAAAGGGGGAAATTGATATGTTCACTCACCTTAGTTAAAAGGGGGAAACAATATGTATAGTAAAAGAAAAAGGAAAATATAAGGAGGAAATAATATGTACATACAGAGCAAAGAACATAAAATGTATAGTATACATGTACATATACTTATACTATACCGATGCATACAGTTAGGGGGAGTATATGATGACAAGGATATAAACAAGGTGTACATACTAAACACTTTAGTATTATGCACATATCAGTTTTTGATATTAATGTCAAAGGGGGGCATTGAAGGCATTATATTTTTCCATTAGTATACTTAAGGAAAAGTATGATCTACACCATCAGTTTACTCTACATCGACGGGCAAGGCACAACACTACCCGACGCCAAGGTTACCCGACAAACACTATTCAATGTTATCCAATGACAAAAAGGTAAAGGAAACTCGACGAGTAACAACAGTGCAACCTGACGGAACAACAAAGAGAGGAACCTGACAGACAAAGGGAACCCGACGAACAGTTCAACAAAGGAATGCCGATAGACTTCAAGTTCAACCCGACGACCAAGAACTAATAGTCAGTTACATCCCGCAAAAAGTGGATCTGACTTTCCATGTTAGATAAATCACTGAATTTGTATTTATAGCTTCTTGATTTACTTTTAAATCCATTATGTACGGAGGAAGCAATGTATTTATTATTTTTTTAATTAGTTTTACTAATTTAAAACATGCAAACTAAAGATCAAGGTCAAGTTGTAAACCTTGGATCTAAGAGTTAACATTGTAATGCGTGATTCTAAGATAGGTCAAGTACTTGTATAAATAGGTGCTTAATCTATTGAGAATAGAAGTCATTCAATGAAGATAGTATCCACGGAGAGCATCTAGGGACCAGACAAGAGAATTCATGTAGAAGGACAAAAATAGAATCAAATCAGTTTCAAGAACAGAACAGAGGCTACCGATGAGCAGAGAAAAGGTATTCATCAATCACTTTAGGTGATATTGTTATTCTGGGAGCTTTAATAGATCTTTAATCATCAATTGTAGATTGCATATAGTCAAGTCAACATTTGTACTCATTCTAACAAGTGTAGTACACTAATGAAATCCTTTCAAGAAAGGTGGGCTTAACCGTCCTATTATAAATCTCATAACTGAGTGAACACTTAAATCAATGTTGCTAAAGCTCTTAACAGGTCTCCTTAATACTCCTAATAGGGTAGATCATCAGAAGTGATCAAATTGTAAGCCTTAACCGGCTCCCTTCCATTCTGCAGAAAGTGAAGTTTTGTGGGTGCCATCCCCACCACAATTTTTACTTCCTAACAAGAGTTTTCCGCGATACCATATCTTGTGTTATGTGTTTCTCATTTTCATGAATGTTGCAAACTATTAAAGGTTATGAATGAATAATACATGCATAAGAAAGAACAACAGTAATTGTCGGTAATGCAGTAATGAATGATTACTAATGATGAATTAGAAAGGTGTTAAAAGTTTTAGAGGTACTGACTCACCCCTCCCCTCTCAGTACTACTTCCAATTAATTCCAACAGCCCTGTAAAGAGAAAAATATGTTCCATTGAGAGATAATTTCACAACATACATTTATATATCTCCAACTAGTCAAACTTGTCAAGGTATCGAATTATAGATAACTAAAATAAAAAAAATTTGAATACAAAACTAGAGAATCCAAACAATAGGGAGGGTTCAGTCCAAATCTAAGTATCTCATCCAAGAATGTCAGTGTAGTGAACACAATTTTACATGATTTATTTTAGTCTCATATAGGTTGAAATAGAAAATAATTAGAGAATGGTGAAAACCCACATTTGTACTTTGACCAATCTAGAAAACCTAAAAATCAGAAGTGTAACAACAAATACTAGACTATAGATATAAGCATAATATTCATTATTTGTGTAGGTATTCAGATAAATAAGATAATAGATATAGGAAAACATATATGTAATTGGATTTATCTGAATACCTACACAAATAATGAAGAGGGGAAATGTTTGGGTTTATTTGTATGCTTGTCTCAACCATGTCCCTATTTTATGGTGTTTCCACCTTAACAACAACCATATAGATAGACAGATCAAAAGGTAAATAAAAATAAATAATTTGATTAACAAGGCATGTGATGAACCCCATAATTCTCAAAGAGACAAGACAAGTAGAAATATTTTACTAGCAAGGCTTGAAAAAGCCAAGAGAGTTGCAAAGGCTAATGTGAAGGCTAAATATTGTTGTGTAGAAACTTATGAAAACTAAATAGATACATAGAGTTGTGATTGAATGGATAATTCAAGAGTGATTGCATGGAGTGAGAGAACATATTTAAATGTTAGAATATGCAAGAAATAAAGTCATGTCTATCCATTTCAAAACATTCTAAGTTTTCTCCATTGACTTGGGTAGGTAACAAGTTGTGAAATGCTTTGTGTATCGTCGGAAAATGGAAGAACTTCCATTTTGGACTGGTTTATCCCTCTGAGTAATTGGTTTGGGCTCATGTCAAATTCCTTGAATGGTTCTTTGACTTGGATCTGGCTTTTCCCTTGTTCTGCCCTATTTCCCACTTCTCTCCGGCCTATTTCTGGCATCCTGCTCTACAACTTTGAGGTTCATGACCTCAGGGTCAAGGTCAACCTTGACCCTGAACTAGGTCAAGGTATCCCTTGACCTTGATCTAGGTCAAAGTCAACCTCGACCCTGACCCAAGGTCCAAATTTCAAGTTTCTAAGGTTTCTGGATGTTGAGCTTTGGAAAGATTTAATTCTCGCTTCCGGGTCGGTTGTTTTGGTCTCCGAAGTAATGAATCTTGAAATTATATTTAATATAGGTCCACTTCTAGGGGTATAGGTATAATTTGAATTTAATTATCCTATGTAGGCCTCTCTTTAAGATTGTGCCCTAGATTTGTATATAAGGAATCTTTTTCCTCTCATTTTCACAAAGACAAAGATTGGAAATCACAAGCTAAGACGCAAGAAGAAATTTCATCCATCCAAACTCTATGCATAATGTATTGAAGGAATTATAAGGCATTAAATAATTCAAGCACATTCAAGCATTCAATTCATCAAGGAGATCCATTTGCAGCCATTGAAGGATTCAAGCTCTATGGAGCCCTCTTGTTGAAGATTTCTCCATCCACATCCATGCAAGATTCTTCCTATTCCAAGATCCATTCAAGATTAGTGTTAAATATATACAAGTAATTGATTTGGTACATCCTACATTATACATTCTACATTCATTTGGAGCATACATGCTTTTGGATCCAAGGATTCAAATCCTCTACAAGGGTTTCTATACAAGCAAGGTGAATTTTTTTATTTACTTTGTTTATCTCTGCAATTTCAATTATATTTTAAGGTTAATTCCAAAACCAGGTTTTAACCAGGGAAAAACCCTTCCCCCGCCAATAAAAAAAACCATTTTTCTTGTAGGTACAAGATAGTGAATTACATAGCAGATTCAGATACCCTTTTCGACCAACTTTTGGGATCCGCAGACAGATTTTCCATTGGAGTAGTGCAGGTCAAGGTTGACATTTTGGGGTACAATTGCACCCCCACATTTGGGTCAAGGTCAAACTTTATTAGAAAAGGAAAATATTTTTGGGTTTTCTCCGTCTTTGTGTTTCTGTTCTAGATCTGGTTGCAGAATTTCTTGAAACTCAATACAGACACCAGAAAACAACAATTTCCAGATCTGCTATACTTTGAGGTTAGTACTTGTCTTCAATTCATTGAAATTAAGGTTTTAATCAATTCAAATCTATTTCACACTCTTTATCCATAATTCAGGAACGTAAGGCTTTCTTCTTTCTTCTTATTTTCGATCGATTGATGCATTTGTGCATTAACCATTTTCTTATGGTTGATCAAAGTGGATCTTTCCTTTGTGAAATTTGGTGCTAGGAGGAGAATCTTATCTTCCCCCAAAACCTTTACATACATTCATCATCATCACATTTTTTATATCATACAATTTTATATCTTACATTTTGGTGAACCCGTGATAGACAACTCTTTCTCTTTGGTGTTAGATTTACATTTCATGTTAGATCTTGCATGCATATTAGATTAGCCTTATTTTATGTTCTTGCATTTACATTTTCTTAGTTTAGTTCATTTACATTGCATTGTTGTATGAGATTTACTACCTTTATTCCTACCTATAATATCCTCGTTAGAAGAAGTCGCCGACTTATGGGTTCTTTTGATCCTGAGTCTTCCTCTCCTTTTCGTAGGATCCCATATGACAATTTGATCACTCATGATTCCAATCCTTCTACGGAGCATAACTCTTCTCACTCATCTCATGATGAAGATGATGCTTTAAGAGTTCCTCCTGAACAAGTCCAAAAATTGTCAACTAAACTTGATAAAATGGGAAATTGTCTTATTCAAAAAAACCATAATCAAGATTCTATTCAAGCTATAGAGGCTCTTAAGAAATTCCTTCATGATAGTGATCAAGGTGTTAATCTCTTGCATGGTATTACTCATCTAGTGCATTTAAATGTTAAACCTTTAGCTCAAGATTTAGGATTTACTCCTCCTGTCATTAGTGTGGAACCTTCTTCTGTTCCTTTACCTAGCAATCCTACTTACACTCCTCCTTTAGTGACTACATCTCTTCCATATTCCGATCCTCTAGCTTCAAATTTTCCACTTCCATCTCTTCCTGTGAGTGTTCCACCGGTGTCTTTGCCTACCTCACAACCTTCATACCATAGTGTTCCTTTTACCTATTCCAATCATCTTCCAACTGTGGTTCCAAGTGTTCCATCAGTTGTGTCTTTTATTCCTGCCACTCCCTACACTTTTCCTATTGTTCCCAATGTTTATATGCCTCTTGTTTCTTCTAATGATTCCAATATCATTTGTTTGGCTCAAATTGTGTCCTCTTTACAACAAAAATTTGTGTCCTTAACTCAATCCAAGTTTAGTATTCCTACATGTGACATGGGTAGCCCTTTATCCATCAACATTATTCATGCTCTTGTCCCTCAGCAAGCCGATATGCCTAGTCTTGAGAATTACAATGGTAAGGGAGATCCCGTCACACATGTTAAAACATTTAAAATCCTTTGTAGTGACTATGGTCATGACCATATGATTTTAGCCAAATTTTTTGCTAAAGCCCTTTGTGATAAGGCCTTGCAATGGTATTTTTCCTTGCCTCCTTATTCTATTGATTCTTTTACAAAACTTGCTAATACCTTTATCCAACAGTTCCAAAATAACATTGGTTCGCAAGTGTCCTTAACTGATTTGATGCATTGTAAACATAATACTAGAGAAAATTTGACAGAATTTATTGGTAGATTTAAGCATTCGTATGCTCAAATTTCTTATCCTATTCCTGATATTGATATTCAACATATGTTTATTTCAAATTTGCAAAATGATATTAGAGATAAGATTCTGCATACTGAATTTAGATATTTTCAACAACTTTGCATAGTGCTTCATCATTATCAATTACAAGTGATTCAATTTGAGAGAAACACTTCAATGGCTCATGTTGCAGTTGATAAGAGTGATGCTGCTCCTAATCCCAACAAGTTTTAGAAACCTAACAACTATGTCAAGATTAATAAACAAGCAAATGTAGTTGTTGATCAAGTTGTTGTTTCATCCAACAAAGCCACTTCTGCATCCACTGCTTTTCATTTAAATTGTATGTTTACTCCTCTTTTTTAATCTTTGCATTCTATTATGAGTAAATTTTTGACTAATATTATGATTACTTTGCCTCTTATTCGATCTCTTCTCCCTACTATGATGGCATCAAAATCCTTTGATCCCAAACCCTTTTGTCAATACCATCGTCAGAATGGCCATGATACTGATAAGTGTTATTCTCTAAAACATAAGGTTCAAGACTTGATTAATTCTAATGCTTTACCTATTGATAATTTTGATGGTAGTGGGAACAAATTTGTCTCTCCTCCTAATTAAAACCTCCAAATCTATACAAATCCTTTGCCTACACATGATACTAATACCATTATTCAACCATCTTCTGTGGATATTGTTTATGATTCAAAGATGGATGATATCAATCATATTGTTAACCATGCGGAGCATGTTGTTTTGTCTCAACCTGTCTCTCCACCCCAGCCTCAATATCAACCTCCTATTCAAGATCCTCCATCTCAACCTCAACTCCAAGTTCAACCACAACCACAACCTAAACCAAAACCCCACTCTAAACCTTCAAAACAACCTAAGGATAAAAGACCTAGGGAACTCTCGATCACCTTTGATGATTCTGAGACCATTAAAGCTCCTGATGGTCCCCTCTACATCTATGCTAGGATTGTTAAGATATCTACGCGTGCTTGTCTTGTTGATCCTACTTCCTTAGTTAATGTCATTACTGAAGAAAACCTTTTTATGAAGAACTTACAACGTGATTATTATGATACATCTGATGTGTGGATTCAAACTTGTAATGGTTTTCTCTACCCATCATTTGGTTCTATTAACTTACTTGTTGAACTTTGTGGTAAAGTTGTGGACACTACCTTCATTGTTGTTCCTACTTCAAATTAGTTTCAAGTTAAGCTTGGTTTTCCTTGGTTGACTTCCATGCATGTTGTTGCTTCTCCTATCCATAAGTGTATTATGTTCATTCATGATGATGAGGTGAAAACTATTAATCATAGTTTATATCAACCTTCTAGGCCTAGGGATTGTGCTACCCTTGAATTTTTTTTAACCTTCATTACCTAATTCATGTTCTTCTCAACTTGATAACATTTTTCGCTCATATCAAGACTATAAACATCACAAGATTCTTGAGTTAAGCATGTCTTAGATAGATCTTAATCATGGTCTTTTGCCTACACCTTCCATACCTCCTTTATCCATTACTTCTAGATCTGTTAATCAAGATCCTAGTGTTTTTTTTCAGCCTACTGAGAGTCCTACTAATCCTCCTATAGAACCTGTGAAGGAACCTTTTGTTGTTCCTCCTAGTTCTCAACATATTTCAAACAAGACAAAACGTAACAAATCTGCCAATGAATGTCGTAAGAAGCGTCAGGCTAAAGCTAGGGCCCGTGCCTCTGTTCTGCAAAGTTCTTTACCTTCTTTTGACCAGCTTATGCCTGATGTGTTGGAAGAAGTTAATGTTAATATGAATGATTATTATGATTCTATTGACATCTTAGATTCTATTTTGATTAATCTTGATGAAGAAGATACTCTTGATGATCCTATTGATGCTAATGATGAATATGAGACTATTGATCTTGATACTGATTTACCTCATACTCTTTCCACACAATTGATAATTACACCTAGTATCAAACATCGTGATTCTCAAGAGGATCCTTGTTTGGAACTGGCTATTATTCCTATTGTGTTGGATATAGTCCCTCTTGCAAGTTTCCCACCTTCCCTAAATTATATAGACCGAGATGGGGAGAGTAGGCGATGCGCTTGATTGGCTTGTCCTTCATGGTATCCTTTTATGTGTTTTCCTATTGTACTGTGCTTCTCCCATAATGTGTTTGCTAAATGTTTGTTAGATTATTTTATAGGACACTTGTTACTTTGTTGGTGCAAGGTGATAAAGGAATCAAATCTGTTGTATCATTCCTCTATATGTATCTCTATTCTTCTATATATTGTTTTCATGTTATGTTGTACCTGTGTTATTGTTTGTAAATTTTTTCCTTGTGTAGTCCGCTTGGATTTGTGAAATGGTAGCACTGATTATTTTTGGTCTCCATGTTGTGGTCTGAAAAGACTCTTCTTTGTAACTCTTGTGTTTTCTTTCCTCCATTGTGATTGTAGTTCTACTTTCTTTGAGGAATGATGTCAATTCATTTGCATATATATATATATATATATATATATATATATATATATATATATATATATATATATATATATAATCTTATGATCATACTGACCCCATGGTAGGTAGATCCCTTCTGTGCTCTTTGCATGTTTATGTGGTATCTCCCATTATTTGTCTTCGCTTGGGGGCATCTCGTAGTGGAAACATAATCAATCGAGTTGTTTATGTTTTCGTTAAAGCCATTTCTCATGTTAAAGTGTTAGCAATGACTTTAACATGGGGGCATACGCTCTACTCACTTTTTGCACACACGCACTTTCAAAATATTTTCAAAACTTAAAACTTTTTTCTCCCTTTATGGATTAGAGACTAATTCTTAAAGCGTGGATTTTTACCTTATAGGATATCTTGATCCCTCTAGTTTCAATTTACAATGTTTTGATCCCTTAAGGTCAGAAGGTGCCCTTAAGGCTAGATCTCTCTATGTTTTGACTTTGCTCTTTTGGAATAGAATATTCCTAAGGGTAAATCCTTTATGGGTTTACTATTGAGTAGCTGCATTCACTAGGTAGTTCAACTCCATCTTTCCAGTTGCACTATTTCTTTGTGTGATTCACAATGGGATATAGGTTCTCATTGGGCGAGGTAATCACACACACTCTCTCTCTCTCTTTCTCTTTGACTGGTTATATCTCTCTTATTGTAATCTTGGGGTTGATAAAGACTTGAGTCCCTAGGGGCTTGAGGATTGCTTTGTCCCTTTTTATTTCAATAAGATTATCTTTTCTTCATGATCTCCTTTACCAAAAGTTTGCATCGAGTCCATACTCTTGCTAAAGTGGGGGCTAAATGTATCATCAAAAAATAGAAGAAATTCCATTTTGGAATGGTTTAGCCCTCTGAGTAATTGGTTTGGGCTCATGTCAAATTCCTTGAATGGGTCTTTGACTTGGATCTAGCTTTTCCCCTGTTCTGCCCTATTTCCCACTTATCTTCGGCCTGTTTCTGGCATCCTGCTCTGCAACTTTGAGGTTCTTGACCTCAGGGTCAAGTTCAACCTCAACCCTGACCTAGGTCAAGGTTGACCTCAACCCTGACCTAGGTCAGAGTCAACCTCGACCCTAACCCAGGGTCCAAATTTCAAATTTCCAAGGTTTCTGGATGTCGGGCTTTGGAAAGATTTAATCCCCGCTTCTCGGTCGGCTATTTCGGTCTCCAAAGTAATGACTCTTGAAATTATATTTAATATAGGTCCAATTATAGGGGTATAGGTCTAATTGGAATTTAATTCTCCTATGTATGCCTCTCTAGAAGATTTTTCCCTAGATTTGTATATAAGGAAGCTTTTTCCTCTCATTTTCACAAAGACTGGAAATCACAAGCTAAGACACGAGAAGCAATTTCATCCATCCAAACTATATGCATAATATATTGAAGGAATCATAAGGAATTCAAGCATTCAAACACATTCAAACATTCAATTCATCAAGGAGATCCATTGGTAGCCATTGAAGGATTCGAGCTCTATGGATCCCTCTTGTTGAAGATTTCTCCATTCACATCCATGCAAGCTTCTTCCTATTCCAAGATCCATTCAAGATTGGTGTTGAAGATATACAAGAAATTTATTTGAGACATCCTACATTATACATTCTACATTCATTTGGAGCATATATACTTGTGGATCCAAGGATTCAAATCCTCCACAAGGGTTTTTATACAAGCAAGGTGAATTTGTTTATTTACTTTGTTTATCTCTACAATTTCAATTATATTTTAAGGTTAACTCCAAAAATGGGGTTTGAACAAGGCAAAAC
This sequence comes from Thuja plicata, assembly GCA_018584345.1. NCBI lineage: Eukaryota > Viridiplantae > Streptophyta > Pinopsida > Cupressales > Cupressaceae > Thuja > Thuja plicata. The sequence goes on along the minus strand of MU223045.1, from coordinate 1,506,518 downwards.
CCTTCTCCCTTATAAAAAAAACTATTTTTATTGCAGGTATATGTATAGGACAGTGAATTACAGAGCAGATTCAGATACCCTTTTTGGCCAACTTTCAGGATCCACGAATAGATTTTTCGCTAGAGCAGTGCAGGTCAAGGTCGACATTTTGGGGTACAATTGTGCCCCCCCATTTGGGTCAAGGTCAACCTTGCTCAGAAAAGGAAAAATTTTCTGGGTTTTCTCTGTCTCAGTGTTTCTATTTCAGATCTGGTTGTAGAATTTCCCAAAACTCAGTATAGACACCAGAAAGATAGCAATTTCCAGATCTGCTATACTTTGAGATTAGTACTTGTCTTCAATTCATTTCAATTAAGGTTTTAATCAATTCAAATCTATTTCACACTCTTTATCCATAATTCAGGAATGTAAGGCTTTCTTATTTCTTCTTATTTCCAATCGATTGATGCATTTGTGCATTAACCATTTTCTTATGGTTGATTAAAGTGGATCTTTCCTTTGTGAAATTTGGTGCTAGGAGGAGAATATTATCTTCCCCCATAACCTTTACATACATTCATCATCATCACATTTTTCTAAATCGTACATTTTTATATCTTACACTTTGAAATAATTTTTGAATGTTAAGGTGTCATGAGACACTAGTACGACACACAAATGTCCACACGTGTGCTAGTGTCCATACAAATCATGCTAAAAAAAAGGTAGGAGACAAGAGGAACATGTGGCTAATGTAAAACTAATGTAGAAATGTGGCTACTAAAAAGGTGTCTTAAGAATCTTGAGAGGGGAAAGGCTAATGCAAGGGTTGAAATAAGCTCACTCAAATGCTAGGGGGATGAAAACTCAATCAACTATAAAAGTGTAGGTAAAATTACAAATGGGTATGCAATTTTTGACTCTACATAATGGTATTGATTTAGATCCTAGTTTATGCCTCTAGGCTAGGATCCATTTCTCAATCATTTCAAATAATACATAATTGTAGGCTAGGACTGGGTTATATATGTATGAAATATACATTTAAATATAAGTAAAATTTACATATGGACATTTACTTCCTATTAATTTAAGTTATATTTCATGTATATAGTTGAACAATATGCTTAAGGACAATCTAAAGTTCATAGGAATTATAATGCAAATTCTAGGTTATGGAGGATCCTATAATTTCTCATATTTAGTATTATTTTAATCAACATGCCCTTATCGTCTCGTAGTTGTCTAAGGTTAGTTGTAACTATTTAAAAGCATCATCAAGTCTTTGCCTAGAAATAAGAGGACCTATTCTTATGCAAGAAACTTAACAAGGAATCCAAGGAAAATACTAGAAGTCACATTCAAGAAAGTGGTAAAAACATTATTTATGATATTTTCAAGCTTGAAGACTGTTAGTTCTTTTTCTTGTTGATCCCTTGTATACCTTCTGCTCAGGTATATTCCTCTATAGGCCCATGCACTGATTCAACAAGGAGAAGAAATAACGTTCAACAAGGTCCTAAAACCTTCTGCACTCTGAGCTCCACAAACTCAGGTGGGCACTACCTATCTTCTGCCTTCAATATTTAATAATTTCACAAATAAGAAGGCATGGTGGATGTATTATAAAAAATTTAAATAGTAACAACTTTTATAAAGTTTGATGAGAACCATAATTTTAACATATCAGACTAGTGCCTTATCTAGTGGGTATGGAGTCACCCTAAATGAAAAGACCCTTAACAACAACATACATCAAATGTAAAACCTACAAATGATCTTTGAATATGAATATGCCTTACATACTCAATTCACACTTCTTAGAAGCAAATGTAATTATCCATTTCATTACAGTTCTTTCCTCACTGAAACTGCTTTGAGGATGTTTAATTCTCTCTGAAAGAAACCCTAAACCAATTAGACCTTTTGCCTTACAGAGTGATGGATTGAAATGTCCTTAACAAACAACCCAAATGAATACAACAAACTAAAATAAAGACATTACAATTCATTAAGAATTCACAAATTAAAGGAAGTTACAGACATATCTTATTGCTAAAACATCAAAAACATATAGAATTAGAGACAAAAGGACCACTGATAGTCTTAATTCAATATGCGGAGCTTACAAGCCTTCTGTGGCATAAAATTCCCATCCTTTACAAGTGACTCAAAAAACCTAACTATACCAATTGGATACCATGATGTTGCACCGATTTAGGGCAAAAGGAAACCCTAAAACACAACCACCACAACTCGGGAACCAAACCAACATCAATACAGAATAGACATAGAGTGGAATAAGGTTACAAAATGTCTTCAAATATGACTGAAAACCTAAATCGCCACCAATAAACATTTATGAACCCACAAAATCTATCTCTTAGGCATCCTACTGTACACACAAAAGTAGTGCACTTCTATGAATCCTTACATGCAAGGAAACTCAAGAATGAGCCCTCACAAATCGATCCATAGCTCTCTATGCATGGAGTTGCAAGATTTGTAAAATTGCTCTCAGCTAGAGCTATAAAATCATGACCTTGCCAATAAACCATACAACGAGAGATTCAATGAAGACAAGGGAAAGAATGCCAATATCCTCAAGAATAAAAAATGTATGCAATGCAATGCAAATCTAAATGATAATGCAAGTTAAACTATGAAAAAGAAAGTACAATGCAACTAATCTATGAAAGGAAAGAACAAGTGTTACCAAGCCTTCCTATTTAGACTATGTGAGATTATTCTATTGCATAAAAAGAAACTAAGCTATGAAATGAA
>MU223045.1:1440901-1489887 GCA_018584345.1 Thuja plicata | reverse complement strand
CCTCCAATAGGAAAATAGGAGTTGACTTTTGTGTCCCACATAAGACAAAAAGTGCTTTTTCCCTTTTTTATAAAATAAGAATAATACTTTATTTGTGCAACATAGGATAAGAAGAAAAGTGGGGATTCTTTTATTTAAATAAAATAGGAGGAAATTCCTTTTAATTAAATAAAGGCTTAGAATAAAGTGATTTTATTATTTAATTAAAAGAGATTTTTAATTAATTAAAAGAGAGCATGTTCTCTTAATTAAATAATATTTTTATTTTTATTTTTTCTCTTTTAAATTAAATAAGGCTCAAACCTTAGAAAATATTAAATTGATTATGATTTGATCAAGGAAATTGATATAATTGATATTGTTGATAATTGTGAAAATATTGATTCAGGGATTTGATAAATTGAGAAATGGGGCCCAAAGTCTAGGCGACCATTTTAGGGCGCATACACCTACGACCACATAAATGCAACCCATATGATCAGATCGACCCATCTACCACTTATGCACCTTGAAAGAGCACCGCCATGGCCAAAAAACCCTTTGTGTAGGTTTGAATTTTCAAATACTACCCATTGTAACGGTCACCATGGCGCTAAAACAAAATCAACGGTCGAGACTGAATCATATCTTCAGGTTTAAAACAAAGTCGTTGATCCTTACTTAACATAAAACCGCAAACACAAGACACATGGTAGTTTCTCATCGCATCTCGATCCCACCTTTAACTTTTGGACACATGTCGACCAAGCATGAACCCGCAATGACTATGTTTCATGCATCTCTCGATTAAGGCTCAGCACCTACCGTTCGATCACATCAGATCTATTTGTCATTTAATCTGCCTTAGCTCTGGCCCCACAATCGCATGATGCCACATGTAAATTAGTCGCTAAGCCTCAATGACTAACCATTGTGCACCTTCTGATTAAGGCTTAGAGCCTACCGCTTGGTTGAAAAGATCTGACGGTCCTGATGAAATATTAAAAACTGTAGACCCCACCTGCCAAAAAGGATACGCATTCACTTTTTGCAATGCCTTGATCGTTATCCTCCGTGCATCTGTTGATCAAGGAATAAAGATGGATGCAGGATCATCCAAAACTAATTTGCCTTTACTCTAACCTTATTTGCAACCACTTTCCATGTGTCCACCTGTCGTGAACCCACGAAGATTAATTTCCTTATATCTTGACCATTACAGGAAAATGCACACCGTTGATGACATCTAATTTCAAAGTGGATGAAGATCACCACTAACCTTTTGAAAATGTTGACCTCGTGATCTGAGAAGGACACACGACATCACAATGTGATGCCTTTGAAGAGTAAATCGACCGCAACTTCGCATTAAGAGAATGCGACAATTGTAGGAACAAAGTGAATGTGCTCGACACATGCGTTAAATAAATCCCATCGAGACTTAGGACTTAGGGAAAATAAAACATAACCACTATAGAAAAAAAACTAAGGAAATAAAGTGGCCCCGTCCTAAGACTTTAAAACACATGGTAAAAAGATACTTAAGTGACATCGTAAAGTAACTTCATTTTATAACAAGTATAAGGGACTTAAGGGTTTTTTCACAATGGAAGAACAAGTAGGGTTTAAGAAATAGCTCAAAACTTGTAGAAAGAAAGAAGGAACAATACCAAGGAGATCCACAATTAGAGTCCTAACATAGGCTCCGACTGAGGAAGTTTGAATGCAAATTCAACACTAGAAAATCAACACTTTCGGACACAGACTAGAACCTCACAGCAAAACCCTAAAATTGAAAACTAGGAATACACACACACACACACACACACACACACACAACTTATGCATGATCGGTGAATTATGAGAAAAATGGCTTCAGAACTGCCCATGCACAAGCAGGTCTTGCATTTCACCAGTAGGACTTTGCATAAAATAAGAATCTTTTCCATGAAGATCATGCACAACAAATGGTCCTAACCATAAGGACTCAAACTTTCCATGCTTTCCTTTGTCTTCTAATCTTTCATTCCATTGGAGCATCATGTCATTTACATGAAATTTCCTTTATAGTGCCCTCTTGTCAAATAAATACTTGGATTGTTGCTGGATCTTCTAATTCTGCACTTGTGCATCATTTCGGATCTCATCCAACTCTACCAACTACAACATTGTGTTCTGCATTGGCTCTATCACTTCTATGTCTTCATCTTGGATAAAATTGTAGACTGGCAACAAATTATTTAATGGTAATCTATCCTGTGTTCCATAAACCATTTCAAAGGGGGATACACCTATAGCTATTTTTACTGTAATCTTGTTAGCCCATAAAGATAACTTAAGCTTTGAATTCCAAGACTTTTTATTCTTTTCTAATGTCCTTTTGATGATTTTCATAATGCTCTTGTTACTGGATTTTGCTTTCCCATTTGCCTGTGGATGATATAGTGAAGAATATGAAACCACAATACCAGACTGATCACAACACTCCCTGAACTCTTCAGACCTAATGAACATAGGATTATCGATAACTAGCTTGCTTGGGACACCAAACCTGGTCAAGATGTTATCTATTAGAAAATCAATGACCACCTTACTGGTTTCCCTCTTGGTTGGTATAGTCTCAACCCATTCTGTAAAATAGTTAGTAGAAACAAGGATCCAACTATGACCCCTACTAGACTTCTCTTAAAATTCTCCAATAAAATCAATGCCCCATTAGGAAAAAGGGACATCAACTGGAATTGGATTCAAAGGCAAAGCCCCTGAATACACTAGCTTTTTTGAAAACTTTTGACAAGCCTCACGCTTCTGCACAAACTGATGTGTGTCCTTGAACAAATAAGGCCAATAAAAACTAGCTCTAAGTATCTTAAGCGCAATTGTCTTTGCTGATTAGTGGCCCCCACACACACCACTATGTATTTCCTTCAACACCTTCTCACACTGAGCTTTATCCAAACAAAAAAAGAGAACTCCATCTCTGTTTTTCCAATATAAGTCCCCCTGAATCAACACATATTTTTGAGCTTGAAGTCCAAGAGCCCTTCTTTTATTTTCTATCATGTCCTCAGGACATTTAGAATTCTTCAAAAAATATATAATATTAGTGTACCATAATTGCATCTCAATTCTAGTTGGCATTTCATTTGTTTTCACATTGTTCACTTGGGTAAGCTCCATATTTTCATTTGTCATGAGCTTTCCTAACCCCAAGCCTCTAACCAATTTAGTAATCTAGATCTCTAAATCAAATTCTCGTATTTTATTGATCCACCTGCACCTCTTGTCAGTAACCTCATTTCGTGAAAGTATGTCCTTAAAACAACATGAGGTACATAGGCAATTACCTTGGCACATACTAAATAAGGCCTAAAAGCTTTAATTGCCTTAACTAAGGCATAAGTTTGTTTTTCTATGATTTCATAGTTTAACTTTGCTTCTTGCAAGGACTTGCTGAAAAATGCAATTGGATGTTCAAATCCCTCTTTATCCTTATGTAGTAGCACCATAGCAATGGTATAGAATGAAGCAAATGAGAAAAGAGAAAATGGCAGTTCATAGTTAGGAGACTTTAAGACTGGTGCTTCCTGAATAGCTAACTTAATCCTCTTATAAGCTTGCTGAGATTCTTGATTCCAATCATATTTAACACCTTAGCAATAGGTTTTACAATTTCTACAAAATTTATTATAAACCTTCTTACAAAAATTATCTTTCCTAAGAAAGATTGCACCCCTTTGATGTTCTTAGGAGGAGTCAACATACTAATTGACTCAATCCTCTTTGGATCTATTCTCACTCCCTCCTTGGACACTATATGCCCTAGTAACTTTCCCTCTGAAACAACAAAATGATACTTCTTTGGATTAAGAGATGCTCGAAACCCCGAAGCTTTACGAAAAATCTTCTCCATACGCCTATCTTTGAATATGCAGTGAGATCATCCTGATAGACAACCATAATTATATTTATGAATTCCTTGAAAGAAACATTCATTGCTCTCTAAAAAGTGGCCCTTGCATTCATGAGACCAAAAGGCATTATGACATTAACATAAGTTCCCCAAGGGATAGTAAAGGTCATCTTGAATTGTTCTGATTCTTTAACCAGAACCTTACTGTAACCAAAGAATCCATCCATCATGGATAAAAGGTCACACCCTGTAACTCTTTGCAGCATTGCCTCCATATTAGGCAAGGAATATTTGTCCTTAAGTGATGCTACATTAAGGTTTCTGAAATCAACACAAAGCCTGATATTTCCATACTTTTTTCTCACTGGCACAAGATTTGACACCCATGATGAATGTCTAATTGGTTTTATAAATTGAGCCTCCCTGAGTTTCATTAATTCTTCCTACATTTTTTTATGCTAGCAATGGATTGATGGGTCTTTGCTTCTTTCTAAAAGGTTTCACATCAGACTTTAGAGGAATTTAATGTTGAAACAAGTCCTCTCTATAGGCCTTAAGAACTTCATATGACCAGGCAAAAACATGCTTGTATTTCTTTAATAAGCTGATCAAATTTGCTTTGATGTGAGGGGATAAGTTCTTTCCAGTGTATACCATTTTAGGGATTGTCATTGACCCTAAATTTACCCCTTCAACAATGTCCATTTTTATATCAGTTCTTTAAATCAAGTGACTATCATTGTCACTAGAGATGCCCTCCATTTGAACCAAACCCTTAGGTATTCCATTTATTGGAAATTGAACAACCTCAGTCCCAAAAATAGTTTGTTTGTCATCTATGGTTTCAACTAAAGCATTACAGTCAATTCTCTGGCCCTCATAATCATCCATACATTGAATGAACCTGAGAATATCCTTGTCATCCACAAAAACTTTCCAATTGTATACATTATCAGGAATTGTAGGCATGATCTTAGTCTCAATAGTAGAAATCCCAACCAAAGTTATATCATTATTCTTTATGGCTATACTTTCTAAGAAGTCAGCCATAATGTTCTTGGATCTCTCTACCCATTTTATTAAGAAAGAATAAAAAACTCTATTTTATCCCAGACTGCATGCTTGTATAATTTCAGTCTATCATTCTTACCAGCATACATGGATCTAATTTGGGAGACTACTAACTCAGAGTCCCCAAATACTCTTAACAACTTTATGCCATGTTTTATGAAAACCTCTAAGCCCAATAACAATGCTTCATATTTTGCAGTGTTATTTGTGCATTGAAAAGCTAAGAGGAAAGAATATTTAAAGGTTGTACCTGATAGGGATATAAAAAAAACACCAACTCCAGATCCTTCATTGGAGCATGCACCATCAAAGTACATCTTCCATATCTCATCTTGATGTTATTGTGACTCCTTCACAATTGGGTCATGATTTTCAACTCTGGACATATCTCATTCAATCCAAAAAATTTCCATGTCAACATCCATGAAATAATTCAACACCTTGGGATCCCACCTCTCAATTATCACTGGAGCTCATGGCTCCATATATAATTTGACATCACTCCCATTGATACAGATTGTAGCATATGACAGGTCCAATTGTAAATGTCCTCCAATGACTATTGCTCACTGTCTAGATAGTAACATACCATAATGTGGTGGTGTATCAACCACAACAACATCCATCTTGAAGGTAGCCTCAGGAAAAACAACAATCTTCACTTCAATACCTTGTAAAGTTTTGACCACAAGTACCTCTCTATTATCCATAACAAAACATCTTCCAAAAGATGTGTCAAATTTTAAGCCCAATTATTTCATAACACCATAAGGCATTACATTTGTTGCTACACCTGAATCTATCATATAATTTTTTATTAATTAGTCATTCACCAGCAAAGTCACATAAAAATGATCTATATGAGAGGGATCTTGAGTAATAATGTTCCCTACATAAATTCTAAGAGCCTCCTGCTCCTCATCATCTCCTTTTTTCTTGACAATCTTTGTATTAGGAACAATATCATCATTTATACCTTTGAGTAAAGAGAAAGCAACCTCTCTATGCTCCTTTATTTTCAATATATCAATAAATGGTACTAACACCTTCATTTGAGATAATGTATGCTTCATTTCAAAAGCAGGAAAATCTAAGACATCCCCACTGGGAGCCTTACCTTTTCTCTCCTTAGATTTCTCTATTCTTTGATCAATAATGGGGGTACCTTTGCTTAGGTCTTGAATACTATCTTTGTTTTGAATTGGGGGTTCAAGAGAACCTTCTTTTATAAACAAAGAACCATGCTTTCCCTGATCCTTATCTACTTTCCTATTTCTTAAATTGTAATCACTTCTAGTCTGAGCAATTGCAGCAATAATGAGAGATCTCACCTCTTCATCACTAGGTCTTCTTAATTGAACATGTTCATCTTTTGCATTGGCAACATTTATAGTATGATGCATAACATCATATCGTTCATCACCTTATTCTTTGGCACATGTCATGAACAAATTGAGTTTAGGTCTCTCCTCCTCTTGATCACTTTATTCATCCTAATTCTCAGTAGACCCTGCCGAAGCTTGTGTAACCGCACATTCAAGAGGAGAATGCAGCATATTGCAGGGTACACACCAAGAAGCGTTCTCTATTAGAATAACTAAGAGGGGGGATGTGAATCAATGGCCTTAAAAATAATTCCAATAATCCAACCAAAAATTATATCACAAATATAATATCCTCTAGTTATCTTTCAGTCCATCAAGATGAATGCCTTAAATAACTTTAACAAATATATACTGCTCGGTAAGATATACTATTTATCTTTTTCTACCCTTTACTGAGTAGTAGCAATTAAACTTAGTGTTTAGCGACCAATCTAGTTTTAGTAATGTGTAAAGTAAACTATCAATGCAATGAAAGAAATACACATTTGACACATGGATTTTTAACCTAGAAACCCTGTTAAAGGAAAAACCACTTGGGACCGGTAACCCAAATTTTTCACTCTTCTAAAGTGAGCTTGGTGAAGAGCCAACCTTGTTAAAGGTTACAAACACACTGTTAAGTGCGAACTTGTTAGAGGATTCAAAACTTACAATTTGTCTTTTGACCTAGCATTTACTATGCTATCAACAAGAAAACCTTTTGATACTCTTGAGTATGTCAATACAATAAGGATGGTTAAATCCCACTTGGTTAAGAGATTTTCTGAATCAATGGTTAAACTGGAACAGTAAATGATCTGTTCAATAATACAACTTTAACTTGCAGATTTTTAGATCTATTGTTAGTCCAATAATACCTCTCTGATTAATATGCTCTTCAATTCCTTTGCTCCCTTCTTTGTTCTGCTCGGTGAATGCTCTGTCCTCTATTGCTCGATGTCTGCAGAATTCCTTGGCTCTGTTCTTCAGCCGCTATGATCAGATCTGCATGAAGACTTCTATCTTCACCAGAATTATATTCAACATTCCTTCTTTTCATAATGAATTACTTGTCTCTTTACATAGACATGATTTAGTCGTTCAATCTCCTTGTTTTCATTGTAGATCACTTCTTGATCTATAAAACTCAACATTCTTTCTTTAATCTGTAAAGATCTCCTTTAGTTTTATTCCACAAATCTCTCCATGATGGTTGTGAATAAAATGTGCTTTAAATCTCTTGCCTTTCTTTAGTTTATTTGATCGATGAAAATAAAGCAATCAACCAGTCAATCTAAATATAGCTCCTGCCAGCTAAGTGTTTTTGTCATTCTTTATCTTCAATTCCGATCGGTGATCAACTTCAGTTAGTTCGTTCATTGACTCCAGTTGTCCTCGATAACAAATTTAGTTATGCTTGGTTACTGCGGTGCTCGGAATACACTATGAACTGCTTAGTGACACTTGCTCGGTAACACTTTCTCGGTTTATATTGTCTGTCAGTGTGCACTGTCTGTCAGTGTTTATTGTCACTTGGTGTACACTTTCACTTGGTGTATACTGGCTTTTTATGTTTTACCGATAACATAAACTTTGTCTCTTTAGCTCTTGAAGTCTATGACAATATTTGTATGACCAATCAAAACATATCAAGTTGACATCAATGACAATATAATACATTATCTGATTTAATGTCTTGCATTCATTTTTTCATCTCGGTGATCATCAACTTATCATCTTCAAACATTTAATCAGTTATAGTTCATCATTCTCTATATTATGTATATTATTCCTCTTTAATGGATCAGGAGTAAATTTATTATTTGCTTTACTTGGTCCCTCTAACAAAGGTGTACCATCCTTCCTATTTTTTTTATAGAGCATGTCCTGCAATCTATAAGGCTTATTAGATCTCTAATATTGTTGTCTGTTATTTTGAAAGCCCCTTTCATTCTTGTCCACCTTAGCAGAAAGGACTTTGATTGCAGTGACCAATTTGTCAACTTTATTAGTTTTATCTTCTTCTTTGGGAAATCTATTAGGTTGACCCTTAGGGTCTTTTCATAACCTACCATCATCTCTCTTCCCAAGTTTACTTGATGCCCTTCTATTACTTTATATATTAACTACCATCTTGTAGGCATCCCTTAAAGTACTAGGATTCTTATCTCTTACAAGATAGGCAATCTTACCATCCAGTGCATTGCAATATGTAGTAAGACATACATTTTCATCCAACCTCAACAATTGGAAAAGTCTATGCATAGCCTTCTGGAATCTGCTAATGAATTCAGTTACACTTTCATTTTGAAACTTCTTGATGTTATTGAACTCATTCATCATATAACTGGAGTTCACTTGGTCACCATATTGTTCTTTAAAACATTGTGTAAATTCATCCCATGAACTAATACTTCCATTAGCAAGACCATGGTATAAATCGCTGGCATCTTCAGTTAAGGATTATTTAAAGAACTTCATAACAAGATCCTCATGCTCTATTTCATAGTTATTCATTTTATCAGAGAAAGCCTTTAGATGCTCTTCACTATTTATTACATTATTTCCACTAAATTTAGGGATTCTATCCCTTATCTCATTTGGAAAGACATTTGGTTGGCCTGGAATACCATCAAAATATAATTGTTTATATGTATCCAAATACATGGGTCTTCTCTGAAAACCTCCTCCAAGATTTTGACCACTTCTACCAAGACCTTGGCCTTGATTTGTAGTACCCTGAAGTGAACTAGATCCCATGACATTAGTATTAACATTTGTTGTTTACATCTTAGGACCTAATCCAATAATACCTTGAGTATTAACCGCCTTATGATTTGTAGTATATTGTATAAAGACAATCTTCTTCTTCATTTCTACAGTAGCAACATTTAACTCTGCTTTTTCCAATTGTTTGACGATATCATCTTTCATTCTTCTAGCTCTTTCTAGTTGTATGTCAAGTAAAGACATACCTTGAGACGCCTTTACTGTATCTTTGGGCTCATTAATTTGTACACTAGTAACATTCTATTTACCTTTGTCTAATGTAGGGTTACTTGTACTAACTCCAGGATGATCTTGTAAGGAAGCATGAGACCTTGAAGGCCTTTCATTTTCCCAATCAACAATTTTTCTGATCACAGGTTCCTTCTCCACTTGTTTTTTCTTTAAGTATCTCTCCTTCTCCATACATTCTTTCCTAAAGGCATCCGTATCACCAAATATCTCTTTATTTAAACCCTTATAGTTCTGATCTAAGCCTTGATTCATCAACTTAAGTTGGGCTAGCCTTCTTTGCAAGTTTTCATTCTCAATCATAGTTACCATGACTTCTTCCTCTTTATCCTTTTCCATCCTTTGCCTTAAAATCATTTGTTCTTGTATTTGTCTTCTCAAGGCATCGTTATTTCCAAAAATTTCATCGGTATTAGGTAATATAATATCAAAATTTGGAGAGTCCTCTAGATTTCTATTTCCCTTTGGTTTATAGCTTGTTCATAAGGGTCATCCTGTAGAAAAGGGTTATTCCTTGTGTTTTGGGAAGCAATATCCAAATTTGAAATATTTCTAGGTCTGAAATCTCTATTATTTCTCCTTTCATTCTCCCCTCTATACTGAACCTGAGTTACAACCTTTTGTTGAGATACGTCTTCTTGGATAGGAGTATCAAACATGTTGTCAAAGAAACCCAAACCACCTGATTCAGCACTAACAGGAGAATGAGCACTTCCTTCTGGGACAACACTCAAGGGCTGACCTACAGTTGAAGCCTTAGGCTTCCAAGCACTTCCAATACTAGACTCTATTATTTTGGACCAATTTCTCTTAGCAGGATTTGGGAGCCGACCCTCCAATTCAACCTCTGGATGATCCTTCATACAGGCTCTGGTATTTCTCATATTGTTTATATCTTGAACAAACAAGATCTAAAACATATTTGTGATTTTAAACAAAAATACTACCCAACCAAATTCGGAGTCGCCACCCAAACAAACTTGAAATATTAAAATATGGGACTACACCTTTAAATTTTGAAAATATTTAAGGAAAACTATGAAATGAACTTATCTCTTAGTCCCCTAGCGGATGGGTCAATCTCCACTTTGATTTGATAAGCCCTTCAACAATCCTTTGTGTTAAGTCTCCAGTAGAGTCACCATTTCTGTTAGTTCTTTTTCTTTCTGATCCCTTGTATACCCGTTGCTCAGGTATATTCCTCTATAGGCCCATGCACTGATTCAAAAATGAGAAGAAATAACGTTCAACAAGGTCCTAAAACCTTCTGCACTTTGAGCTCCACAAACTCATGTGGGAATTGCCTATCTTCTGCCTTAAATATTCAATAATTTCACAAACAAGCAGGTATGGTGGATGTAGTATAAAACATGTAAATGGTAACAATTTTTATAAAGTTTGATGAGAACCACAATTCTAATATATCAGACCAGTGCCTTATCCAGTGGGTATGGAGTCACCCTAAATGAAAAGACCCTTAACAACAACATACATCAAATGTAAAACCTGCAAATGATCTTTGAATATGACTATACCTTACATACTCAATTCATACTTCTTAGAAGCAAATGTAATTATCCAATTCATTACATTTCTTTACTCACTGAAACTACTTTAAGGATGTTTAATTCTATCTGAAAGAAACCCTAAACCAATTAAACCCTCCGCCTTATAGAGTGATGGATTGAAATGTCCTTAACAAACAACCCAAATGAATACAAGAAACTAAAATAAAGACATTACAATTTAATAAAAAATCACAAATTACAGGAAGTTATTGACATATCTTATTGCTAAAACATAAAAAACATATAGAATCAGAGCCAAAGGGACCATTGATAGTCTTAATTCAATATGCAGAGCTTACAAGCCTTCTGTAGAATAAAATTCCCATCCTTTACAAATGAATAGAAAAACCTAATTATACCAATTAGATACCATGATTTTGGACTACCTTAGGGCAAAAGGAAACCATAAAACACAACAACCACAACTCGGGAACCAAACCAACATCAATGCAGAATATACATAGACTGGAATAAGGTTACAAAATGTCTTCAAATCTGATTTTAAACCTAAATCGCCACCAACAAACATTTATGAACCTACAAAATCTATCTCTTAGGCACCCTATAACCACATAAATGTAACCCAGATTATCAGATTGATCCATCTACCACTTCTGCAACTTGAAAGAGTACCGCCATGGCCAAAAAACCCTCTGCACAGGTTTGAATTTTCAAATACTACCCATTCTAACGGTCACCATGGCGAGGAAACAAAATCAACAGTCGAGACTGAATCATATCTTCAGGTATAAAATAGAGTCGTTGATCCTTACTTAACAAAAAACTGCGAACACAAGACACTTGGCAGTTTCTCATCGCATCTCGGTCCCACCTTTGACTTTTGGACATGTGTTGACCAAGCATGAACTTGCAATGACTATGTTTCATGCATATCTCGATCAAGGCTTAGCGCTCGCCATCCGATCACATCAGATCTGTTTGTCATTTAATCTGCCTCAGCTCTGGCCCCACGATCGCAGGATGCCACATGTAAATCAGTCGCTAAGCCTCAACGACTAACCACCGTGCACCTTCTGATTGAGGCTTAGCTCCCACCGCTTGATTGAAAAGATTTGACAGTCCTGATGAAATCTGACAAACTGCAGACCCCACCCGTCGGGAAGGATACGCGTCCATTGTCGCAATGCCTTGATCGTTATCCTCCGCACATCTGTTGATCAAGGAATAACGATAGCCACAGGATCATCTGAAACCAATCTACCTTTAGTCTAACCTTATCTGCAACCACTTTCCATGTGTCCACCTGTCGTGAACCTGCAAAGACTAATTTCCTTACATCTTGACCATTACGGGAAAATGCACACCGTTGATGACATCTGATTGGATGGTGGCCACTAACCTTTTGAAAATATTGAGCTCATGATCTGAGAAGGACACACGACATCACGACGTGATGCCTTTGAAGAGTAAATCGACCGCAACTTCGCATTAAGTAGGAATGCGACAACCATAGGATCAAAGTGAATGTGCTCAACACATGTGTTAAATAATTTTTGCGGAGACTTAGGACTTCGGGAAATTAAAACATAACCTCGCTAGAAAAAAAATCTAAGGAAACAAAGTGGCCTCGCTTGACGACTTTAAAACACATGGTAAAAATATACTTAAGTGACGTCGTAAAGTAACTTCATTTTATAACAAGTATAGGAGACTTAAGGGTTTTTTCACAATGGAAGAACAAATAGGGTTTAAGAAATAGCCCAAAACTTGCAGAAAGAAAGCATGAACAGTACCAAGGAGATCCACAATTTACAGTCCTAACAAAGACCATGTCACCTTCTTTAGAGAAAAAAATGGAGCTTGGGACAAGTCATGGTCGTTGTTACTATGCCTAAAGAGAGTGCCTAGTAAAAGAGAGGTTAAGTGCTACATTTGAGAGGTGTTCAAAAGGTTCTTCCCCTTGGCTCCTTGGAGGAAAATAATTCCCTTAGCCTTGTAAGAAGCACTACCCTTGAAATTTGTTGATTATTCCCATCACTTAGAATTGTAATTGTTTATAATTTTTATTTTAAAAGAAGGATTTTCCATGATAATGATTTTTTTTCTCCAACAAATGAAGAATTTACCAATTTCTCATAATCTAAAACAATTCACTAGTAAATATATTCTTTTTAATAAAGGAGAAATTCATAAATAGATTTTTTTCCTCCAAAAAAACTCACCATAAGGGGTTCTTAAAATTATCACCACCTCTTTTTTTATGGAATTAAGAATATGAATGTATTTTCCCTTCACTTGCATTTTCTTTATATCAAAACTTTCACACATTAGAAGTCCAGAAGTAATGCTTGGGCCTTATATCTATAAATTAATTAATAATTTCTTTTATTAATCTATATTACAAAATTTTGAACAAATAGATTACTAAACCAATCCATATTTATCAATCCTCTAACTAATAACTATCAACTAAATTTAATTATATAAATAAATAAGGGTAAAAGCACAATAATCTGTCACCCTTTTACAAAGGAAAATGACAACAACACCAAAACTGTAAAACTTCAAGGGCGTAAAAGTCACATTTCTATTGAGAATTTGAAGATGATGTAAACTGATGAAATGTGTCAAATAGGATGAATTATATGCCTATAATTTTTTTTAAAAAAATTGAACCAAAATTAATATGTTTTTTGAAATTTTTAGGTCTATTTTTTATTTTCTAAAAAAATTGTAAATCAGGGAGTTTACTTCCCGCCAAATCATTATAAGTAAAACATTGTTTTTTCCTCCAATTTCAGAATATGTTTTAGATGACATGTATAGGTAGTGCAGAAAAAAAGAAAGAAGGGTTTTCGATGTATAGTTTGCTCGTTATAAGTATTCAAAGTCGAACTTACTTGAAATCAACAGTTTTTGTCTCCCGCCATTTTTATCCTATCAAAACTATACCAAAAACCAAATAAATTACATATTATTGAAGATGACTCTCTTATCTAGTGTTATCTATGATTTTAAAAAATTTCTGAATTGATTTAGAATTTTTTTTATATTATTCGAAGCAACGACTTCTGAAAGCTTTAATAACCTACATGTAGTTTTTAATGAATTTGTTCAATGTTTTGTAGTCGAAACAATATAAAATTTATATGTCGAAAATCGTAGTTCCGAGATCTAGAAAAGGGCACTTTTATTTTTTTGACATTGTCTAGTTTGAGCAGAGAAAAACCAGCAGAAGTGCAAACTTCTGGATTTTTTATGTTTTTGGAGGTTTGGATGCCACATGGCATGCCACCTAGGTAGACTGGGCCGAGTCGGACTCGGCCCAGTCATACTCGGCCGAGTCCTACTAGCCCTCCCATTAGCTCGCACACG
Source organism: Thuja plicata (assembly GCA_018584345.1). NCBI lineage: Eukaryota > Viridiplantae > Streptophyta > Pinopsida > Cupressales > Cupressaceae > Thuja > Thuja plicata. The sequence goes on along the minus strand of MU223045.1, from coordinate 1,475,638 downwards.
AGCTGACTTGGCCACGTAGGCACCATTCGGTGCCATGTTGACTGGGCCGAGTTTGACTGGGCCGAGTTGGACTGGGCCGAGTCTAACTCGGCCGAGTCAAACAAATTGTCCTAAAAGGTGACAGATTATTGTGCTTTTACCCATAAGATGAATTAAACACTACACAATACTTATTAATTCTAACATATAGGGAAGTGTACCAGTAGTTGTTATAGCTAACTTCATGCACCCACACGCTCCAAATGATAAATTCGATTATGAAGTTTTTGGTTGTTTCCAAATGCCACTTAATTGCTTATAGCTATTGTTTTGGCTTCTGGATAATAACAACACACGTTGTAGGATCTGTTATGTCAGCAAGGGTAAAAATTTGGTCATTTCAAAGTGTCGCCAATACCTACTTAAAGACGCCCCAATAATTGCACACTACAACCACTGCAAAAATTGCCAATACTTTTGCACAAATATCCTAGTAGTTGTTCAAAATTTGCCAATACTTACACACAAGTGTCTCATTAGTTGATCAAAATTATCTATTATTAAGAGTACAAGTGGGCGACTATTGATACATGGTATATTTATTAACAAACTTTTAATTATCGTCTTTTTCATTTCTTTAAAGTTAGTAATTGAAAGTAGGTGTAAGTAGAGTGTGCGATTATTATAAGGGTAACTTACTCTTCCCTTAAATACATTTCTACACTTTTTAAAAACTCAACTCATACATCTAAACTAATTTTTAGATTAAATATATTTAATTAATCAATAAACTAGATATTTATGTAAGGGCTTTTCTTTTTCTTGACAACGGGAGAGAGATGGAAAGAGGGTGGGAATACTAAGATTGAAACATGAGAACGAGATAGAAATAAGATAAGATAAGATACAATTTTAACGTCCATGAGGCTAAACATAGCCTATGAGACAACAAGGCAACTTAAGTCGACTTCAATAACTCGGTTCTTTTCTTGTGCAAGCTGATGATGAGCCCATCTAACTTCTCAATGTACTCCTTGCTGAATAGGTTATTCTAAGAGCTATCAAATATAGTATCCACAAATTTATCCATGTTGTCCTTGTAGGCTTCACATTCTAAAAGAAAGTGATGTTGGGTTTCCACTTTCCTAGAATTGCAAAACATGCAAATTCTCTCTTCTGAAGCCTCCTTTGGCCTCTTCCAACGCTCAATCTCACAATGGAGTTGACGAGAGTTGGTTCTTAGCTAAGCAATAAGAATTTTAACTCTCCAAGAAATCTTGGCTCCTATCTACGCTTTTTGGAGTTGATCACATGCGGTGTTGAACTCATTGATATAATATATTTTCTTCCTTCCAATCCCATTTTCCCAATTTCTCTTGTAAAATTTCTCCACAACGAAGACCTTTATTTCTCTATTATTTGTGGGGTACATATTGAATTGTATATTCCATTTACTCATCCACTTGATGTTTTGTTGCATCCACGTCTTTTTTTGTTTGCACATTGTATCATTAAAGACAACGTTAGGCCATCTATCTCCTTCCATTTTTTTTTGATTCTTTTTAGATAGCTTGTGAGGTGAACCATAACAAGTGCCTCAATAGGGGCAACCCCCATTTTACTTAGCATGATATCATATGGGATGATGCTTTTGATTTTAAATTTGCTTGTGATCAAATGCTTTTGGATTTCCTCGATTTGGTTCCATTGTGTCATTGAAGTGTTGCTGGCGCATAATTCACACCCATAAAGAACAACCGACAACACAAAAAGACCAAACAAGGTTTGAATAGTTTTCCAATCCTAAACCTCCGCTTCATGATACTTTTTTTGAAGAGCATAAAATGCCTTCCTCCCACCTAATGTCCTTTTATTTCTGCAGCCTGCCCAACTTAGATTTTTGTTGAAATCAATACCGAGATATTTATACTCCGCCACTTCCTCAAGAACGCTACCACCAAAATAAAATCATGTTGATGCTGTTTTTTGTTATTAGAGAAAACCATAACTTTAGTCTTGCTGATATTGACCTGCATCCCCACCGTTCTGCAAAAGCGCTCAAGAGAAAATAAATGTTCTTGCAAACCACATGCAGATTTGGCAATCAAAACGAGATCATCTATATAGAGGAGCAACTTTATTACAAATTCACCTAATTGGATACCCTCACCATTTTGCATGTTTAACCACTCTTCAAGTTTATCAATATATAAGCCAAACAAAGTAGAGGATAAATGACAACCTTGTTTGACCCCAAAATCACTCCTAAAACATTCTGAAATGCCAATTGAAGTTCTGGTTTTGACTTTCACCTCTTCATACATCTTATGAACAACAACTCTGAGATGTGTAGGAATCCCCAATTCTTCCATCCTGAGCCAAAGCTTGTCCCTAGGGACAGTGTCAAAAGCCTTTTTTAAGTGAATAAAACAACAAAAAACTTCCTTCTTTTTCTCCCACTTTTTTTCGATAATGTGCCTTAGAGTGACATAGTGATCAACCGTCGAGTGTTTTAGCCTAAAACCAGCTTGCTTTTTGGCACGTTTATGATTTTCCTCTGCCCATTTGCTGATCCTAGTTTCTATCATGCTGCCAAAAAGTTTTGCAAAAAGAAGATTGATCATTATTGTCTTATAGCTAGAAGGATTGTTGACATCACCACTCTTAAATGTGTGATATTGTTGAGATGGAAGTTGGGTAGGATTGAAATAACCCCAATATATAGTGAATTTGGATTAAGGCACGACTAAATAGTTGAAGGAAAATCCAAAAAACAAACGCATACCTAGGTGGCAAAGCTGTTTATTTTAATTTTAAAAGCTTGCCAATGCTGGCGATGCGATTTATACCTTTGGGTTTTGTTGTTTTGTATATAGAATAGATTGCTGTAGACTTTTTAACCCATTACATCATTATTCCTTGCTGGGTCGATGGAGATTCTTCAGGAAGAAGAGTGAGAGTAAAAACACAAGTGCATGGAAGTAAAATGATGCGATTTATACCTTTGGGTTTTGTTGTTTTGTATATAGGATAGATTGCTGTAGACTTTTTAACCCATTACATCATTATTCCTTGCTTGGTCGATTGAGATTCTGCAGGTAGAAGAGTGAGAGTAAAAACACAAGTGCATGGAAGCCTTGGAACAAGGTAACCAATGACCCCAAACAACAATAACAGCAGCAGTAGCAGGGGAATTGAAGAACGGAGAAAGGAAAGAGGCCCTGGAGCCATGAGGGTTATTGTGCCTCTTCAAGGGATTGTTCAGGGGCGCGGAGGGTTTGTTTTGGGTTCAGTCATTCCGTGTGCACTATTTTACTTTTTGCAGCTCTATCTCAGGAAAAACCGCTCTCCTCCTCCCACTAGTCCTCCTCCTGAATCTCAATCTCAGCCTCAGTCATCACATTCTATTACACCTAGGAAATCAACGAGGAGCCCCACCAGGCCTCCCTTTGTCTCTTCCAGGGCTACCCATGCCACCGACAGGGAGGTTTCCCTCTATTACTTAGGTTTGAAGGCTTGCGAGGAGAATCCCTTTGATGCTCAAAACAATCCTGATGGCATCATTCAGATGGGTTTGGCCGAAAATCAGGTGGGTATGACTTTCTTTTGCAGAAAATCAGGTGTATGTTGTTGGGTTGGAATGTAATTGTACACAATTAGGGGGATATTTTTGTGTTGGACTGTAATTGTGCAAAATTAGATTGCTCTTTTTGAGTTCTAGATAAAATTGCATTGTAAAATCATTGATGTGAATGACATAATAGCACATTTAGTCTTGATAGAGTAAGTTTTGGTTTTGTCTGTTTGGACAGTGTTTTTTTGAAAGTTCAGATGACAACTCTGGAGGGTAGCTCATTAGGACGGTTTTATGTTTGGAGGATAGTTCTCGAGGTGTTGTTGTGTATAGAAATTTAGTAGGAATCAGATGGATATTCTATGTTTTGGCTAATAAGAGTCACTGTGATGGTGTTTTGTGTAGCAATTTAGTTGGAACCAGATACGTGTTCTATCTTTTGGATGATATGAGTCACCTGTAACGTGTGTATGCGCACGGAAGCTGGGGGAGGTTATTTGTTTTTGGGTTGTAGTTGAAAATCAGGTGGGTTTCTGGGTTGGACTGTAACTGTGAAGATACTGGATTTGTGTTTTATGTTTTTGGTAATGATGCATTATTATCGATGGTAGAAATATACTTCTAGTTGTTTCTTCTGAGAACAGTATATTGAGTTTAATTTTTTTTTTCAATGGTATTATTCGTGAAATCAGACAAGGATTTTGTAGAGTTCATTGTTATCAGATTTCGACAATCCTTTTGAATTCATTTAGTCGCTTTTGGATTTGATTGTGTGTCTATTTTTGGTATTGACATTTCGGATCCCACTCTGTGATCCATCATCAAGATGTGAGAGAGTGCCAGGAGAGCAAGATTGGTATTTTACTTTTGGATGGCAGGAGTCACTTGTAAGTTTGTAACATTCTATGTATTTTATTACCTAGATAAATGTGTAGAGTGAAAAATTGTTGTGGATATTAAAACCAGAGATATACAGGAAAAATAGAATACCAAACTCACAAGTTATTTTTTTTAGACTCAAAAAGCAGGTAGCCCCCCCCTATAAACTGCCGTGTGCTAAGTAAACTTTTTAATATGACTGACAATGTTGCAAATACATGCCCTTTGATACTACATGGCTGGGGGGAGATTGGACCTTGTGACCTCGTGCTTACCACAAGTTCCCACCAATCGAGCCAAACCCCCAACCCTCAAACTTGCTACTTATTATTTATCATTGGAGAATACAAATATATAGCCTAGACTGACTTCAACAATGTAATGTCCCCCTTTTGAAATTGGATTCAATAATAAAGAATAATAATAAATTTAAAATATAAAATAATAAAAATAACATTTAAATAAAAAATATAAAAGAATAAAATTAAATATAATATAATAAAAATTTAGTAAAGTTAGTGAATGGTCAAAAGGAATGACTTGAAAAGTTGTGACTCCCTCAAACATGAGATATATAAAGGGAGAAGAGAAACTTCATTTGAAAAGGAGAGAGGAAGGAAGAGAAAAGGGAGGGGGTAAGTCAAGAAAGAACTAATGGAAGAGAAAAAGGAACAAGAAGAAAATAAGGAATTGGCTCCTTCAGAAGACAAAGTTATGAAAAGTTGTGACTCTTTTAAAGGGCAGCAATGATGAAGGTTTTGTGGCTCTCTCAAAAGGTGGTAATTATTGACGCAGTGCAAGGCAGGAAGAATCCCCAAAGGAGATGTCCAAGCCCCCAACTAATAACCACATAATGGAATCATAACAAGAAACCAAGATCTGATAACAATCTGAAATCTTATTCATAAAACAACTGATTACATGCAATGTGCTGGGCTGTAAGGCCTTCCTGGTTACAGCCAATTACAAAGCAAATAACTGTTTTGCAAGATCTCTCAAGATCCAACTCAACCCTGACCCTAGCTAGCCAGATCTGTAACAATAGGCCACAAAAATCTGGTAGAAACATCCAGTAAGATCTAAACTTGTGCACACAGGCCACCAATTAATTTCCTTGTTCCTAAGCCTCAACCACTAGCTCTGCTCACAAATTCGCAACTTCAGGCTGCTCCTCTGCTACTCCCCTTATCTCCTCCCCTCTCTCTAGCTAACACTCTTTATTTATACCCAACTAAGCCACAAGTCGGCCTAGTAAATTACAAATAAAATAAACCCTTACATTAAATACATATTCAAGTCACAAGTCGGTCTGTAAACATATATTAAATGACCCAGTCGGCCATTACAATCCACTAAATGCACATACAATAAAGATCCAAGACCCAAATAGGTCCACACACATCCCCACGATCAATCCATGTCATGATCACACGCTACACGAATTAAATGCATCAAGTCGGCCTCCCAAATTCGCAAGAACACCAGTCGGCAAGCCAAACTGCTGAGTGTCAGCAAACGGCTGAGCATCAACAACCAACACATGCTGAGCAAGCCAGGCATCACCGATCCACAACACATGCCGAGCACCAGAGTTTGCCAAGTTCTTTAGCGACCGAGTTCCTCGGCCAACACTGCGACTGAGCAACACCATACCAACCGAGTTCTCCAACACTAAGGTCAAAGCACTCCAACATGCAGGATTGCCAACTACCCCAGGATGCTCCTGCATTAGACACCCCAGGTGCGAAAAGATGTTCTTAAAGGCTCGAAGAACATCTTACTAGATTCAACACATAAACCCCGAACTGGTTCTTCACATACATGTCCTCCAAGTCTTCAACACTCTTACCCTGGATCCACTTCTTCTTTCTTTACCTTCTCAAGTCTTTCCTTGACACTTCACAAGTCTATTCCTCATATTGATCTCTAACTTGTTCATAATCCTTCAACTCAAATCGGCTCCCAAAGCTCAGGTTCCTCCTACTGAGTTCTTCATTCTGCAAAGGCATCAGTGAAAACTTCCTGCCATTCTTCTCAACAGAAAACACATTCTTGACACAATCATACACAACCCTGCAATCATACTGCCAAGGTCTACCGAGCAATATGTGACAACTACTCATGTCCACAATATCACACAACACTTGATCCTTATACTGGCCAATTTGAAAGTCAACAAGACATTGCTCCCTCACTTCCACAACATGTACATCTTGCAACCAACCAATCCTATAAGGACAAGGATGTCTCACTCTCTTCAAACCAAGTTTCTGAACCATCTCCTCAGCTACAAGGTTATCAATACTACCACCATCCACAATCACATTGCAGATTTTACCAGCAGACTTACGAGTCTTGAACAGATTACTCCTTTGACAAGGTTCCAGTACTCTCTTACCAAACAGTACTCGCCGAGCCAGCAAACTGTCTCCTCCTTGTTCAGGTTCATTCACCAAGACTTCAGCCTCATTCGCTACAACAACTCTTCTGTCACCAGTCTTCTGGGAACATTCAAAAGCTCTATGTCCTTCACCACAACGAAAACAAGTACCCTTAAAGACAACCTTACATGTCCTCTTCCTCGGCTCAACAGTTTTTGGTTCATCTTCAGCAGTCGGCTTATCCTTGACCGAGTGATCCTGTTTCTCCTTCCCTCTGGATCCACCTTGATGTTTTCTTTTCAACTTATCTCCTGCCTTCAGAGCATACTGATAAGCATCCTCAACCGAATCAATCTTTAGCATCCAATCTCATCCTGAATATTGAATCTCAAACCATTAATATACCGAGCTACCTTCTCCTTGGAAAGTTCTCTATGCCCAGACCGAATAGTCAACTTATAGAACTCCTCGGTATAATCCTTCACAGACAAATCCTTTTGTTTCAGATTCTGCAACCTCTTAAACAACTCAAGTTCATAGTCAGCAGGTATGAACTTAGCCTTTAACTTAGTTACCATCAATCTCCATCTAGTGATCTTCAGTTCACCTTCTTCTCTATCTTGCTGCAATTCTTTCCACCAAAGAGTAGCATGTCCTTTCATCTTAGTCTGTGCCAATCTTACTCTGAGTGGATCATCAATATCCTCTTACTTAAAGTAGTCTTCCAATTCACCAATCCAATCAATTAGGTCTTCAGGATTCAAAGTACCTGAGAAATTAGAAACATCCATCTTATGCTTCAACTTCAGCCGAGTGCCAGATCTGTCCAACCGACCAGCTCTATCATCTATAGATCTTTCCACACGGTCAGTTCTATCCTCTCCACTAGATCTAGCAGCTTCAAAGTCTTCAGTAGCTTCCTCATAACCATCCTCAGTGCCCACATTCCGAGGTACACTAGTCATAGCCCTTATGATCTCAGTGATCATATCATTCTTCATCAAATCCATCTCAGATCTGAAATCTGCTTTAACCTTCTCTGTAATCATTGACTCCACAACATCACAGAGATCTGCAATCGCCCTAGGGTCCAATCTTCTTGGAGGCATCTTCCAAGATCTTTGAAAACCCTCTGCAATAAATCACCAACTTTCCCAATCCAAGGTCCTGGTGCAAACTGCCTCGCCCTTGACGATCTTTCCACACACTCAGGAACTTCAAGCTCTGATACCACCTGACGCAGTGCAAGGCAGGAAGAATCCCCAAAGGAGATGTCCAAGCCCCCAACTAATAACCATACTATGGAATCACAATAGGAAACCAAGATCTTTTAACAATCCGAAATCTTATTTATAAAACAATTGATTACATGCAATGTGTCGGGCTGTAAGGCCTTCCTGATTATGACCAATTACAAAGCAAATAACAGTTTTGCAAGATCCCTCAAGATCCAACTCAACCGTAACCCTAGCTAGCAAGATCTGTAATAACATGCACATCAATCTGGTAGAAACATCCAGCAAGATCTAAACTTGTTCGCACAGGCCACCAAGCAATCTTCTTGTTCCTAAGCCTCGGCCACTAGCTCTGCTCACAAATTCGCAACTTCAGGCTGCTCCTCTGCTACTCCCCTTATCTCCTCTCCCCCTCTCTAGTTAACACTCTTTATTTATACCCAACTAAGCCACAAGTCGGCCTAGTAAATTACAAATAAAATAAACCCTTACATTAAATACATATTCAAGCCACAAGTCGGCCTGTAAATAGATATTAAATGACCCAGTCGTCCATTACAATCCACTAAATGCACATAGGATAAAGATCCAAGACCCAAATAGGTCCACACACATCCCCTCGATCGATCCACGTCACGATCACGTGCTACACGAATTAAATGCATCAAGTCGGCCTCCCAAATCCGCAAGAACACCAGTCGGCAAGCCAAATTGCCGAGCGTCAGCAAACTGCCGAGCATCAACAACCAACACATGCCGAGCAAACCAGGGATCGCCGAGCCACAACACATGCCGAGCACCAGAGTTTGCTGAGTTCTTTAGCGACCGAGCCTCCCTTCAGTGACCGAGTTCCTCGGCCAACATTGCAACCGAGCAACACCATACCAACTGAGTTCTCCAACACTAAGGTCAAAGCACACCAACATGCAGGATTGCCAACTACCCTAGGATGCTCCTGCATCAATTATGAAAGGTTATGACTTTCACAAAAAGCAGAATTGTGACTCTTTTGAAGGGTGAAAATTGTGAAAGGTTGTGACCATTGCAAAGGGCAGATATGATGAAGAGGTGTGTGTCTCTTGCACATTGGAAAATATAAAGGGGAGAAGGTTTCATTTGAGGACATTTCAAGGGAGATCAATGTGGGGAATAAATGTATTATTCTTAAATGCAACATCGAAAAGTGGTGACTCAATTCTTATCAAAGGTGGTGACCTTTTCACCTATAAAGTATAAAGGAGATTTCATTCAAAGCATTGAAGGAGAATCAATTATCATCCTTCTTCCATCGATCATTAATCCCTCAAGAAATCAACAAACAATCAATCAACAAGATCAAGAAAACAATCATCAAATCCACATCAATCATCACTTTATCTTGGGATCAAGAAAATATACAATTCAGCAAACAAGCATCACTCTATCAAGTCAACATTCATTCATTCATCATCCACGAATATATCAAACTAGCATTCATTATATCATCACTGTTCAATCATCTATTCACAATCACTTAATCATAACTCGCCAATACCTCGAATCATCAAATCAAAGGAATTCAATCAATCAATAGATTAAAGATCACTTCGAATAAGCAAGCATTCCAAATTAAGCAAGCAAACATACTTAAGATCGAACATCCCTAATTCCATTAACAAATAAAGCAAGCCTTACCAGCGGTGGATAACATTTAGCAGACTTGAGAGCAACAGATATATACTCATTTCAGATTTGTTTACCCGACATTTAATAATGATTCTTAACAACTGCTCTTGTGGTATATATTTAGCTTATGCATTGTTAGTCAATAATTATCTCTTATATATGTGTGTGCACATAATTGAATGTAAAATGCATATGTTTGATAATATAATTGTTTAATAATATAATTGTTTAAAACCCCATCTTGTATGGAAGGTAGGTGTAAGAGGGGAAGTTTAAGATTGCTATCGAAGTAGGCCACCCTAGGGATGTCCATGTTGCTATCGAAGTAGGCCACCCTAGGGCCAAGAGGGCAAAGATCCGCTATTGGGATTAGATAGGATAATCAAGAGACCCTACTTTACAACCTCTCTTTGAATCTACAATCATGGCTATTGTCTTTAGGGGGATTAGGCATAGATAGGGGAAGCAGGTACAAGCAGCCCACTAAGTAGGCTACCTCAGTGGATGTCCATGTTAAATTTTCAACTAGTATTGCATAAAAACAAAGAACAAATAAAACAAAACTCAAAAACACCAAAGTTATCCTGGGAAAACCCTCCAACTTGAGGGGAAAAACCCAACCACACCAAAAATGATTCTTTATTGAATAGCCAAGGAGTCTGAATACAAAGCTCACAAGCTTAACCAGGAGATAATCCTTCACTGAGTTTGTTAACACTTAACAATCAATACATAGAACACCTTTTTACAATCATATATAAACTGCAAGACATACTGCATACAAAATACTTTTATATCAATCACTGATGCTATACACATCAAAATAAGCACATACGATAATCACAGAGAAACATCAACTATTGATGTCTATAAAAATCTTGGACAAATAGCTGACGGTCTACGAACAAGAATAACATATGAATGAATACCCACACAATTCAGAATCACAACTGACTAGAGAATTGTGCAACACCCAGGAATGTTGAGAAGCCACCAATGAAGACCTTTGCTCTTCGACCACCGTATAGCATGAATGAACGATAGTTACCCAGATGTGCTGTTACACATTCAAGAGTTTATGACACTCCATACGAAGTGATCAACATTGTAATGTTACTAATTTCCATGGCACATGAATTGCAACAGTTACTGGGAATGAGCCGTTTCGAAGACTTCATATTCTTTAATGAGCGACACCAAAGGACGGGAATGAAGACTTCAACAACCACAACTTCTACATTTATAATATTAGTGACACTACATATGATATAGCTCTTCAATTTGCAACAGTTAAGTTACTTCAATTATCAACAGTCATGTACGCACGTGACTTACAATAACCAACGACACCCAAGAAACATTTTCTGGAAATAAGGTAATATAATTTTAGTTGAGAAACAATTGTCTCCAAGGAATACAATCATACATGACATGATAGAGAAGAACCAAGATACTGATGCAATCATCGCAGGTATGCAGATAGCTCTTGCAGCTATGTAACTTCAACACTCCCTCTTAGCAAAGGAGATATCTTTTCCAGATTCTCGTGTCATGGAGTCTCTCAACATGACAGTCACAATGGCTGCACCCATTTGTAAGAAAACCAAAATTTATCACGGATTCTCTCAACGTGATAGCATCAGGGAGTCACTCAACGTGATGTTCACCATGGCTACTCCCATTTGTGAAATAAACACAAGCTCTCATCACGGAGTCACTCAACGTGATGTTGTCATGGAGTCTCTCAGCATGACATCCACTATGGCTACTCCCATGAGTGGAAAGAGCAATGCCTCCGACTTAGAGACAAACAAGGGCTTTCACCTCAAATTTCTCCGTCTCAGAGAAAAATGCATTACAAGGGCTTTCACCTCAAATTTCTCCGTCTTAGAGAAAAATGCAATGCAAGAGTTTTCACCTCAAATTTCTGCGTCTCAGAGAAAAATGCATTATAAGCAAGTAGCAAGAATCACTGAAGCTAAGACTCTCTCAGCAAGAGCATTGTTCTCCACAATACCAAACTTATCTCGAAAATATGAAAACTTCACTCTAGAAAGTGGCTTGGTGAGAATATCAGTTGTTTGCTCATCAGTACAAATGTACTTGAGTTGAATTGCTTTCCTTTGAACCATCTCTCAAATAATGATATTTAATCTCCACGTGTTTTGTTCTATCATGAAATACTGGATTAACTGAAAGCTTCACACAACTTTGATTATCACAATGAATAACAGAAGGTTCCAAAGTCTGCCCAAACAAACCTGCAAGAAGCTTTCGAAGCCACACTGCTTCTCGAGCTGCCACACAAGCTGCAATATATTCAGCTTCTGCTGTACTTTGAGCCACACATGACTGTTTCCAGCTGCACCAAGAAATCATTGCAGAGCCTAACCTGAAACAACAACCAGAGGTGCTTTCAGAAAAACCTTGCAATTTCAGCTCTTCACAAGAAGTATATTTCAGACCTTATCCCATTGTACCACACAAATATCTCAATATATGCTTTGCTGCAACAAAATGAATATGTCTAGGCTCACACATGAACTGACTGAGAGTGTTAATAACATAACAAATCTCTGGTCTAGTATTGACTAGATACATCAATGATCATATCAATTGTTTGTACATGGTGGGATCTACTAAATCTGAACTAGCTGCACATTCATGTAACTTTTTCAAATTTTTTTCCATAGGTGTTGACATTGACTTGCAATCAAGCATACCAAATCTGTTCAAAACGTCTATAGAATATTTCGCTTGGCTCAGAATAATCTCATTAGGCCTTTGCCACACTTCTAATCGTAGAAAGTAATGCATAAGACTAAGATCCTTCATCTCAAACTCAGAAGCTAAATCTTTCTTACATTTGACAATGAGATTATCTGCCCTAGTAAGAAATAAATCATCAACATAAAGAACTAAAATTAAAGCTTTGTCATCAATTACCTTGAAGTAAAGATTAGGATCTGCATCATTCTTGGAGAATCCCAAGCTCAATAAGTAATGATCAATCCTTTCATACCATGCACGCGGTGCTTGCTTAAGGCCATACAAGACCTTTGTCAATCTGCATACATGAGATTCCTTCCCATGAATCACAAAACCATTTGGCTGCTCAATAAACACCTCTTCTTCAATCACACCATTAAGAAATGCAGTCTTTACATCCATTTGATGTAATTTCCAGCCTTTAATTGGTGCAATAGCAATGATAGTCCTGATAGAAGTATACCGAGCTACATGAGCAAATGTCTCCTCCTAATCTATACCTTCCTTTTGAGAGAAACCTCTTTGCCACAAATTTTGCTTTATACTTTTCTATACTCCCATCAGCTGCATGCTTAATTTTGAACAACCACTTAGAAGATACAACTCATTTTTCTTTAGGCCTTGGAACAACACCCCAAATATCATTCTTGATGATAGATTGATATTCTTCCGTCATAGCATCTCTCCATACTTGCTGAATTGATGCCAACTCAAAACTTGAAGGTTTAGACTCAATAATGTGACTCATTAATGCAACATAACCTGAAAACTTATGTGGTCTCTTGCTTTCTCTGAAGGTGCCACGAGGAGTTGCAAAATTTTCAGCCTCTTGCATAGTGTGTTTGGACCACAAAGGTCTCTTTTGTATCTAATGAAACATTACTTGGTCCATTGATAGGTTCTATGGGATCAACTGGATCAATAGATTCTTCTAATTCAGTATACTCCCTCTGAATCTCTGAAGGAGAATCAAGAGCAGCAATGTCCATATCTTGAGACGTCTCTTGTTCATCTCTAACTATCTCCATAGAAGTCCCTTTTGATCTTTTGAATGCCACTTCTTCTTCAAATGATACTTCCCTGCTGATTTCAATCTGTTTTTGTTCTAGAATGTAGATCCTGTAGGCCTTAGATGACTTACTGTAACCAACAAAAATTCCTTTCTTGCCTAAAGGTTCTAACTAGATTTTTTATCTTTAGGCACATGAATATAAACAGGACACCCAAAAATTCTGAAATGACTAACTTATTTTTTAATACCTGTGAATGCCTCTTCAGGAGTCATATTATCCAAAATTTGATGTGGACTTCGATTCTGAACATAAACATCTATCTTGCAAGCTTTTGCCCAAAGAAAGGTTTGCAGATTTTGATCATGAATCATAGCTTTCACTGTCTCAACAATGGATTTGTTCTTTATTTCTGCAACTCCATTTTGTTGCGGGTTATATGGAACACAAAAATCCCTGTTTCAATACAAATTTTTTGAAAGACACTAGAAGTATATTCCCCTCCATTATCCGATCTTAAAACTTTAATCCTTTTTTTCAGACATGTTCTCAACTTGAGCTTTGAACTCTTTAAATCTAGAAAGCACTTCATCAAACTCAGATTTCAAGAAATAAATCCAGGTCTTACGTGAAAAGTCATCAATAAAAATCACATAGTACCAAAAACCACTCAAAGATGCAACATACAGACATGTTCTCAACTTGAGCTTTGAACTCTTTAAATCTAGAAAGCACTTCATTAGACTCCTTAGATTTCAAGAAATAAATCCAAGTCTTACGTGAAAAGTCATCAATAAAAATCACATAGTACCAAAAACCACTCAAAGATGCAATAGACATAGGTCCACAAATCAGATCTAAAATTTCTTTTGCTCTACTTTCACAATTCTACTTTCACTATTGTGAAAAGGACCTTTAACATTCTTACCTAGAGCACAACCTTTGCAAATACCATCATGCTCTTGATTAAGCTTTGGAAGACCAACAACCATCTTCTCCATGGAAGAAAGAGTTCTGAAATTTAAGTGAGCAAATCTTCTATGCCACAACTCATTTGTACTGATGGAATCATGTGCTAAAGCTTGAATAGGACGAGCAAAAAGTCTATATAGACTCTCTTGACGAACACCAATTTTACGAGCTGTCTTAATGCTAGAGTTTTTCTTCCATGCAAGCACTTTACCTTCAACAAATGCAACTTGATATCCTTTGTCTTCCAACGCTAAAATTGAAATTAGATTTCTCTTTATTCCTGGAACAAAGAAGACATCACTCAAATGAAGAGGGATGCCTGAATCTAGATGAAAAGAAGTAACCCGAACACCTTTCACTGAATAACAAGCATCACACCAATAATAACTTGTAAATGAGTATCTTTTTCTACCAAGTTAGAAAGATGCTCTCGGTATCCTGTAATATGATGTGAAGCCCCACTATCAATTAACCAAGTATCACTATCAGTTGGAACATTGCTTGAAAGGGTTGAGATAAATAGAAATCCTTCTGAATTGTCACTAGATTCTTTATGACGCGAAGCATCATCAACATTTGCCGCAACAACTTGATGTTTTGGTTTTGTTAAACAATCCTGACAAAATGACCATACTTGTCACATCTGAAATATTGAATTCTAGAGAGATCCTTTTTCTTCGGTTCAGGAGCTGAATCTGAATTCCTATCTCTATTCCTCTTGAAATTTCCTTTTCTCCGTTCTCTTCCTTTACTTTTAGATGTTAGAGCAGCATGAACATGATCTTCATGATGAGATTTTTGTCCATTTCCTCTTGCTTCTAATCTGCATTCCTCTTGAATGCAATCAACTCTAAGATGATCAAACTTTGGTAATTCATCTCTTCCACTAATGCCTTGAATAAAAGACTCCCAAGAATGAGGGAGACCATTCATGGCCAACATAACGAGGTCTTTATCTTCAATTGAATCTCCAATGTCACTAAGCTGATTTTTCAATTTTGTAATCTTCATGAAGGAGATAACTGAGTCTTCTCTAGCCATTTTTATATGGAGAAGCTGATGTCTCAAGGCCAGAGCTCTGCTAGTATTGTTGAATTCATACAAGCTTTGAAGACTATCAAACATTTCTTTAGCTGAATTCAACTTGGATATAATAGGCACAAGATGATCCTTTACAGAATCAATCAATATCTTCCTTGCCATAATGTTATTCTTCCAACATTGAGCTTTCTCAGTATCGTCGGTTTGCTCAAGCACATTAGTCTTCACATAGTTTAGAAGATCATTCTCTTCTAGTGCTATAAGGACTCTAAATTTCCATGATGTGAAATTCGATGCACCATCCAGCCTATCCTCAACCTTGAGTCCATTCACCATTTTGAAGCTTGAAAGAAACAAACCAGAAGAGAGGAAAATAATACTACTTTGCTTGAATAGTTATGGTTCTAGATCTTTCCGTAAACCCACTCTGATACCATGTTAAAATTTGAACCAGAATTCCAAAAAAACAAAGAACAGATAAAACGAAATGCAAAAACACCAAAGTTATCCTGGGAAAACTCTCCAACTTGAGGGGAAAAACCCAGCCGCACCAAAAATGATTCTTTATTGAATAGCCAAGGAGTCTGAATACAAATCTCACAAGCTTAATCAGAAGAGAATCCTTCATTGAGATTGTTAACACTTAACAATCAATACATAGAACACCTTTTTACCATTATATATAAACTGCAAGACATATACTGCATACAACATATTTTTGTATCAATCGCTGATGCTATACACATCAAAATAAGCACATACGATAATCACAAAGAAACATCAACTACTGATGTTTGTTGAAATTTTGAACCATAATATAGATATGCAACAAATGATATCAAAAACTCAAAATAACAGATAACACATAAGAGTTATCCTCGGAAAAACCCTCCTCTTGAGGGAAACAACCCAACCCACAAAAGATGATGCCTTTTTATTCAAAATCTCAGAAGAACATTACAAGATGCTTGATTAAGATTAATGTCTCAATCTCTAAGACTTCTAAAACAACTTACAATTAACCAAAAACTCTCAAGGATTGCTCAACGATCACACATAGATCGTATGCAATAGACAATACAAAAAAATATGTCTCTGCACATATATATGAATCATAGAACTCACAATATGTTGAATACTTAATAACAGAGAAGACGACAATCATACAAAAATGCTACTCTGAGCAGAAAGATGTCACCAAAATATGATGACTCTACAAGAAAAATTAATCGAACCATCATTTGATCATTTGATGTCGATAATGAGGAGAGGAGTAACGCCACACTGAATTCCGACCGATCATGGTCCTAAGGTATATGCGGCAGCAGATAGGAAATAAACAGTCGCTAACAATAAGTTGAATTGATAACCATAAATGAGATCGATGCCTAATGAAAATCAGCTGACGCCTCCAAATAAACTGCTAGGAAAGAGAGAACACACGCACGATGCCAAGACAAAAATATGCCAAGAAAGAATAAAGACGGTGCCATGTTGTACGAAGGAGGTGCCGTGTCATATATGAAAACTAAGAAATGCTGAGAGGGGGAGGGGGTGAATCAGCGTTTCAAACTTTTAATTCAAAACAATTAAAGTAGAGACACACACACGCATAAGAGGATGAGACACACAGAAATTTATCACGTGGAAAACCCAACAGGGTTAAAAAACCACGGCTTCTCTAATCACTTTGGCAACAACCCCCTTTTTGAGAGCTACAACTCTTCACACATCAAGTCTGAACTGGCTTCAACCAGTTTACAATAAGGCAACAACCTTATTAAACTATGGATTCTTGGATTACAAGAAAATAGAAATATCTGTGTCTTTACGGAAGCATAAAGACTCTCAAAAATAACACAGTTGTGCCTTCTCTGCACCGATTTTTCTTAGCCTTGCAATATCATCACCCGCTGTTCTCTACACCATCAGATTCTTCACTACACTTTCATAAAATGAGATCCCGCCTTTTTAACAACAGCACTACACAAATATTTGTAGCTTTGTATTGGATACTATATCTCTGTCTTTTTTGCGGCACTGATACTGCTATATTTCAACTGCTCGCCTTTGCTGGAGACGTTACTCAGCATTGATGATTCCTCCTTCGACAATTATTCTTTGAATCACCTGCTGCCCAATACCAGTCTCGGTCTGTTTTCACTCTTACACGTATTCAGATTTCGTAGTTTTTTATCACACCCGCTACAGCTGCAGCTGTGACTGAGACACCTTCTTACGCTGCCACACACCTGACATCCAATCGTGTGTGCACACCTTGCTATTTCCTGTCAAAAAAACGACGCCTAAGTTCAGTCATATTACTCGAGAGCTGCTGCCTGTCGTATCCAGAAGACCAATGCTATATTTAACTCCCTGCTCCTATATTCTCTCTCGCAGACAGATGTACCTACTGGTAGAGAACGTAACTGTTCTTTCTTTTGACTGCAGCATGCACAGCTGGTTAGGAGATATTCGTTTTCTGAGTATAAGACAAAATAGAAAACATAACGTTTTCTTAAAAAACCGACCAATACACCAGTTGCTGTCAGGTGTTGGGCAACACTTATTTTCTCTTGCATTCAACCACCTCGCATATATAAAAACAGCTATAGTAATCAGCAGGAAAAGAATATTGACTGAGCGAATGTGCCTTGAGTCAAACACTTCAAATGACAGCACTTGTCACAACACAAACTCACCCATTAACAGCAGCGCCAGCATACACAGTCCATCAATGACAGAAAACCAACAGTCTCCCCCTTTTTGTCATTGATGGCAAACCAACTAAAACACAACTGAACCAGATAGTAAAGCTGAAGAACTCTCCCTGAGTAGATGAACCAGTCTGAAAGCACTCTGAACAAGTTCCAAATCTGAAATCCGAAAACAACTCCCCCATAAAACGAACCAACTGAGACAACTGTAACAAAGACTGAACCAACTCCTCCTGAAAGTCTACTCCCCCTTTGTCATCAATGACCATGCAACTCAAACACAACAACAATCCGAGAGATACGACAATGAAGTACTTCTACTGAAAACTGACCTTTCATTGAGGTGGAATGACACCAAGCTTGCTTCGAAGATACTCGAAGCGATCTCGGGGTAACGGTTTAGTGAACACATCAGCAACTTGCTCATGGGAACAAACATAGTTCAGCTTGACAATGTTATTTGCGACTTGTTCCTTCAGATAGTGATACTTGATTGGAATGTGCTTGGTTTGAGAATGCATCACCGGATTCTTCGAAATATCAATGGCGCTGAGTGCAACAAGATACTGCTGCAACATATTCAGCCTCAGCGGTGGATAAAGAAGTGCAAGACTGTTTCTTACTAAGCCATGAAACTAAACAGCCACCTAAGAAGAAAGCGCCTCCACTAGTGCTTTTCTTATCATCCATTGAACCTCCCCAATCTGCATCTGTAGAGGCTGTAAGAAGAAAATCAGAACTCTTTGGAAACCAAAGACCTAAATCAACAGTGCCCTTCAAATATTTAAAAATTCTCTTAACAGAGGAAACATGTGTTTGTTTTGGAGAAGCTTGAAATCTAGCAACATATCCCACAACCTGCATAATGTCTGGTCTAGTGGCTGTCACAAACAGCAGACTCCCAACCATAGATCTGTAAAAGGACTGATCAACTGAAGGAGACACATCCTCCTTACTTAGCTTACATCCGGTTTCCATGGGAGTGCTAACCGGATTGCAATCTTCCATCTTAAATCTCTTGAGTAACTCCCTAACATACTTAGCTTGGGAAATAAAAATGCCTTTAGAAGATTGATTAATTTGCAGCTGTTTGGGTAGCCTTTGGAACCTATTGTGATTCTTTGTGATAACCAAAGTTGTGTGAAGCTTTCGGTTAATCATGTTTTCCATGATAGAACCAAACATGTGGAAATAAAATATCATTACTTGAGAGATGTGGTTCAAAGGAAAGCAATTGAGCTCAAGTATATTTCTACAAAGGAGCAGACAATGGACATTCTCACCAAACCACTTCCTAGAGTGAAGTTTTGTTACTTTCGAGATAAGCTTGGTATTGTGGAGAATGATGCTCTTGTTGAGAGAGAGTATCAGCTTTAGTAATCTCATGCATATTGTTAATGAGTTCTTCTCTCTGTGAGAGAGAAGTTCGAGGTGCAATCCCTTGTAAATGAGTTCTTCTCTGTGAGAGAAATTTGAGGTGCAATCCCTTGTTAATGAGTTCTTCTCTGCGAGAGAAGTTCGAGGTGAAATCCCTTGTTAATGCATTCTTCTCTGCGAGAAATGATTGAGGTGAAAGCCCTTGTTCCACTCTCTGGGAGTAACTATGGTGGATCCACCCTCTGGGAGTAGCCATGGTGGAAGTCATGTGTGAGACTCCATGACTTAGTTTTCTGTTTTTCTATTTCACCCTCTGGGAGTAGCTATGGTGAATGTTGTTATGCTGAGATAACAATTTTATATTGAGAAAATCTGTGATGAGATTTTTATTGACATTTGTTTTTGCAGCTATGCGCACTTGTCATGTGATGATATATTGAAGATCTCTCTCTTGCTAAGAGGGAGTGTTGAAATTAATAGCTACAATAAAGATCTTCATACCTGTTTGCAATCTGTTATAAGCAATCTCATAAATTCTTTAAGTCATTATGATGCTTGTAGCTGTTCTGTGTTGAAGTGTCATTCAACTGGAATTATATGTGTTTGATTCCTTGTGTTCGAGTTTCTCTTTTATCCTATTCCTTTGACCATTGGAATTATATATGACACGACACCTCCTTTGTATGACATGACACTGTCTTTATTCTTTGTTGTCATATTTCCGTCTTGGCATCCGAATTGGCATCGTGCGTGTGTTCTCTCTTTGCTGTCAGTTTATTTGTAGACGTCATCTCATTTTCGTCAGTCATCGATCTCATTTATGATTGTCGATTCAACTTATTGTTAGCGACCGTTTATTTACTATTTGCTGCCGCGTATACCTTAGGACGGTGATCGGTTGGAATTGAGTGTGGCGTTAGTCCTCTCCTCATTGTCGACATCAAATGATCAAAAGATGTTTTGATTCTTTTTTCTTGTATATTCATCATGTTTTGGTGTGACATCTTTCTGCTCAGAGTAGCATTTTTGTATGATTGCCGTTTTCTCTGTTATTAAGTATTCAACATATTGTGAGTTCTGCGATTCATATATATGTGCAGAGATATTTTTTTGTATTGTCTATTCATACGATCTGCGTGATCGTTGAACAATCCTTGAGGGTGTTTGGTTGATTGTAAGTTGTTGTAGAAGTCTGAGAGATTGAGACATTAATCTTAAGCAAGCATTTTGTAATGTTCTTCTGAGATTTTGAATTAAAAGGCATCATCTTTTGTAGGCTGGGTTGTTTCCCTCGAGAGGAGGGTTTTTCCCCGGATAACTCTTATTGTTGGCATTATGCTACAATTTTGGAGATGATATGCAGAGCGGTCATGAGTGGATGCATAATTGGTTGTGCTTGATGGCAACATATTCAGATATCATGATTACAGTAATTGGTAAGCACTGAACATGATCGGTAAAGAGAAAGTTCAACTATGTATGGTGACTGATGTTCAGAAGAACAATATTTATAGATTGTGGTAGAGGTCGAGTTAAGGAAAGATTCAGATGTTGCGATCGGAGACACAGTATGTATATGGTATGAGGAATCTATGATTCCAATCACAACTTATTTGGATGAGCGGTGAAAGAGATTTTAGTGTCACAGTCACTAAGACAGGTAGAACTCTTATGTTTTTTATCAACCGGTCAGGTGATTACAGATCGGTGAGTGGTAACGTATATGTGATCATTTTTAATGATATGATGACGTGGAATAAAGGTTATACATCCAATGTATTTGTATTTACACGATCGATGCAAGCATTAAAGACAGATTTAAGGAATTGCATTGGAGATGTTAAAGCATGTTTTATTATCTTGGAGATATAAACTTGCAGATCTTATCTTGACCTAATGCGGTCATGGTATATCATTTTTCGCATCGAGATTATCAATTTGACACATGATACTGTCACGGGAAATCAATTTGAAACTCAATCTTAAGGTGGTGGAAATTGTTTATTTAAGGAATCAGAAGAGAGAGTTACAAGCTGTTGTTACAAGTGTTACAGTGGTTGAAAAGTTGATTGGTGCTAAAGGTTTTATGATTTCATATTGAAGGTGCGATCAGAGAGCAGAAAGCATATACAGAGTACAAAGTATAGAGAGCTGAAAAGGATCTGATAGGCAATTAGTGCCATTCTACAGATCAACAATCTTGTTGTTACCTAACAGTTACAACAGGTCAAATCCTCTAACATGTTCTTATTTGTAAATCCTTTAACTGGGTGACTTCTTTATTGAGGTTTTAAATCCTCTAGCGAGGTAGATCTTAGCTGATCTGTTTGAACTCCTAACAGTGTACTAATCACTTCTAACAGGGTGAACCCTCAGAAAGGGTATTTGTAGCTCCTAACAGGGCAAACTCATTTACTGCAGTTATTGGGCTTGTGGGTGTCATCCCCACCGTGGTTTTTTTTCCCTCTGACAAGGGTTTTCACGTGAAAAATATTTGAGTTATGTGTTAAAGTTGTGGATGCTTGATACTATTTACTGTTATTTGCTTATTCCATTCACATGCTTTAAGGTTAAGAAGTTACTGATGCAATTAATTAGATTGGTGGATGAATTGAGTCAATACCTATTTGTACTGATTCACCCCCCCCTCTCAGTCACAAGTTATCCAACAATTGGTATCAAAGCTTAGATCCTTTTGGTGATAAGTCTAACAACTTGAGGAAAAGATCCCTATAAGTCAATATGGATAGATATAAGTATGAGAAGCAACTTGAGGATGCAAGCCAAGTTATCAATGAATTGAAGGATAAGTTGAGGCATTCCCTTGCTAAGAGAAGAGAACTCGTTGAGCAGTTGAGTGAAAGTCAAGACTACATTGAACATCTGTCTGAAGGCAGTTTATCTAACGAATTTGTGGAAGCACTTGCAAATCTGATGGATAGAAACAATGGACTTAAGAGTGAAGTGACAAATCTGAAAAGAGAGCTTGAAAGTTAGTCTGTTAGGATGGTTGAAGAACTTGAAAGAAGAAGGGTCGCTGAAAGTGCCAAGAAAATTGTTGAAGATGCCCTAAAAGTTAAAGATGAAACCCTAACAGATAAGTTGGAGCAACTATTCAGATCGGAGCAGGAGGTTGCTACACTGAAAGAACACCTACATGGTACAGATGAAGAAAAATATGATATTGACAGAGAGAATGAAGGGATAAGGAAAGAGAATGATAAGATAAAAGAAGAGCTGAAAGCTGCAAATGATCTATTGGACAAATTCAGGAAGAATTCTGTTAAGCTGAATGAACAACTTGGAAAACAAAGGATGAATGGAGAAAAACAAGGTTTAGGTATTACAAACTTTGAAGCTGGTGAATCGTGTGGCACCAAGGATATCAATGATGAAAGCAAATCAACTCCCAAGGTGAACATCAATAATGGAAAGAGACGGTACAAACCGGTATGCTTTAATTGTCATAAGGTAGGACATACTGCTAATATGTGTTGGTTTAAACAAATTGGTCCAAATGTCAGACCTAGAGATTCTATTGCTAGATCCAAAAACTCTTATGCCAGAACTGATAACTACAATGCTAGATCTAACACATTTCATGGATTTTGTTACTACTGCAATAAGTTTGGACATAAAGCTAATGAGTGCAAGATGAGGAAAGACAACCAATGGTCATATGACTACAACAGTCAGAGGCCTATCAATCAAGGTAACCGGTCAGATGTTACTTGTTCTAAATGTCACAACTATGGGCATACGGCTATGAACTGCAGATTGAGGTCATATAGAGACAATTTAGGTCCCTGGAATCCAACATGTATGGTCTGTTATGTTTGTAACAAGGTTGGTCATCTTGCCAGGTCATGTAGAGCTAGTAAGTTTACTAGAGGTCACAACCGGTGAACGATGATGAATACACCAAAGGAAAAGAAACTGGCAATGCTGATGAAATAAGGAATGATATGAAGAAGACATGGGTAAGGAAAGGAGAATTTAATTCGTCAGAATTAACTGAGAACTCCACAAGTCCAGGAATTTTGGAGAATCCATCGGTAAACTAAGCACAATATTTGCTTAGGGGGAGCACTTAAAGTCAAATCATTTACCAATCCCCTAGCTTCATGAGCGGTAAGATTCATATGCATTCTGAGATGCCTATTTTTGAATTAATGATGGTTAGTGAAGATAAAAGTGTGTGTGCATATATCAAGTGTTATGTTTTAACCGTTGTGGTCGGTGAAAAGCACTATTTGACCCTTATGTCAAACGACTACATTCTTGAATGTTATATATATGAGAAAGTAAACTATTTTATCACTTTGCATTCTAATGAAGTTTACTGGAGAACTTTTGGTTACATTCCATAGAGAGAGCTATTTGTGTTTGTGGACTAAGATTTCGCGCAGAAGGCTCTAATCGGTAGAGTCAAGATTATAGCTTGAAGTGAGAAATCATTGTTGCTGCTGATTAATTGTTAATATCATGGATACCCCAGTTTTGGTAGACATCACTGTTGAACCAAGACCCGTATTCAAGTTACACTTGATGAAGGCAAACAAAAATGATCCAATGGGTGCCCTATCTTTGATACCCTATGGTGTACTGCTGACTGAAGATATTCGTTCATTCATTCATTGCAAATTGGAAGAATTGGCAACTGATGACATCTACAATGAATTTCTGAAGCTGAGAGATGGTGTGAAGGTAAAAGTCGAGCACATGCATCTGGTTCAAAAAGGTTTTTCTTACGTTGCTGAGATACCTGATGAATTTCATCCAGAATGGATAAGATATGTTTTGAGTAGACTACATGATCAATTTATTTGGCTGGATAAGCCTCTCAAGATATCAAAGGAGTTAATTCATAGAGTTACTGGATTTTGTGCAACCGGTGAAACCCCTACTCTACGAACTATTGCTGCAAATCTGGTTACTCTTCTAACCAAATCCAAACAAGATCACAGAGCCATGACTATCAAGGATATAACTGATAAATCTAGCTGATTGAATAGTGTACCTGGTAGCTATTCATGCTGCATACAAAATGGTGAAGGAAGATGCAAAATATGATCTGTGTGAGATGTTGAGGAGTCAATTCTTTGTGAAAATGGAGAAGATCAAGAAAGATAAGAAGCAATCATTCAAATATGGGTCACTATTGGTATGTTTGTTCTTTTACTTGCAGAATCATTTTCCTGGAATAGGTTCTATTACATGGTCAAAGGATAGACCAGTAGTAATGCAGATTATGCATAAGGACTTTAGGAAACAATTTTGATTCAGTTATGTGGGGTTACTTCAAAGATTTTCAAAATAAAATGTACCTAAGAGAGAGAATCCCAACCAGTATTGTTGAGAAGTATAAAGATGATATCTGTTTTCTAGTTGATACAAATACTTGCATATTGCAAGCAGTGCAACCTAGAACTTGCTGGATACCTGCTATGGGCTATGAAGTTGATGGTGACCTAGTCACTATTCATGCTGATGTTTTACTATCTAAACCAATTGATACTTCAACACCTAGGTTTGGAACTTATGAAGATTCGTCATTAAAACTCTATAATGAGTTAAAAGCATTGGTAATCCAAAGGAGGATTAGAAAACAAGTTGACAATTCAGCCAAGATGAGTGGAATTACACCTGAAATGATGACAAGATTTAGAAAGAAAATGGTAAGTGAGGAAGCAGGCACATCTGCTGTAGAAGTCAAGGATACTGGAATTGAAGTAGAAGAGGTTACACCTCAGAGAGTTGCAAGAAGTTTTGTACTAAAACAATCTACATCTACTTCCACTACTTCTACTAAGTATAAGAAAGAGAAATACACACCAGAAATTGTTCAGAGAACTTACAAAAGGAAGAAAGAAATGACATCAGGCTACAAAGAGTCAAAAAGTAAGAAGGAAGGTAAAGAAAAGGCTGAAGGAGAAAAGGTCAGAACAAAGTTTGAGAGAAAGTCTACTACTGTAGAAACGGATAAATTGACGACTCTATCATTCTTGAAAACATTGTTAAAGATATCAAAGAACATGGAAATATGATAGGAGTATGGACTCATTTTGACAAGTTTGACAATGAAGAGAAAAGGAAGATTGAAGATGCAATTGTAGAAAGTTTACACACTTTTTGCAATTCACCTAGTAAGCTTTACAAAGTTATACCTAAAGAGCTGTTTAATGCAATCAACAAAAGATGGAGAGAAGCTCTGAAGATTGACAGAGTAATGATGGAACAAGAACTTACACTTTTACAACCTAACTTATCCACCGAACAGATAAAGTGGACAGTTGAAGCAATGAGAGAAGAATCTAAGACAAAGAACAGAGTTACAAGAATTCTTATTGAAGATACTCAATCAGTAAGAAATGAGACAGTGGATTTATTGACAAAGTTTGTGAAGTTTGAAATTGCTGCTGAAGTCAAATCGGTTAAAGAGGAAAGGAAAACAAAAGAGTGTGCAACTGAAGAAATGAATAAAGTCATAGATAATGTTATATCTGATGTTCCAAGTCAGATTGCTGAGAAAGAGACTGATCATAAGAAGAACGAGGATATACTTTCTAAAAAGAGAAAACTAGATCTAACTAGTGAGGGTAGCATAACAAAGAGGAGCAAAACAAATGACACTACTAGTTCAGAAGAAGATGAAGAAGAATTTGAAGAAGCATAGATGCAAACAACTTTTGATATTACTCAGATGAGCCCCCAAAGAGCTATTGAAAATGTCAGATACACTCAGGGAGAAAGTTGAAGGGAACAAGTTGAGGGAAAAGAAAAAGGTCAGAGTACTTTAAGGAGCCAGAAACATAATCAAGCATTTAGTACCTAGTGTGAGATATGGCAAACAAGATAATCTTATTGAACAATTGGGTATATTGGTCAAGGCTGTTTCTAAGCAAGTGCCTAACTTGGAGAGTGCAACTATAGAGTTAGCAATAAAAGAATATGAGAGACATCGAGCTGACAAGTTGGCAGAGAAAAAGGTCAGAGTACTTTAAGAAGCCAGAAACATAATCAAGCATTTAGTACCTAGTGTGAGATATGGCAAACAAGATAATCTTATTGAACAATTGGGTATATTGGTCAAGGCTATTTCTAAGCAAGTGCCTAACTTGGAGACTGCAACTATAGAGTTAGCAATAAAAGAAAAAGGTCAGAGTACTTTAAGGAGCCAGAAACATAATCAAGCATTTAGTACCTAGTGTGAGATATGGCAAACAAGATAATCTTATTGAACAATTGGGTATATTGGTCAAGGCTGTTTCTAAGCAAGTGCCTAACTTGGAGAGTGCAACTATAGAGTTAGCAATAAAAGAATATGAGAGACATCGAGCTGACAAGTTGGCAGAGACCATAATTGTGCAAAAGGAGTCACTTGCAATTCTAGTAAATAAAATGAAGGAAACTCTACAAGAGAATGGAAAGATGTTTGTAAAAATTTCCAAAGTTACATCCTTTTCACAGGAACTAGAGAAGAAGAGACAAGAAGCCCAACAGGAACTTCATGATTTAACTACAATATTTGATCCTTTAACCAGTTCAGTTTCAACACACATTGCTAAGGTGAAGATGATTTCAAACAACATGAAGATGTTGCAAGCAGAGCAAGACAACATGATATTGTCAATAATGGAACTGCAGGCCTATCTAGCTCCCACTATGGATCTCATGCAACAAAATATGATAAATGCAAAGACAATACTACGTCAACAAGAGGTGAACACGTTAAATGATTTGGAAGAAACAACATTGGTTTTACATGGGCACATCTTATCTATGGAACACTTACACAAAACTTGGAACACATCACTAGATTTCGCAAAGATCAAATTCAATGAAACTTTTGATCGAATATCATTTTGGTAAGTACTTATAATCCTTGTCATTGTTGACAAAAAGGGGGAGAATGATGTATGAAAGAATGATACTACATTGTGTGCATAATGTAAGGGGGAGTATATGCTTTAAGTATGATTCAGTATGATTCAAAGGATGAGATTGTAAGTTGAGATGATTTTTAGAAGTTTTTGCCATCAATGCTAAAGGGGGAGATTGTTGGCATTATGCTACACTTTTGGAGATGATATGCAGAGGGTCATGAGTGGATGCATAATTGGTTGTCCTTGATGGCAATATATTTAGATATCATGATTATAGTAATCGGTAAGCACTGAACATGATCAGTAAAGAGAAAGTTCAACTATGTATGGTGACTAATGTTCAGAAGAATAGTATTTATAGATTGTGGTAGCGGTCGAGTTAAGGAAAGATTCAAATGTTGCGATCAGAGACACAGTATGTATATGGTATGAGGAATCTATGATTCCAATCACAACTTATTTGGATGAGCGGTGAAAGAGATTTCAGTGTCACAGTCACTAAGACAGGTAGAATTCTTATGTTTTTGATCAACCGGTCAGGTGATGACAGATCGGTGAGTGGTAAAGTATATGTGATCATTTTTAATGATGATGATGTGGAATAAAGGTTATACATCCAATGTATTTGTATTTACACGATCGATGCAAGCATTTAAGACAGATTTAAGGAATTGCATTGGAGATGTAAAAGCATGTTTTATTATCTTGGAGATATAAACTTGCAGATCTTATTTTGACCTAACGCGGTCATGGTATATAATTTTTTGCATCGAGATTATCAATTTGACACATGGGTACTATCACGGGAAATCAATTTGAAACTTAATGTTTAAGGCGGTGGAAATTATTTATTTAAGGAATCAGAAGAGAGAGTTACAAGCTGTTGTTACAAGTGTTACAGTGGTTGAAAAGTTGATTGGTGCTAAAGGTTTTATGATTTCATATTGAAGGTGCGATCAGAGAGCAGAAAGCATATACAGAGTACAAAGTACAGAGAGCTGAAAAGGATCTGATAGGCAATCAGTGCCATTCTACAGATCAACAATCTTGTTGTTACCTATAACAGTTACAGCAGGTCAAATCCTCTAACAAGGTGGACTCTAACAGGTTCGTATTTGTAAATCCTTTTACTGGGTGACTTCTTTATTGAGGTTTTAAATCCTCTAGTGAGGTAGATCATAGCTGATCTTTTTGTACTCCTAACAGTGTACTAATCACTTCTAACAGGGTGAACCCTCAGAAAGGGTATTTGTAGCTCCTAACAGGGCAAACTCATTTACTACAGTTATTGGGCTTGTGGGTGTCATCCCCACCGTGGTTTTTTTTCCCTCTGACGAGGGTTTCCACGTGAAAAATATTTGAGTTATGTGTGTTAAAGTTGTGGATGCTTGATACTATTTACTGTTATTTGCTTATTCCATTCACATGCTTTAAGGTTAAGAAGTTACTAGTGCAGTTAATTAGATTGGTGGATGAATTGAGTCAATACCTATTTGTACTGATTCACCCCCCCCCTCTCCGTCACAAGTTATCCAACACTTATGTGTTATCTGTTATTTTGAGGTTTTGATTTCATTTGTTGCATATCTATATTCTGGTTCAAAAATTCAACATGGTATCAAAGCCAAGTTTACGTAAAGATCTTGAGCCAGAATAGGTCAATTGGATTCTAGAAGAATCTTGATGACTAATTGGTGTCAAATATGTTGTTCGATGTTTGCTGCGGGTATTACAATCTCAACTATTGAGGCTTCTCATGCAACCTTGTTCAAAGCTTCCATTTTTCAATGGGGAGGATGCGATCATGCTTGTCTATGCTTACATGTTTGACATTCATGGATAGCAGATGTGTTGGTGTTCGAATTTTTCATTCTCTGCCTGCACTATAATTTTGTGATGGCGAAAGATCTATTGATGGATTGAGAGGAAATTTAGGCAATAAAGAGATAAGTATTTTATGATTGTTGATCATGAATTTTTTATGAAGTTAATATCTAGGATGCCGGTTTGGGTTTGAATTCGGGTTCGAGTTCGAAGAACCGGTTCGCCGGTTTGACAAAATTTTGAAAAAGGGGTTTTTGAGTTCGGGTTCGTTTTTTCAAAAATATGTAATTTTATATATATATACATATCTTGATATTTATGCAGCCTAGAAGCATGAGTTAAGATTAGAATGTCACATAGTATCATAAAAAGTAAACATTTAAACAATAAAAACACTTGTAAATTTGTAATCATAGCATCATGAATCATGGATCCATGATCATACCATCATATACTTCAAGTTCAAGTTCAACATCAAAGATTCAAAACATTAAAATTAAATCAGAGCATCAGTTCAAGTATCATTGTTTGAAGTTCAACTAATGGATTAATAATTTATTGATATTCTTCTTCTTCTTCATCATCATATTCTATATGGAGCCTAATAAGACTCGAAGGTTAATTTTTCCCCTTTTATTGGTGCAGTTTCCATCCCAAATTATTAAATGGGGGTTTGGGGGCAAAGCCCCCAAGATGGGGTCAAGGGGCAACGCCCCCGAAAGCTCAACCGACTTTAATTATTTTATAAAGGCATCGAGAGTTATTTTTCACCGGGCGAAATTTGTAACAAATACACCATAAAATAACGTTTTATGTGAAATCCCTGGCAAAATACGTCACAAATTCGCACCAAATTCATTTTTTTTTGGTGAAATTCACCTGGGTTCAAACCAGCTCAACCTGGGTTCAAATTTGGCATTTAAAAAACAGACCCTGCCCAAAAAATTCGAACCCATAGGCGAACTAGACCCGAATTTCGAACCGGTTCGAATTTCCCTAGGTTCGGAGGGGTCAGGGGCCGAACCCGATAACTTAGGTTAATATTAATTCATGTTATAACACTGGGAACAGTGTATGCTTTTAGCATTGATCTGTATATTTCTCTTCATGATAGTTTGATTCTATGAACTATTATTAATCTCTCTTGGTTGCAGGATAGATCGAGAAGCAATGGGATGATGAGAGATTACATTCAAAGTCATGCAGGTTGTAGAAATGAACATGGGGATGTTGCTTGCAGCCATGGGATTGAATTGGTGCCACAACTTCAGTAAAGAGGAAGATCCTATGCAAGTTGTCATTATGACTAGTTTCTTCGAAGAGGAAGAAATGATATTCAAAGGGAGCTTGTGTGGCAAAGGGAGAGTGCCAAGTTCTTTGCAGAGGATCAGCAAGCTCATGTAGCAGTGTGACTGCAAAAGCTACTTGCTTGGTCAAACATTGGAGTCAATTAATTTATTGTGATATTCAAGCTATAAGTATGCTGCCCCTGTTGAGAGGGAGTCTTGGCTGAAAGGGAGTCTCAACATTCAGATGATCTTCATGTGCTTTAATGAGTTCTTCTCTGTGAGGGAGAAGTTCGAGGTGCAATCCCTTGTTAATGAGTTCTTCTCTATGAGGGAGAAGTTCGAGGTGCAGTCCCTTGTTAATGAGTTCTTCTCCGAGGGAGAAGTTCGAGGTGCAATCCCTTGTTAATTCATTCTTCTCTATGAGAGATAAGTTTGAGGTGAAAGCCCTTGTTCCACCGTTTGGGAGCAGCCATGGTGGATCCACCCTCTGGGAGTAGCCATGGTGGATGTCATGTTGAGAGACTCCATGACAACATCACTTGTGTTTGATCACCCTCTGGGAGTAGCCATGGTGACCGTCATGATGAGATGATGACATCATGTTGAGTGACTCCGTGGTGGGCACTTGTGTCTATATTCATTTCATTCATGGGTGGAGTCATGACAGATGTCATCACGTTGAGAGACTCCGTGATGATCTCTTTGTGAGGGTAATGTTCAAAGACTCCATGACTTCAGTATCTGAAAAAAAAAATCCTTCTTTGCTAAGAGGGAGTGCTGAAGTATGTAGCTTCAAAAGAAATTTTTGTATTATCTTCACTTGCTGTTTATATCTGTTCGTGAATGCCGAGTTGGTTATTCTTTAGCATTCTTGGTATTATTTGTTAATCACAAGTTGACTCTTTGGTTTTATTTATCCTACGTGGCCAAGGATGTATCATTTGCAATAGCAAGAAAAGTCATCACATAAGGGTGATGTGGTGTTGTGTGGTTCTAGAAGAGTCACCGTGTTTTCTCACAAAGGGGTCACTCTTCCATCTGAAAAGCCAGACATTACATTATGGATTCATTCCTTTGGCTATTCCTCTCCTTGTTCTTTTGGACGTGTGGGTGTTCATGGGTAGTGCTCTCATATATTATGTTGACTGTATGCTATGTTGCGGCGGTTGAGGGAAAATTCTGAGTTCAATCATTTTGTGTTTTCTTCAGTATTTGATAGTCCGTGTAAAGTGGATTCAAGTTTTTGTATCTTCAGCATACATCTACTTCTGTACATGCTTTGTTGCGGGGTTACGACTTTTATTCTAGGCATTTCATTGTTTGCAGAGATTACATTGTGATTAGTATTCACTTTTAGTTGTATATTTCTGAGCATTTAATGTGTGAGGAAGTTTTGAAAACTTTATCATATATAAACCGCAAGACATATACTGCATACAAAATACTTTTGTATCAATCACTGATGCGATACACATCAAAATAAGCACATACGATAATCACAAAGAAACATCAACTACTGATGTCTACAGAAATCTTGGACAAATAGTTGATGGTCTACGAACAAGAATAATATAGTAATGAATACCCACATAATTCAGAATCACACTTGACTAGAGAATCGTGCAACACCCAGGAATGCCGAGAAACCACCAATGAAGACCTTTGCTCTCCGACCACCGTATAGCACGAACGAATGACAGTTACCCAGATGTGCCATTACATATTCAAGAGTTTATGACTCCATACGAAGTGATCAACATTGTAATGTTACTAATTTTCGTGGCACATGAATGGCGATAGTTACCGGGAATGAGCCGTTTCGAAGACTTCATATTCTTTAATGAATGACACCAAAGGACGAGAATGAAGACTTCAACAACAACGACTTCTACAGTTATAATATCGGTTACGCTACATATGATGTAGCTCTTCAATTTGCAACAGCTAAGTTACTTCAATTATCAACAGTCATGTATGCACAGGACTTGACAATAACCAACGACACCCAAGAAACAATTTTTGGAAATAAGGTAATATAATTTAGTTGAGAAATGACTGTCTCCCAGGAATACAATCATACACGACATGATAGAGAAGAACCAAGATACTGATGCAATCATCGAAGGCATGCAGATAGCTCCTGCAGCTACCTAACTTCAACACATGTTGCCTGCTCACCAAGGCCAAGAGGGTGAGTATCCACTCTTGGGCTTAGTGTGGAGATTGTTGTGTAGACCTATCATGCTTTTTCCTCCAAACCCTAAAATGAACATATAGATATGGTATGAATATTATGTGTTAACATCTAACCCTAATAGTTGGAAGTATATATACATGCATATGTTCCCCTTGGTTATGGTTGCAGGATCCAAATTCAAGACTGTATTGTTTAAGGAGATATTTTACTTGGTAAATATGTACCCCTAACCCTACCTTGTTGCAATTGTGATTCTAGGGGAAATTTGGAAGGGGACATTACAAATAAGATCCTATAAATATGGTAATAGAAATGACACGAAACTAAAATTATTGCAACTAACTAAAAGTGATTGACAGTTAATTGGAGACTATTAACAACCATCAAAATAGTGCCAACTAAGTAAAACTGACTGATTGTTAATTGGAGACTATTAACAACTAACTGAAACAAATCTACAAATCTTATTTGATTTCTATTTGAATTCTTAACTTTTGGATGACTATATTCCAATACCTCGTCTTAATGCTACAACATCAAACTAACAACATAATTAAAACAATACATTATGTAGAAGCTATTATTTGAAAACAATTCTCGGATCAGTAAGAATTCTTCAAGCTGCTCCCCAACTACGGTCTCCTAGCTATCATCCAAGTTCCCAACATCATTGGACACCAGTTGCACATGAAGTGTCTCATCACCCTCGTAAAGGTATAATGCTAAACTTTCAGATTTTGGATTCCTCTTTGGACTATTGGACACCAATTCTCACATTTATGTCTCATAACCCCAATAAGGTATAGTTTCTCCAATCCACAAACACCTCGGACTATTGATAATCTAACTATTCTCTACTGTATCCTTCCTTGTCTTCAAATGGTTGCCTTTTTCAAGAATCAAAATAGAATAAGTTCTTCATCTTCAATGGAGCAATCAATATCTGGTGGTTCTTTTGTAGACCTCATTTGACAGCTTCTTCTCTAGATCAATGCTTCTGTTCTTGAAGAAAAAGTTTCTCCTTTCTCTTCCACCATTCAGACTATGATTACAACAGCTTTAGCATATCAAGCTTGCTCTGATACCATATTGAAAACAGAGGTATACAGGAAAAATAGAACATCAAACTTACATCTTAGTATTCATCATTGGAGAATACAAATATATAGACTTGACTGACTTCAACAAGATCCTATAAATATGCTAATAGAAATGACAGCAAACTGAAAATATTGCCTACTAACTAAAACAGATTGACAGTTAACAGCTAGCTGAAACAAATCTATAAATCTTATCTGACTCCTATTTGAAGTCTAATGTTGGAGCATTATATTCCAACAAGGGATGGGAGAAGCTTACTTTTAGTCATTGCTAATCGGATTGGTTTCATCTTGGACGGTAATTGTGGAAAATGAGATTGGAGTTTTGTGTTTTAGATAACGATGTAGTGTTCTGTATGGTAGCTGACTTGTTTTGTTTCTTGAATGGTAATTTTTCAATAAGCAAATGAAAGGTTGCAGAATAATTCACTGGGAATCAGATTATTGTTTTATGTTTTGGATGATATGACTCACTTGCAATGATTGCTGTGGATGCTAGGTCACTTCTACTCATTGATTTTATGAATAGTCTAGTGGGAATTCAAGTGGGTTTTGTTTTTTAAATCTTGATCTTATAAAACTAGATGAGAATGTTGTTGAAAAATTCATTCAGTATCAGAGGGGGTTTTAATCTTTAGGATGATTGGAGTTACATGTAACCTCTTTTATGATTTGTATATTTCTATTCATTATCTTTGAGAAAATTTTGGTGGGGAGTCTAATTTGTTTTTCAATGGTAATTTCGAAAAAACCAGATGTGAAGTATGTTGTTAAGTAATTTGTTGGGAATCAGATGGCCGAGTCCTACAATAATATACCTCTGGGGGGGGGGGGGGGCGGGG